>CAXHWN010000260.1:74896-192896 GCA_964020975.1 Hermodice carunculata | reverse complement strand
TGGGGTAAATCATTTCAAATCAGGCATGCTGACTTTGTTGAGCTGTTGAGTTCATCAGCATATTATTTTCACATAAATGAATCAATTTATATCCATGAATATGGATGACAGCACTTATGAACTGCAAATTTTATAACTTTTACCAAGCTAGTGTACATAGGTGGCAAAACATTTGAACTTCGACATACAACCACATAAAATTATAAGAGTTTCAGAAAGTGAAACAAGGGGAAAAAAGTTAGCTTCCATTAAACACTTGCCTGAAAACACTTGCGCCTGATAATTGGATTGATAACTGGATGCTTATCAAATTTAAAATCAGAGCACTTGTGAATACAAATATGCATTTATGATATTGGAGTAACTGTACAAAATTTTGTCATTTTCTTTCTAATATGTGCACATACACCAGAAACCATGTCAATAAACCACAACTTATACAGTCTACTGCAGAAAAAAAGGCACAGCACTATTGGTTTATGGAAGCTGGATCACCCAACTGCCCTCCTAATGTTCAAACAAAGGGCGCGTTAAAATTCCATAATTTTAGTACCAAAAAACATAATTTGCTGAATACTGCTACTCTAATCTGTGACCTACTGGTCCTAAACTGTGCACTTTGATGGGTTAATAATGTTAAAACACTGAAACTGTTCCATTGTCTGCCATAATTCAGATTATATCAGGAAAATACTGCCATAATGACTGGTATTAGATGCTGACTTGGTGTAATTGATACTCCCCCCATCCACCATTAATGCCTCATCAGTGATAGATGTCATATTTTTTGTAGACAAATGTTACGAATCTATCCATAAATAGTAAAAAAATCACCAATTTCACCTAAAAATTCATAAAATTTTAGCAATATATTCAAATTTGGGGCTAAAATTAAGGGGTGGGGCATTGTAATTTGATCTCTCATTGTAAGGGCAGGACATGCAGGCAAGTGATTATGGGTTTGCATCATAGCCCATTGTGTATTGTATTCATATTGGACAGAAAAGAATTGATTGGATGCAATTATATAATTTTCCTCAAAATTTTAATTAATTAATTTTTTTGTCATAAAAACTGATTTTTCAGATTTAAAGGTTGCTTGCAAAAAAGTTGATATTTTCTTTAATATTGAAGTTTGGTAAAGTTAATGCAAATCCTTTGCAGAAAACAAGTTGTGGCTTCAGTTAAACAAGTTTTAAAAATTTTGATAAGTCTATTAGGTTACAGACTACAGTTGTGATTGGCTGGTTGCGCATCCCAACGGAGATAGTCCGTAATTGCGAAAATACTGTGTTTTCAGCATGCCGTAGCTTCTGTTTAAATAAAGTTAGCTAAGTCAGGTTTGCTGCATCGCAGAGTTGCTCCATTGGAGGTCACATAGGTGCACTGTCTTCCAGGCCAGGTGGGAACTTTATGGTGGGGAAGGACAATGATGTGACCCTGGCAAGAGGACAGTTCATACACCTGTATAAAGCTGACATCCAGGTGTTGTTTCGTATTTCAATTATCACAAATTAACGAGCTGGGAATTGTATGACAAAAATCCGTCCACATTTTTCTGACATTTTTATCTGTTAAATGCCGTTCACGGAATTTCAAAATACCAAAATGCTGATTTTTTAGACTGAAAAATGCTAATATGAAAAATAGAAGGATTTATAACTGTAGTCTGTGGCCTTGTGTGTTTTTGGACACACACACACACACATTATATATATATATATATATATATATATATATATATATGTATATATGTATATATATATATATGTATATATATATATATATATATATATATATATATATATATATATATATATAAACCATGGTAATAGAAGGGAATGGGTGTAAATCATTGTTCCAGAAGAAGTATTTTATTCGTTTCAATTTTTGTTTTGAGCTGTATTGCATAACTGGAAGAAAATCCAAGAAGGAAGCAGGCCAGATAGTATACATGCAATAATTCCATGGACACTATGGATAGTTGTTTTTTTCAGTAAAACCTAATAATGAAACTTACCAACCAGCCAGTTTCTCTTGGAAAGAGATTAAGTTGATTGAAGCTTAACTGTACATATTTATTTGTGGGTGCCATCACCTTCCACACACAAATGCGTAAACCATCCAGGTTTGTAAGGTAATTTCCAGTTCTCATTAACACACCTGGCTCTGTTGTAGTCTTACCACAAGCTGTACAATTAAAGATATACTTACGGCATCACAAGAATATAACACATATTTTATAGAAGAACTGGGACCTAGCATAGCGTGATTTTGGTATGGAGGAAACATTTGCTGATGATATAAAACATATTTTAGCGCGATCATGCAATTGTGTTGGTCAAGTATTTACCACTTAATCTAAAAAGGGTGTCATGAGAGCAAGTATACGTTTCTTTACACTGTGTCAATACATGGACCTCTAGAGAGTTTTAAGGCAAATATGTCATAACAAGTGATACCAAAGTTATATTAATGATTGGCCTACTTGTGATATCTTGGTAGCTTGTACATCCAAATGTGACCGTCAAATCGTGCTTGTGAGCGCTGCTTGGTTTCCCTGCAGGAATATAACATTGTCGTTTCTCCAAGCAGTGGATCGCCAGCATTGGTAAATATTTGTCTGTGACTGACATAGAAACATTATTTAAGTGATCGGTTGGATCTCGATGTGCCCAACCAAAAGCGAGATTCCCTTTTGGGCATTCAAGATGCGCAATTTCCTTACTTCCCTCTTTCAAATAGGACATTCTAGCTGTAAACAAACAACAAAGCAACATTAAATGCAGTTGGCCTGACTAAAGACCTTTGAAAAAAAAGTGTCATACATGTATTCTCCAGTCATGAAATCAATTCCATATTGATTGGTCTGATGCAACTTTAGAGTCTGTTTATAACAATAGGGCGGTGGGAACAGCCCAACCTCTCTGACCTTCACACCCCAATAATATCAAGTTAACAGCTGTGCCAGGCAACAGGACAGAAATTGATGTTTGATAGGATAAAGGTTTTATAGATGAGTAAACTGGCACATTAAGTGATGTTGCCAATCTACCAAGAACATTTAATTATCTACCTGTATTTAAACACATTGATTAGATACGACTGGAAAAAGACAGCCCATTGCCAATGGTGAAACCAAGTAGTAAATCTTCTACTTTTGCGTTATGAATGAAATTGATGTGGTTGAACCGACGTGTTTGTAGTTTCAAAGCTTTCGGCCAATGCCATTATAGAAGAAAACGCTTAAGATTTTCCAAAAATTAACAAACAAATTATAGCTAAGTTCAAAAAGTCACTGAAGCATAACTACATGCAACCAGAGGACTCTGACAGTCCTATGAACTATTGTATCAATACCACCTTTGTCTTTACATCTTGATTATTGTTGCTAACATGTACATATCGCCTTGCCGATCATTATATAAAACATATATATATATATATATATATATATATATATATATATATATATCAGAAAAAACCGCAACACCTTCAACTCAACAAATTTAAGTCTAAGGGTCCTCAGAAGTGTTTCCATACATTTTGCGAAGCAATTTGCTTAACAGTTTTCGAGAAGAGTATTAAACATTTTGCCAGAAAATTTACAAAATTCATTAAAATCCAAAACTCATGGCGACCATGGCATTTGAACAGACCTGGTAGAGACTTGCCCAAGGTATATTTTCACGTTTTCAAGTGAATTTGTTTGATTGGTTTGGAGAATAAGTAAAGAAGCAAATCACCATTGCAATCCACATTCACTAATTTTTTAATCAATAGGAATGCATGCATGCATGATCCAACAAGCACCTGAATTGAAAAATTCGTTAAAAATCAGAACTAAAGGGTATCATCACCTAGTGAATTAACTTGTTTACCCCACAATCAGCTACATTGTCACCAGGTTTTGGAACAATGTGAGTGCTGGTTTCACAGAAGAAGTCGAAAACGACCTCAATGCTTAAAAAGTGGAAAATACAGAATCCTTGAAGCGCCACCTGTTGGACGAAAATTAAGGGCAAGGGGTCCCTAGTCATATCCCTATGCAATTTCGAAGCAATTGGGGGGGGGGGGG
This sequence comes from Hermodice carunculata, assembly GCA_964020975.1. Taxonomy (NCBI): domain Eukaryota; kingdom Metazoa; phylum Annelida; class Polychaeta; order Eunicida; family Amphinomidae; genus Hermodice; species Hermodice carunculata. The sequence goes on along the minus strand of CAXHWN010000260.1, from coordinate 188,818 downwards.
GGTTGGAGAAGATTTTTTGATGATTTGCCCCCCCCCCCCCCCGAACAAATTATAAACAATAACTAGCAGATCAGAAACTGATCCTCTTCTTAGGTGACCCAGTTTGCTTTGAATGCGTGTTTATTGAAGACTAAACCTGACTTAAAACCCACATCTCTTTACTTCATGCTTCTTGCTACATTTAATCGATAAGGCTTTTTTCCGGGGGGTGGGGGGTATTGAGGGAGATTAGCTGCAGTCTGAATCTCCAGACAATCATAACCAGACATGAACTGTGCCATAGTTAAGGATCCTGCATTTGACTTCCTTGCTTAAAATGTGTAACATGAAAAGGATAGCGATAACATTAAAAATTATAATTATAATAATAATGATGATGATAATTATAAGAGTAATTGAGGATCCTGCATTTGACCTCCTTGCATATAATTGAGGATCCTGCATTTGACCTCCTTGCATAAAACCTTGAACAAAGTACAACTAACAACTACTAATAATAAAGAGTCTGGCCTTGGTCCCCGAGGCTCGCTGTAATCCATAACCAATGCATCCTGTAGTGTTTTCCATGTCCATGGCGGGCAACAGCGTAGTTTTCCTGACTTAATATGCACTTTTTGAGCAAAGTTTTTGCATCCTGTATTGTTTACCATGTCCATGGCGGGCAACAGCGTAGTTTTCCTGACTTAATATGCACTTTTTGAGCAAAGTTTATTTTCATAAAGTCATTGTGTCTATTATCTTGTTTTCAATCACTATTCGTGGTAAATGTGTCCACTGTTGTCGGCGGCAATACACCCGTTCATAGAAACAGTCTTAAAAAATGAAATAAAAACTAACATATGTCGTCAAACGACATGCATACCTCCTTTTCGTATGCACTTTTTGTACAAATCATGGCTTATCAGCAACTTTACACCAATCTCTCTTTTTTTTTTTTTTTTTTTTTTTTTTTTATTTCGAGGTTTGCATCGTGAGCGGCAGTTTCGTATTTTACCTGTTAGACGGCCGGCCTTGTGGTTTCAACTGATGGTTGAGCAGTGACACCCTGTCTTAGTACAACGAATTAACAATGCATGAACAACATCTGGTACACGCATAATGCGTGTGTGACTGGGGTGAAACTGAAAATGCCAATAGCAATGTAGATATGCACACATCACGGCACAGGTGAAATGCAGTCTAATTATATATCCCTAAATGTGTGGATTTCATTACATTTTGGTACACGATTATAAAATATAATGATACATTGACCTGGTATAGAATTGGTAACATATTATCGACGCCACGTGATTTTCCATCAGCACGCTTGATCCTGGGCTGCAATGCCAACACGCACGTGCATAACATGCCATACATACATACATACATACATACATACATACATGCAATCTTTATACTCGATGGTACAAACAATGAACAGTAGCGGTAGGCTAATATGACTGGTGGTGATAATGAAAAAGGTTAAAAGGAGATGCAATGATAATAAGATGAGAAACGTGAGAACTAAAGAAAATGCTAATAAATATCTACCCTGAAAAAAATATTCTCTGTGGTAAGATTCTGATCCATACAAACTTTTAATGTCACAGGTATGGTGCCACAAAAATGACTATTTACAAATGGAACCTTTGCAACTAAAACCCATCCATAAATTAATGTTTTGTTTGACTTGAGACTAGGAGCTACAGAGCTTCACATGATTTGTTAGATTGTCTCAGATGTTGGCACTAAAACACATAAAGCTATGCAGGCCATATTTAGAAGTCAAGGGTCGATTTGAAATAAAGGAGATTCTAAAGTTGTACGTGCAATAATTTAATGAAATAAAATGTTTGATATATGATGGTTACAAATCACGGACTATTTTAAATACTTCTATTGCCACCTGACATGCCCTATGGATGTCAAGAGTTGGAATGTTGGTTTTGGCAAGAAGGTCCTCATAAGGGAAAGTGTTGTAATTGTAAACCAGTTTAAGGGCTCTGTACAGAAGCTTTTTCAACTTGGCAGCGTCTGTTTTGCCGCAGCTGTGCCAGGCAACAGGACAGAAATTGATGTTTGATAGGATAAAGGTTTTATAGATGAGTAAATTGGCACATTCAGTGATGTTGCCAATCTACCAAGAACATTTAATTATCAACCTCCATTTAAACACATTGATTAGATATGACTGGACAAAGATAGGCCATTGCCAATGGTGAAACCGAGTAGTAAATCTGAGTTCTACTTTTGCGTTCTGACTGAAATTGATGTCCTTCCTGATGTTGAAAATAAACACTGGAAATTTGATAGATTTGCAGGCATGTGATTCTGGTTGCCCCAGTCAAATATGTCAGTACAGTTTGCTTCGAACTTATTCACCACTTCCTGTATACCTTGCATTACTGCCAAAGTTGTATTACTTTTAGAATAGTCAAGAGACGAGCTTTCACACACCAGATCATTTAAAATCCATCAAAAAGGGCTGAGCCTAGTATGGATCCTTGTAGAACATCTCGTTTGATTTAAGAGCAGCTGCTTCTAGCTTCTGACACTTTAGCACACAACAAAGCCCCAGGTTCCCCTCTCCATGTATTGGCTAATATTCCTACCCAGTGTCACAGGTGTACCTCAAATACTATGGGATGCATTCAACACAAATCTGAGAAGTCTAACGTCGAATTTACAATAAACCCAGAAAAATCGATTAAAACACAAAAAAAGCCCCAGGTACAGACCTTCATACATACTGATAAATGTACCCATAACGTTTAACGGTTGCACTTCAAACAGTTTTTTCAGATATACGTGACACAAATGTAACAATTTCATTGTCGGCCAGATTTAAGGACAAGGGCAATTCTACATGGTCTCCCCTAAGTGGCAGCACAATAATCATAAAAAAAAATCATTAGAGGGTTACCGTTCAAATAAACTCAGTGGACCCCCAATAGAGGAATTTTCCAGAAGGTTTGAAGCAAATCTAGCAGATAGTTTCTTAGTAGAATTCCACAATGTGATATCCTATAGATTTACAAGACGGCAGGCTAAATAAAAATAATAATAATAATAATAATAATAATAATAATAATAATAATAATAATAAAAATAATAATAATAATAATAATAACAATAATAATAATAATAATAATAATTTTCTAATAGTACAGAAAAACATGGTCCATATTAATTAATTCCAAACCAAACAATGACGGCAAAGAGATTCCAGACTTGCCAAAGCATCAACATTTCTCTTCCAATACCAATGTGAAGAAACAAATTTCACTCCTGACTTGAGACAGGCAGTCACCCATAAAAGGCAACTGGTGGTTTTAAACCGGTCCTCTCAACCTTAGAAATATTCTTCATTAACTGCAGACCTTAGTTCTTTTCCGAAATGCATAGGCCTAACCACCCAAAACACAAAATCCATTACTTTTGCCAAAAATAAAAAGAAACCTGTTAGGCCTATAAACTTTAAGTTCTCCCGACTTGTCAGTCAGCTAAGTTTACAGCAAAAGAGTAAAGTAGGCCTACACCATTTTTGTATTATTTATGAATCTGGAACATTATAAACACACTATACCTCCACTATAACTATGAGTCGGAGAACAAAGCCCACAGCACAACATAGCCAATGAAGTAATTTTCTAATAGTACAGAAAAACATGGTCCATATTCATTATTTCCAAACCCAACAATGACAGCAAAGAGATTCCAGACTTGCCAAAGCATCAACATATCTCTTCCAATACCAATGTGAAGAAACAAATTTCACTCCTGACTTGAGACAGGCAGTCACCCATAAAAGGCAACTGGTGGTTTTAAACTGGTCCTCTCAACCTTATGAAAATTCGTCATTAACTGCAGACCTTAGTTCTTTTCCAAAATGCACAGGCCTAACCATCCCAAAAACAAATTTCATTACTTCCGCCAAAAATAAAAAGAGACCTGTTAGGCCTATCACCTTTAAGTTCTCCCGACTTGTCAGTCAGCTAAGTTTACAGCAAAAGAGTAAAGTAGGCCTACATCGTTTTTGTGATATTTATGAATCTGGAACATTATAAACACACTATACCTCCACTATAACTATGAGTCGGAGAACAAAGCCCACAGCACAACATAGCCAATGAAGTAATTTTCTAATAGTACAGAAAACATGGTCCATATTCATTAATTCCAAACCCAACAATGACAGCAAAGAGATTCCAGACTTTCCAAAGCATCAACATTTCTCTTCCAATACCAATGTGAAGAAACAAATTTCACTCCTGACTTGAGACAGGCAGTCACCCATAAAAGGCAACTGGTGGTTTTAAACCCGTCCTCTCAACCTTAGAAATATTCGTCATTAACTGCAGACCTTAGTTCTTTTCCAAAATGCATAGGCCTTACCACCCAAAACACAAATTGCATTAGTTCTGCCAAAAATAAAGGAGACCTGTTACGCCTATCACCTTTAAGTTCTCCCGACTTGTCAGTCAGCTAAGTTTACAGCAATAGAGTAAAGCAGGCTTACATCGTTTTTGTGATATTTATGAAACTGGAACATTATAAACACACCATTCCTCCACTATAACTATGAGTCGGAGAACAAAGCCCACAGCACAACATAGCCAATGAAGTAATTTTCTAATAGTACAGAAAAACATGGTCCATATTCATTAGTTCCAAACCCAACAATGACAGCAAAGAGAATCCAGACTTGCCAAAGCATCAACATTTCTCTTCCAATACCAATGTAAAGAAACAAATTTCACTCCTGACTTGAGACAGGCAGTCACCCTTAAAAGGCAACTGGTGGTTTTAAACCCGTTCTCTCAACCTTAGAAATATTCTTCATTAACTGCAGACCTTAGTTCTTTTCCAAAATGCATGGGCCTAACCACCCAAAACACAAAAAGAGACCTGTTAGGCCTATCACCTTTAAGTTCTCCCGACTTGTCAGTCAGCTTAGTTTACAGCAAAAGAGTAAAGTAGGCCTACATCGTTTTGTGATATTTATGAATCTGGAACATTATAAACACACTATACCTCCACTATAACTATGAGTCGGAGAACAAAGCCCACAGCACAACATAGCCAATGAAGTAATTTTCTAATAGTACAGAAAAACATGGTCCATATTCGTTAATTCCAAACCCAATAAGGACAGCAAAGAGATTCCAGACTTGCCAAAGCATCAACATTTCTCTTCCGATACCAGTGTGAAGAAACAAATTTCACTCCTGACTTGAGACAGGCAGTCACCCATAAAAGGCAACTGATGGTTTTAAACCCGTCCTCTCAACCTTAGAAATATTCGTCATTAACTGCAGACCTTAGTTCTTTTCCAAAATGCATAGGCCTAACCACCCAAAACACAAATTTCATTATTTCTGCCAAAAATAAAAAAAGACCTGTTAGGCCTATCACCTTTAAGTTCTCCCGACTTGTCAGTCAGCTAAGTTTACAGCAAAAGAGTAAAGTAGGCCTACATCGTTTTGTGATATTTATGAATCTGGAACATTATAAACACACTATACCTCCACTATAACTATGAGTCGGAGAACAAAGCCCACATCACAACATAGCCAATGAAGTAATTTTCTAATAGTACAGAAAAACATGGTCCATATTCATTAATTTCAAACCCAACAATGACAGCAAAGAGAGTCCAGACTTGCCAAAGCATCAACATTTCTCTTCCAATACCAATGTGAAGAAACAAATTTCACTCCTGACTTGAGACAGGCAGTCACCCATAAAAGGCAACTGATGGTTTTAAACCCGTCCTCTCAACCTTAGAAATATTCGTCATTAACTGCAGACCTTAGTTCTTTTCCAAAATGCATAGGCCTAACCACCCAAAACACAAATTTCATTATTTCTGCCAAAAATAAAAAAAGACCTGTTAGGCCTATCACCTTTAAGTTCTCCCGACTTGTCAGTCAGCTAAGTTTACAGCAAAAGAGTAAAGTAGGCCTACATCGTTTTGTGATATTTATGAATCTGGAACATTATAAACACACTATACCTCCACTATAACTATGAGTCGGAGAACAAAGCCCACATCACAACATAGCCAATGAAGTAATTTTCTAATAGTACAGAAAAACATGGTCCATATTCATTAATTTCAAACCCAACAATGACAGCAAAGAGAGTCCAGACTTGCCAAAGCATCAACATTTCTCTTCCAATACCAATGTGAAGAAACAAATTTCACTCCTGACTTGAGACAGGCAGTCACCCCTAAAAGGCAACTGGTGGTTTTTAACCGGTCCGCTCAACCTTAGAAATATTCGTCATTAACTGCAGACCTTAGTTCTTTTCCAAAATGCATAGGCCTTACCACCCACAACACAAATTTCATTACTTCTGCCAAAAACAAAGGAGACCTGTTAGGCCTATCACCTTTAAGTTCTCCCGACTTGTCAGTCAGCTAAGTTTACAGCAAAAGAGTAAAGTAGGCTTACATCGTTTTTGTGATATTTATGAATCTGGAACATTATAAACACACAATACCTCCACTATAACTATGAGTCGGAGAACAAAGCCCACAGCACAACATAGCCAATGAAGTAAATTTCTAATAGTACAGAAAAACAGAGTCCATATTCATTAATTCCAAACCCAACAATGACAGCAAAGAGATTCCAGACTTGCCAAAGCATCAACATTTCTCTTCCAATACCAATGTGAAGAAACAAATTTCACTCCTGACTTGAGACAGGCAGTCACCCCTAAAAGGCAACTGGTGGTTTTAAAGCAGTCCGCTCAACCTTAGAAATATTCGTCATTAACTGCAGACCTTAGTTCTTTTCCAAAATGCATAGGCCTTACCACCCAAAACACAAATTGCATTAGTTCTGCCAAAAATAAAGGAGACCTGTTAGGCCTATCACCTTTAAGTTCTCCCGACTTGTCAGTCAGCTAAGTTTACAGCAAAAGAGTAAAGTAGGCTTACATCGTTTTTGTGATATTTATGAATCTGGAACATTATAAACACACTATACCTCCACTATAACTATGAGTCGGAAAACAAAGCCCACAGCACAACATAGCCAATGAAGTAATTTTCTAATAGTACAGAAAAACATGGTCCATATTCATTAATTCCAAACCCAACAATGACTGCAAAGAGATTCCAGACTTGCCAAAGCATCAACATTTCTCTTCCAATACCAATGTGAAGAAACAAATTTCACTCCTGACTTGAGACAGGTAGTCACCCATTAAAGACAACTGGTGGTTTTAAACCGGTCCGCTCAACCTTAGAAATATTCGTCATTAACTGCAGACCTTAGTTCTTTTCCAAAATGCATAGGCCTTACCACCCAAAACACAAATTGCATTAGTTCTGCCAAAAATAAAGGAGACCTGTTAGGCCTATCACCTTTAAGTTCTCCCGACTTGTCAGTCAGCTAAGTTTACAGCAATAGAGTAAAGCAGGCTTACATCGTTTTTGTGATATTTATGAATCTGGAACATTATAAACACACCATTCCTCCACTATAACTATGAGTCGGAGAACAAAGCCCACAGCACAACATAGCCAATGAAGTAATTTTCTAATAGTACAGAAAAACATGGTCCATATTCATTAGTTCCAAACCCAACAATGACAGCAAAGAGATTCCAGACTTGCCAAAGCATCAACATTTCTCTTCCAATACCAATGTAAAGAAACAAATTTCACTCCTGACTTGAGACAGGCAGTCACCCATAAAAGGCAACTGATGGTTTTAAACCCGTCCTCTCAACCTTAGAAATATTCTTCATTAGCTGCAGACCTTAGTTCTTTTCCAAAATACATAGGCCTAACCACCCAAAACACAAATTTCATTACTTATGCCAAAAATAAAGGAGACCTGTTAGGCCTATCACCTTTAAGTTCTCCGGACTTGTCAGTCAGCTAAGTTTACAGCAAAAGAGTAAAGTAGGTTTACATCGTTTTTGTGATATTTATGAATCTGGAACATTATAAACACACAATACCTCCACTATAACTATGAGTCGGAGAACAAAGCCCACAGCACAACATAGCCAATGAAGTAATTTTCTAATAGTACAGAAAAACATGGTCCATATTCATTAATTCCAAACCCAACAATGACAGCAAAGAGATTCCAGACTTGCCAAAGCATCAACATTTCTCTTCCAATACCAATGTGAAGAAACAAATTTCACTCCTGACTTGAGACAGGCAGTCACCCATAAAAGGCAACTGGTGGTTTTAAACCCGTTCTCTCAACCTTAGAAATATTCTTCATTAACTGCAGACCTTAGTTCTTTTCCAAAATGCATGGGCCTAACCACCCAAAACACAAAAAGAGACCTGTTAGGCCTATCACCTTTAAGTTCTCCCGACTTGTCAGTCAGCTTAGTTTACAGCAAAAGAGTAAAGTAGGCCTACATCGTTTTGTGATATTTATGAATCTGGAACATTATAAACACACTATACCTCCACTATAACTATGAGTCGGAGAACAAAGCCCACAGCACAACATAGCCAATGAAGTAATTTTCTAATAGTACAGAAAAACATGGTCCATATTCATTAATTCCAAACCCAATAAGGACAGCAAAGAGATTCCAGACTTGCCAAAGCATCAACATTTCTCTTCCAATACCAATGTGAAGAAACAAATTTCACTCCTGACTTGAGACAGGCAGTCACCCATAAAAGGCAACTGATGGTTTTAAACCGGTCCTCTCAACCTTAGAAATATTCGTCATTAACTGCAAACCTTAGTTCTTTTCCAAAATGCATAGGCCTAACCACCCAAAACACAAATTTAATTATTTCTGCCAAAAATTAAAAAAGACCTGTTAGGCCTATCACCTTTAAGTTCTCCCGACTTGTCAGTCAGCTAAGTTTACAGCAAAAGAGTAAAGTAGGCCTACATCGTTTTGTGATATTTATGAATCTGGAACATTATAACCACACACTACACCTCCACTATAACTATGAGTCGGAGAACAAAGCCCACATCACAACATAGCCAATGAAGTAATTTTCTAATAGTACAGAAAAACATGGTCCATATTCATTAATTTCAAACCCAACAATGACAGCAAAGAGAGTCCAGACTTGCCAAAGCATCAACATTTCTCTTCCAATACCAATGTGAAGAAACAAATTTCACTCCTGACTTGAGACAGGCAGTCACCCCTAAAAGGCAACTGGTGGTTTTAAACCGGTCCGCTCAACCTTAGAAATATTCGTCATTAACTGCAGACCTTAGTTCTTTTCCAAAATGCATAGGCCTTACCACCCACAACACAAATTTCATTACTTCTGCCAAAAACAAAGGAGACCTGTTAGGCCTATCACCTTTAAGTTCTCCCGACTTGTCAGTCAGCTAAGTTTACAGCAAAAGAGTAAAGTAGGCTTACATCGTTTTTGTGATATTTATGAATCTGGAACATTATAAACACACAATACCTCCACTATAACTATGAGTCGGAGAACAAAGCCCACAGCACAACATAGCCAATGAAGTAAATTTCTAATAGTACAGAAAAACAGAGTCCATATTCATTAATTCCAAACCCAACAATGACAGCAAAGAGATTCCAGACTTGCCAAAGCATCAACATTTCTCTTCCAATACCAATGTGAAGAAACAAATTTCACTCCTGACTTGAGACAGGCAGTCACCCCTAAAAGGCAACTGGTGGTTTTAAAGCAGTCCGCTCAACCTTAGAAATATTCGTCATTAACTGCAGACCTTAGTTCTTTTCCAAAATGCATAGGCCTTACCACCCAAAACACAAATTGCATTAGTTCTGCCAAAAATAAAGGAGACCTGTTAGGCCTATCACCTTTAAGTTCTCCCGACTTGTCAGTCAGCTAAGTTTACAGCAAAAGAGTAAAGTAGGCTTACATCGTTTTTGTGATATTTATGAATCTGGAACATTATAAACACACTATACCTCCACTATAACTATGAGTCGGAAAACAAAGCCCACAGCACAACATAGCCAATGAAGTAATTTTCTAATAGTACAGAAAAACATGGTCCATATTCATTAATTCCAAACCCAACAATGACTGCAAAGAGATTCCAGACTTGCCAAAGCATCAACATTTCTCTTCCAATACCAATGTGAAGAAACAAATTTCACTCCTGACTTGAGACAGGTAGTCACCCATTAAAGACAACTGGTGGTTTTAAACCGGTCCGCTCAACCTTAGAAATATTCGTCATTAACTGCAGACCTTAGTTCTTTTCCAAAATGCATAGGCCTTACCACCCAAAACACAAATTGCATTAGTTCTGCCAAAAATAAAGGAGACCTGTTAGGCCTATCACCTTTAAGTTCTCCCGACTTGTCAGTCAGCTAAGTTTACAGCAATAGAGTAAAGCAGGCTTACATCGTTTTTGTGATATTTATGAATCTGGAACATTATAAACACACCATTCCTCCACTATAACTATGAGTCGGAGAACAAAGCCCACAGCACAACATAGCCAATGAAGTAATTTTCTAATAGTACAGAAAAACATGGTCCATATTCATTAGTTCCAAACCCAACAATGACAGCAAAGAGATTCCAGACTTGCCAAAGCATCAACATTTCTCTTCCAATACCAATGTAAAGAAACAAATTTCACTCCTGACTTGAGACAGGCAGTCACCCATAAAAGGCAACTGATGGTTTTAAACCCGTCCTCTCAACCTTAGAAATATTCTTCATTAGCTGCAGACCTTAGTTCTTTTCCAAAATACATAGGCCTAACCACCCAAAACACAAATTTCATTACTTATGCCAAAAATAAAGGAGACCTGTTAGGCCTATCACCTTTAAGTTCTCCGGACTTGTCAGTCAGCTAAGTTTACAGCAAAAGAGTAAAGTAGGTTTACATCGTTTTTGTGATATTTATGAATCTGGAACATTATAAACACACAATACCTCCACTATAACTATGAGTCGGAGAACAAAGCCCACAGCACAACATAGCCAATGAAGTAATTTTCTAATAGTACAGAAAAACATGGTCCATATTCATTAATTCCAAACCCAACAATGACAGCAAAGAGATTCCAGACTTGCCAAAGCATCAACATTTCTCTTCCAATACCAATGTGAAGAAACAAATTTCACTCCTGACTTGAGACAGGCAGTCACCCATAAAAGGCAACTGGTGGTTTTAAACCCGTTCTCTCAACCTTAGAAATATTCTTCATTAACTGCAGACCTTAGTTCTTTTCCAAAATGCATGGGCCTAACCACCCAAAACACAAAAAGAGACCTGTTAGGCCTATCACCTTTAAGTTCTCCCGACTTGTCAGTCAGCTTAGTTTACAGCAAAAGAGTAAAGTAGGCCTACATCGTTTTGTGATATTTATGAATCTGGAACATTATAAACACACTATACCTCCACTATAACTATGAGTCGGAGAACAAAGCCCACAGCACAACATAGCCAATGAAGTAATTTTCTAATAGTACAGAAAAACATGGTCCATATTCATTAATTCCAAACCCAATAAGGACAGCAAAGAGATTCCAGACTTGCCAAAGCATCAACATTTCTCTTCCAATACCAATGTGAAGAAACAAATTTCACTCCTGACTTGAGACAGGCAGTCACCCATAAAAGGCAACTGATGGTTTTAAACCGGTCCTCTCAACCTTAGAAATATTCGTCATTAACTGCAAACCTTAGTTCTTTTCCAAAATGCATAGGCCTAACCACCCAAAACACAAATTTAATTATTTCTGCCAAAAATTAAAAAAGACCTGTTAGGCCTATCACCTTTAAGTTCTCCCGACTTGTCAGTCAGCTAAGTTTACAGCAAAAGAGTAAAGTAGGCCTACATCGTTTTGTGATATTTATGAATCTGGAACATTATAACCACACACTACACCTCCACTATAACTATGAGTCGGAGAACAAAGCCCACATCACAACATAGCCAATGAAGTAATTTTCTAATAGTACAGAAAAACATGGTCCATATTCATTAATTTCAAACCCAACAATGACAGCAAAGAGAGTCCAGACTTGCCAAAGCATCAACATTTCTCTTCCAATACCAATGTGAAGAAACAAATTTCACTCCTGACTTGAGACAGGCAGTCACCCCTAAAAGGCAACTGGTGGTTTTAAACCGGTCCGCTCAACCTTAGAAATATTCGTCATTAACTGCAGACCTTAGTTCTTTTCCAAAATGCATAGGCCTTACCACCCACAACACAAATTTCATTACTTCTGCCAAAAATAAAGGAGACCTGTTAGGCCTATCACCTTTAAGTTCTCCCGACTTGTCAGTCAGCTAAGTTTACAGCAAAAGAGTAAAGTAGGCTTACATCGTTTTTGTGATATTTATGAATCTGGAACATTATAAACACACAATACCTCCACTATAACTATGAGTCGGAGAACAAAGCCCACAGCACAACATAGCCAATGAAGTAAATTTCTAATAGTACAGAAAAACATGGTCCATATTCATTAGTTCCAAATCCAACAATGACAGCAAAGAGATTCCAGACTTGCCAAAGCATCAACATTTCTCTTCCAATACCAATGTGAAGAAACAAATTTCACTCCTGACTTGAGACAGGCAGTCACCCATAAAAGGCAACTGGTGGTTTTAAACCCGTTCTCTCAACCTTAGAAATATTCTTCATTAACTGCAGACCTTAGTTCTTTTCCAAAATGCATGGGCCTAACCACCCAAAACACAAAAAGAGACCTGTTAGGCCTATCACCTTTAAGTTCTCCCGACTTGTCAGTCAGCTTAGTTTACAGCAAAAGAGTAAAGTAGGCCTACATCGTTTTGTGATATTTATGAATCTGGAACATTATAAACACACTATACCTCCACTATAACTATGAGTCGGAGAACAAAGCCCACAGCACAACATAGCCAATGAAGTAATTTTCTAATAGTACAGAAAAACATGGTCCATATTCATTAATTCCAAACCCAATAAGGACAGCAAAGAGATTCCAGACTTGCCAAAGCATCAACATTTCTCTTCCAATACCAATGTGAAGAAACAAATTTCACTCCTGACTTGAGACAGGCAGTCACCCATAAAAGGCAACTGATGGTTTTAAACCGGTCCTCTCAACCTTAGAAATATTCGTCATTAACTGCAAACCTTAGTTCTTTTCCAAAATGCATAGGCCTAACCACCCAAAACACAAATTTAATTATTTCTGCCAAAAATAAAAAAAGACCTGTTAGGCCTATCACCTTTAAGTTCTCCCGACTTGTCAGTCAGCTAAGTTTACAGCAAAAGAGTAAAGTAGGCCTACATCGTTTTGTGATATTTATGAATCTGGAACATTATAACCACACACTACACCTCCACTATAACTATGAGTCGGAGAACAAAGCCCACATCACAACATAGCCAATGAAGTAATTTTCTAATAGTACAGAAAAACATGGTCCATATTCATTAATTCCAAACCCAACAATGACAGCAAAGAGAGTCCAGACTTGCCAAAGCATCAACATTTCTCTTCCAATACCAATGTGAAGAAACAAATTTCACTCCTGACTTGAGACAGGCAGTCACCCCTAAAAGGCAACTGGTGGTTTTAAACCGGTCCGCTCAACCTTAGAAATATTCGTCATTAACTGCAGACCTTAGTTCTTTTCCAAAATGCATAGGCCTTACCACCCACAACACAAATTTCATTACTTCTGCCAAAAATAAAGGAGACCTGTTAGGCCTATCACCTTTAAGTTCTCCCGACTTGTCAGTCAGCTAAGTTTACAGCAAAAGAGTAAAGTAGGCTTACATCGTTTTTGTGATATTTATGAATCTGGAACATTATAAACACACAATACCTCCACTATAACTATGAGTCGGAGAACAAAGCCCACAGCACAACATAGCCAATGAAGTAAATTTCTAATAGTACAGAAAAACATGGTCCATATTCATTAGTTCCAAATCCAACAATGACAGCAAAGAGATTCCAGACTTGCCAAAGCATCAACATTTCTCTTCCAATACCAATGTGAAGAAACAAATTTCACTCCTGACTTGAGACAGGCAGTCACCCATAAAAGGCAACTGGTGGTTTTAAACCGGTCCTCTCAACCTTAGAACTATTCGTCATTAACTGCAGACCTTAGTTCTTTTCCAAAATGCATAGGCCTTACCACCCAAGACACAAATTTCATTACTTATGCCAAAAATAAAAAAAGACCTGTTAGGCCTATCACCTTTAAGTTCTCCCGACTTGTCAGTCAGCTAAGTTTACAGCAAAAGAGTAAAGTAGGCCTACATCGTTTTGTGATATTTATGAATCTGGAACATTATAAACACACTATACCTCCACTATAACTATGAGTCGGAGAACAAAGCCCACATCACAACATAGCCAATGAAGTAATTTTCTAATAGTACAGAAAAACATGGTCCATATTCATTAATTTCAAACCCAACAATGACAGCAAAGAGAGTCCAGACTTGCCAAAGCATCAACATTTCTCTTCCAATACCAATGTGAAGAAACAAATTTCACTCCTGACTTGAGACAGGCAGTCACCCCTAAAAGGCAACTGGTGGTTTTAAAGCAGTCCGCTCAACCTTAGAAATATTCGTCATTAACTGCAGACCTTAGTTCTTTTCCAAAATCCATAGGCCTTACCACCCACAACACAAATTTCATTACTTCTGCCAAAAATAAAGGAGACCTGTTAGGCCTATCACCTTTAAGTTCTCCCGACTTGTCAGTCAGCTAAGTTTACAGCAAAAGAGTAAAGTAGGCTTACATCGTTTTTGTGATATTTATGAATCTGGAACATTATAAACACACAATACCTCCACTATAACTATGAGTCGGAGAACAAAGCCCACAGCACAACATAGCCAATGAAGTAAATTTCTAATAGTACAGAAAAACAGAGTCCATATTCATTAATTCCAAACCCAACAATGACAGCAAAGAGATTCCAGACTTGCCAAAGCATCAACATTTCTCTTCCAATACCAATGTGAAGAAACAAATTTCACTCCTGACTTGAGACAGGCAGTCACCCCTAAAACGCAACTGGTGGTTTTAAAGCAGTCCGCTCAACCTTAGAAATATTCGTCATTAACTGCAGACCTTAGTTCTTTTCCAAAATGCATAGGCCTTACCACCCAAAACACAAATTGCATTAGTTCTGCCAAAAATAAAGGAGACCTGTTAGGCCTATCACCTTTAAGTTCTCCCGACTTGTCAGTCAGCTAAGTTTACAGCAAAAGAGTAAAGTAGGCTTACATCGTTTTTGTGATATTTATGAATCTGGAACATTATAAACACACTATACCTCCACTATAACTATGAGTCGGACAACAAAGCCCACAGCACAACATAGCCAATGAAGTAATTTTCTAATAGTACAGAAAAACAGAGTCCATATTCATTAATTCCAAACCCAACAATGACTGCAAAGAGATTCCAGACTTGCCAAAGCATCAACATTTCTCTTCCAATACCAATGTGAAGAAACAAATTTCACTCCTGACTTGAGACAGGTAGTCACCCATAAAAGACAACTGGTGGTTTTAAACCGGTCCGCTCAACCTTAGAAATATTCGTCATTAACTGCAGACCTTAGTTCTTTTCCAAAATGCATAGGCCTTACCACCCACAACACAAATTTCATTACTTCTGCCAAAAATAAAGGAGACCTGTTAGGCCTATCACCTTTAAGTTCTCCCGACTTGTCAGTCAGCTAAGTTTACAGCAAAAGAGTAAAGTAGGCTTACATCGTTTTTGTGATATTTATGAATCTGGAACATTATAAACACACAATACCTCCACTATAACTATGAGTCGGAGAACAAAGCCCACAGCACAACATAGCCAATGAAGTAAATTTCTAATAGTACAGAAAAACATGGTCCATATTCATTAGTTCCAAATCCAACAATGACAGCAAAGAGATTCCAGACTTGCCAAAGCATCAACATTTTTCTTCCAATACCAATGTGAAGAAACAAATTTCACTCCTGACTTGAGACAGGCAGTCACCCATAAAAGGCAACTGGTGGTTTTAAACCGGTCCTCTCAACCTTAGAACTATTCGTCATTAACTGCAGACCTTAGTTCTTTTCCAAAATGCATAGGCCTTACCACCCAAGACACAAATTTCATTACTTATGCCAAAAATAAAAAAAGACCTGTTAGGCCTATCACCTTTAAGTTCTCCCGACTTGTCAGTCAGCTAAGTTTACAGCAAAAGAGTAAAGTAGGCCTACATCGTTTTGTGATATTTATGAATCTGGAACATTATAAACACACTATACCTCCACTATAACTATGAGTCGGAGAACAAAGCCCACATCACAACATAGCCAATGAAGTAATTTTCTAATAGTACAGAAAAACATGGTCCATATTCATTAATTTCAAACCCAACAATGACAGCAAAGAGAGTCCAGACTTGCCAAAGCATCAACATTTCTCTTCCAATACCAATGTGAAGAAACAAATTTCACTCCTGACTTGAGACAGGCAGTCACCCCTAAAAGGCAACTGGTGGTTTTAAACCGGTCCGCTCAACCTTAGAAATATTCGTCATTAACTGCAGACCTTAGTTCTTTTCCAAAATGCATAGGCCTTACCACCCACAACACAAATTTCATTACTTCTGCCAAAAATAAAGGAGACCTGTTAGGCCTATCACCTTTAAGTTCTCCCGACTTGTCAGTCAGCTAAGTTTACAGCAAAAGAGTAAAGTAGGCTTACATCGTTTTTGTGATATTTATGAATCTGGAACATTATAAACACACAATACCTCCACTATAACTATGAGTCGGACAACAAAGCCCACAGCACAACATAGCCAATGAAGTAAATTTCTAATAGTACAGAAAAACAGAGTCCATATTCATTAATTCCAAACCCAACAATGACAGCAAAGAGATTCCAGACTTGCCAAAGCATCAACATTTCTCTTCCAATACCAATGTGAAGAAACAAATTTCACTCCTGACTTGAGACAGGCAGTCACCCCTAAAACGCAACTGGTGGTTTTAAAGCAGTCCGCTCAACCTTAGAAATATTCGTCATTAACTGCAGACCTTAGTTCTTTTCCAAAATGCATAGGCCTTACCACCCAAAACACAAATTGCATTAGTTCTGCCAAAAATAAAGGAGACCTGTTAGGCCTATCACCTTTAAGTTCTCCCGACTTGTCAGTCAGCTAAGTTTACAGCAAAAGAGTAAAGTAGGCTTACATCGTTTTTGTGATATTTATGAATCTGGAACATTATAAACACACTATACCTCCACTATAACTATGAGTCGGACAACAAAGCCCACAGCACAACATAGCCAATGAAGTAATTTTCTAATAGTACAGAAAAACAGAGTCCATATTCATTAATTCCAAACCCAACAATGACTGCAAAGAGATTCCAGACTTGCCAAAGCATCAACATTTCTCTTCCAATACCAATGTGAAGAAACAAATTTCACTCCTGACTTGAGACAGGTAGTCACCCATAAAAGACAACTGGTGGTTTTAAACCGGTCCGCTCAACCTTAGAAATATTCGTCATTAACTGCAGACCTTAGTTCTTTTCCAAAATGCATAGGCCTTACCACCCACAACACAAATTTCATTACTTCTGCCAAAAATAAAGGAGACCTGTTAGGCCTATCACCTTTAAGTTCTCCCGACTTGTCAGTCAGCTAAGTTTACAGCAAAAGAGTAAAGTAGGCTTACATCGTTTTTGTGATATTTATGAATCTGGAACATTATAAACACACAATACCTCCACTATAACTATGAGTCGGAGAACAAAGCCCACAGCACAACATAGCCAATGAAGTAAATTTCTAATAGTACAGAAAAACATGGTCCATATTCATTAGTTCCAAATCCAACAATGACAGCAAAGAGATTCCAGACTTGCCAAAGCATCAACATTTTTCTTCCAATACCAATGTGAAGAAACAAATTTCACTCCTGACTTGAGACAGGCAGTCACCCATAAAAGGCAACTGGTGGTTTTAAACCGGTCCTCTCAACCTTAGAACTATTCGTCATTAACTGCAGACCTTAGTTCTTTTCCAAAATGCATAGGCCTTACCACCCAAGACACAAATTTCGTTACTTATGCCAAAAATAAAAAAAGACCTGTTAGGCCTATCACCTTTAAGTTCTCCCGACTTGTCAGTCAGCTAAGTTTACAGCAAAAGAGTAAAGTAGGCCTACATCGTTTTGTGATATTTATGAATCTGGAACATTATAAACACACTATACCTCCACTATAACTATGAGTCGGAGAACAAAGCCCACATCACAACATAGCCAATGAAGTAATTTTCTAATAGTACAGAAAAACATGGTCCATATTCATTAATTTCAAACCCAACAATGACAGCAAAGAGAGTCCAGACTTGCCAAAGCATCAACATTTCTCTTCCAATACCAATGTGAAGAAACAAATTTCACTCCTGACTTGAGACAGGCAGTCACCCCTAAAAGGCAACTGGTGGTTTTAAACCGGTCCGCTCAACCTTAGAAATATTCGTCATTAACTGCAGACCTTAGTTCTTTTCCAAAATGCATAGGCCTTACCACCCACAACACAAATTTCATTACTTCTGCCAAAAATAAAGGAGACCTGTTAGGCCTATCACCTTTAAGTTCTCCCGACTTGTCAGTCAGCTAAGTTTACAGCAAAAGAGTAAAGTAGGCTTACATCGTTTTTGTGATATTTATGAATCTGGAACATTATAAACACACAATACCTCCACTATAACTATGAGTCGGACAACAAAGCCCACAGCACAACATAGCCAATGAAGTAAATTTCTAATAGTACAGAAAAACAGAGTCCATATTCATTAATTCCAAACCCAACAATGACAGCAAAGAGATTCCAGACTTGCCAAAGCATCAACATTTCTCTTCCAATACCAATGTGAAGAAACAAATTTCACTCCTGACTTGAGACAGGCAGTCACCCCTAAAAGGCAACTGGTGGTTTTAAAGCAGTCCGCTCAACCTTAGAAATATTCGTCATTAACTGCAGACCTTAGTTCTTTTCCAAAATGCATAGGCCTTACCACCCAAAACACAAATTGCATTAGTTCTGCCAAAAATAAAGGAGACCTGTTAGGCCTATCACCTTTAAGTTCTCCCGACTTGTCAGTCAGCTAAGTTTACAGCAAAAGAGTAAAGTAGGCTTACATCGTTTTTGTGATATTTATGAATCTGGAACATTATAAACACACTATACCTCCACTATAACTATGAGTCGGACAACAAAGCCCACAGCACAACATAGCCAATGAAGTAATTTTCTAATAGTACAGAAAAACAGAGTCCATATTCATTAATTCCAAACCCAACAATGACTGCAAAGAGATTCCAGACTTGCCAAAGCATCAACATTTCTCTTCCAATACCAATGTGAAGAAACAAATTTCACTCCTGACTTGAGACAGGTAGTCACCCATAAAAGACAACTGGTGGTTTTAAACCGGTCCGCTCAACCTTAGAAATATTCGTCATTAACTGCAGACCTTAGTTCTTTTCCAAAATGCATAGGCCTTACCACCCAAAACACAAATTGCATTAGTTCTGCCAAAAATAAAGGAGACCTGTTAGGCCTATCACCTTTAAGTTCTCCCGACTTGTCAGTCAGCTAAGTTTACAGCAATAGAGTAAAGCAGGCTTACATCGTTTTTGTGATATTTATGAATCTGGAACATTATAAACACACCATTCCTCCACTATAACCATGAGTCGGAGAACAAAGCCCACAGCACAACATAGTCAATGAAGTAATTTTCTAATAGTACAGAAAAACATGGTCCATATTCATTAGTTCCAAACCCAACAATGACAGCAAAGAGATTCCAGACTTGCCAAAGCATCAACATTTCTCTTCCAATACCAATGTAAAGAAACAAATTTCACTCCTGACTTGAGACAGGCAGTCACCCATAAAAGGCAACTGATGGTTTTAAACCCGTCCTCTCAACCTTAGAAATATTCCTCATTAGCTGCAGACCTTAGTTCTTTTCCAAAATACATAGGCCTAACCACCCAAAACACAAATTTCATTACTTATGCCAAAAATAAAGGAGACCTGTTAGGCCTATCACCTTTAAGTTCTCCGGACTTGTCAGTCAGCTAAGTTTACAGCAAAAGAGTAAAGTAGGCTTACATCGTTTTTGTGATATTTATGAATCTGGAACATTATAAACACACAATACCTCCACTATAACTATGAGTCGGAGAACAAAGCCCACAGCACAACATAGCCAATGAAGTAAATTTCTAATAGTACAGAAAAACAGAGTCCATATTCATTAATTCCAAACCCAACAATGACAGCAAAGAGATTCCAGACTTGCCAAAGCATCAACATTTCTCTTCCAATACCAATGTGAAGAAACAAATTTCACTCCTGACTTGAGACAGGCAGTCACCCCTAAAAGGCAACTGGTGGTTTTAAAGCGGTCCGCTCAACCTTAGAAATATTCGTCATTAACTGCAGACCTTAGTTCTTTTCCAAAATGCATAGGCCTTACCACCCAAAACACAAATTGCATTAGTTCTGCCAATAATAAAGGAGACCTGTTAGGCCTATCACCTTTAAGTTCTCCCGACTTGTCAGTCAGCTAAGTTTACAGCAAAAGAGTAAAGTAGGCTTACATCGTTTTTGTGATATTTATGAATCTGGAACATTATAAACACACTATACCTCCACTATAACTATGAGTCGGAGAACAAAGCCCACAGCACAACATAGCCAATGAAGTAATTTTCTAATAGTACAGAAAAACATGGTCCATATTCATTAATTCCAAACCCAACAATGACTGCAAAGAAATTCCAGACTTGCCAAAGCATCAACATTTCTCTTCCAATACCAATGTGAAGAAACAAATTTCACTCCAGACTTGAGACAGGTAGTCATCCATAAAAGACAACTGGTGGTTTTAAACTGGTCCGCTCAACCTTAGAAATATTCGTCATTAACTGCAGACCTTAGTTCTTTTCCAAAATGCATAGGCCTTACCACCCAAAACACAAATTGCATTACTTCTGCCAAAAATAAAGGAGACCTGTTAGGCCTATCACCTTTAAGTTCTCCCGACTTGTCAGTCAGCTAAGTTTACAGCAATAGAGTAAAGCAGGCTTACATCGTTTTTGTGATATTTATGAATCTGGAACATTATAAACACACCATTCCTCCACTATAACTATGAGTCGGAGAACAAAGCCCACAGCACAACATAGCCAATGAAGTAATTTTCTAATAGTACAGAAAAACATGGTCCATATTCATTAGTTCCAAACCCAACAATGACAGCAAAGAGATTCCAGACTTGCCAAAGCATCAACATTTCTCTTCCAATACCAATGTGAAGAAACAAATTTCACTCCTGACTTGAGACAGGCAGTCACCCATAAAAGGCAACTGGTGGTTTTAAACCCGTTCTCTCAACCTTAGAAATATTCTTCATTAACTGCAGACCTTAGTTCTTTTCCAAAATGCATGGGCCTAACCACCCAAAACACAAAAAGAGACCTGTTAGGCCTATCACCTTTAAGTTCTCCCGACTTGTCAGTCAGCTTAGTTTACAGCAAAAGAGTAAAGTAGGCCTACATCGTTTTGTGATATTTATGAATCTGGAACATTATAAACACACTATACCTCCACTATAACTATGAGTCGGAGAACAAAGCCCACAGCACAACATAGCCAATGAAGTAATTTTCTAATAGTACAGAAAAACATGGTCCATATTCATTAATTCCAAACCCAATAAGGACAGCAAAGATATTCCAGACTTGCCAAAGCATCAACATTTCTCTTCCGATACCAATGTGAAGAAACAAATTTCACTCCTGACTTGAGACAGGCAGTCACCCATAAAAGGCAACTGATGGTTTGAAAACCCGTCCTCTCAACCTTAGAAATATTCGTCATTAACTGCAAACCTTAGTTCTTTTCCAAAATGCATAGGCCTAACCACCCAAAACACAAATTTAATTATTTCTGCCAAAAATAAAAAAAGACCTGTTAGGCCTATCACCTTTAAGTTCTCCCGACTTGTCAGTCAGCTAAGTTTACAGCAAAAGAGTAAAGTAGGCCTACATCGTTTTGTGATATTTATGAATCTGGAACATTATAACCACACACTACACCTCCACTATAACTATGAGTCGGAGAACAAAGCCCACATCACAACATAGCCAATGAAGTAATTTTCTAATAGTACAGAAAAACATGGTCCATATTCATTAATTTCAAACCCAACAATGACAGCAAAGAGAGTCCAGACTTGCCAAAGCATCAACATTTCTCTTCCAATACCAATGTGAAGAAACAAATTTCACTCCTGACTTGAGACAGGCAGTCACCCCTAAAAGGCAACTGGTGGTTTTAAAGCGGTCCGCTCAACCTTACAAATATTCGTCATTAACTGCAGACCTTAGTCTTTTCCAAAATGCATAGGCCTTACCACCCACAACACAAATTTCATTACTTCTGCCAAAAATAAAGGAGACCTGTTAGGCCTATCACCTTTAAGTTCTCCCGACTTGTCAGTCAGCTAAGTTTACAGCAAAAGAGTAAAGTAGGCTTACATCGTTTTTGTGATATTTATGAATCTGGAACATTATAAACACACAATACCTCCACTATAACTATGAGTCGGAGAACAAAGCCCACAGCACAACATAGCCAATGAAGTAAATTTCTAATAGTACAGAAAAACATGGTCCATATTCATTAGTTCCAAATCCAACAATGACAGCAAAGAGATTCCAGACTTGCCAAAGCATCAACATTTCTCTTCCAATACCAATGTGAAGAAACAAATTTCACTCCTGACTTGAGACAGGCAGTCACCCATAAAAGGCAACTGGTGGTTTTAAACCGGTCCTCTCAACCTTGGAACTATTCATCATTAACTGCAGACCTTAGTTCTTTTCCAAAATGCATAGGCCTTACCACCCAAGACACAAATTTCATTACTTATGCCAAAAATAAAGGAGACCTGTTAGGCCTATCACCTTTAAGTTCTCCCGACTTGTCAGTCAGCTAAGTTTACAGCAAAAGAGTAAAGTAGGCTTACATCGTTTTTGTGATATTTATGAATCTGGAACATTATAAACACACAATACCTCCACTATAACTATGAGTTGGAGAACAAAGCCCACAGCACAAGATAGCCAATGAAGTAATTTTCTAATAGTACAGAAAAACATGGTCCATATTCATTAATTCCAAACCCAACAATGACAGCAAAGAGATGCCAGACTTGCCAAAGCATCAATATTTCTCTTCCAATACCAATATGAAGAAACAAATTTCACTCCTGACTTGAGACAGGCAGTCACCCATAAAAGGCAACTGAGGGTTTTAAACCCGTCCTCTCAACCTTACAAATATTCGTCATTAACTGCAGACCTTAGTTCTATTCCAAAATGCATAGGCCTAACCACCCACAACACAAATTTCATTAGTTCTGCCAAAAATAAAGGAGACCTGTTAGGCCTATCACCTTTAAGTTCTCCTGACTTGTCAGTCAGCTAAGTTTACAGCAAAAGAGTAAAGTAGGCTTACATCGTTTTTGTGATATTTATGAATCTGGAACATTATAAACACACCATACCTCCACTATAACTATGAGTCGGAGAACAAAGCCCACAGCACAACATAGCCGATGAAGTAATTTTCTAATAGTACAGAAAAACATGGTCCATATTCATTAGTTCCAAACCCAACAATGACAGCAAAGAGATTCCAGACTTGCCAAAGCATCAACATTTCTCTTCCAATACCAATGTAAAGAAACAAATTTCACTCCTAACTTGAGACAGGCAGTCACCCATAAAAGGCAACTGATGGTTTTAAAACCCGTCCTCTCAACCTTAGAAATATTCCTCATTAGCTGCAGACCTTAGTTCTTTTCCAAAATACATAGGCCTAACCACCCAAAACACAAATTTCATTACTTATGCCAAAAATAATGGAGACCTGTTAGGCCTATCACCTTTAAGTTCTCCGGACTTGTCAGTCAGCTAAGTTTACAGCAAAAGAGTAAAGTAGGTTTACATCGTTTTTGTGATATTTATGAATCTGGAACATTATCAACACACAATACCTCCACTATAACTATGAGTCGGAGAACAAAGCCCACAGCACAACATAGCCAATGAAGTTATTTTCTAATAGTACAGTAAAACATGGTCGATATTCATTAATTCCAAACCCAACAATGACAGCAAAGAGATTCCAGACGTGCCAATGCATCAACATTTCTCTTCCAATACCAACGTGAAGAAACAAATTTCACTCCTGACTTGAGACAGGCAGTCACCCATAAAAGGCAACTGATGGTTTTAAACCCGTTCTCTCAACCTTAGAAATATTCCTCATTAGCTGCAGACCTTAGTTCTGTTCCAAAATGCATAGGCCTAACCACCCAAAACACAAATTTCATTACTTATGCCAAAAATAAAGGAGACCTGTTAGGCCTATCCCCTTTAAATTCTCCCGACTTGTCAGTCAGCTACGTTTACAGCAAAAGAGTAAAGTAGGTTTACATCGTTTTTGTGATATTTATGAATCTGGAACATTATAAACACACTATACCTCCACTATAACTATGTGTCGGAGAACAAAGCCCACAGCACAACATAGCCAATGAGTAATTTTCTAATAGTACAGAAAAACATGGTCCATAATCATTAACTCCAAACCCAACAATGACAGCAAAGAGATTCCACACTTCCCAAAGCATCAACATTTCTCTTCCAATACCAATGTGAAGAAACAAATTTCACTCCTGACTTGAGACAGGCAGTCACCCATAAAAGGCAACTGATGGTTTTAAACCCGTCCTCTGAACCTTGGAAATATTCCTCATTAGCTGCAGACCTTAGTTCTTTTCCAAAATGCATAGGCCTAACCACCCACAACACAAATTTCATTACTTCTGCCAAAAATAAAGGAGACCTGTTAGGCCTATCACCTTTCAGTTCTCCCGACTTGTCAGTCAGCTAAGTTTACAGCAAAAGATTAAAGTAGGCTTACATCGTTTTTGTGATATTTATGAATCTGGAACATTATAAACACACAATACCTCCACTATAACTATGAGTCGGAGAACAAAGCCCACAGCACAACATAGCCAATGAATATATTTCTAATAGTACAGAAAAACATGGTCCATATTCATTAGTTCCAAACCCAACAATGACAGCAAAGAGATTCCAGACTTGCCAAAGCATCAACATTTCTCTTCCAATACCAATGTGAAGAAACAAATTTCACTCCTGACTTGAGACAGGCAGTCACCCATAAAAGGCAACTGGAGGTTTTAAACCGGTCCTCTCAACCTTAGAAATATTCATCATTAACTGCAGACCTTAGTTCTTTTCCAAAATGCATAGGCCTTACCACCCAAAAAACAAAAAGAGACATGTTAGGCCTATCACCTTTAAGTTCTCCCGACTTGTCAGTCAGCTAAGTTTACAGCAAAAGAGTAAAGTAGGCTTACATCGTTTTTGTGATATTTATGAATCTGGAACATTATAAACACACTATACCTCCACTATAACTATGAGTTGGAGAACAAAGCCCACAGCACAACATAGCCAATGAAGTAATTTTCTAATAGTACAGAAAAACATGGTCTATATTCATTAATTCCAAACCCAACAATGACAGCAAAGAGATTCCAGACTTCCCAAAGCATCAACATTTCTCTTCCAATACCAATGTGAAGAAACAAATTTCACTCCTGACTTGAGACAGGCAGTCACCCATAAAAGGCAACTGGTGGTTTTAAACCGGTCCTCTCAACTTTAGAAATATTCATCATTAACTGCAGACCTTAGTTCTTTTCCAAAATGCATAGGCCTAACCACCCAAAAAACAAAAAGAGACATGTTAGGCCTATCACCTTTAAGTTCTCCCGACTTGTCAGTCAGCTTAGTTTACAGCAAAAGAGTAAAGTAGGCCTACATCGTTTTTGTGATATTTATGAATCTGGAACATTATAAACACACTATACCTCCACTATAACTATGAGTCGGAGAACAAAGCCCACAGCACAACATAGCCAATGAAGTAATTTTCTAATAGTACAGAAAAACATGGTCCATATTCATTAATTCCAAACCCAACAATGACAGCAAAGAGATTCCAGACTTGCCAAAGCATCAACATTTCTCTTCCAATACCAATGTGAAGAAACAAATTTCACTCCTGACTTGAGACAGGCAGTCACCCATAAAAGGCAACTGGTGGTTTTAAACTAGTGCTCTCAACCTTAAAATATTCGTCATTAACTGCAGACCTTCGTTCTTTTCCAGAATGCATAGGCCCAACCACCCAAAACACAAATTTCATTACTTCTGCCAAAAATAAAAAGAGACCTGTTAGGCCTATCACCTTTAAGTTCTCCCGACTTGTCAGTCAGATAAGTTTACAGCAAAAGAGTAAAGTAGGCCTACATCGTTTTTGTGATATTTATGAATCTGGAACATTATAAACACACTATACCTCCACTATAACTATGAGTTGGAGAACAAACCCCACAGCACAACATAGCCAATGAAGTAATTTTCTAATAGTACAGAAAAACATGGTCCATATTCATTAATTCCAAACCCAACAATGACAGCAAAGAGATTCCAGACTTGCCAAAGCATCAACATTTCTCTTCCAATACCAATGTGAAGAAACAAATTTCACTCCTGACTTGAGACGGGCAGTCACCCATAAAAGGCAACTGGTGGTTTTAAACTGGTGCTCTCAACCTTAGAAATATTCATCATTAACTGCAGACCTTAGTTCTTTTCCAAAATGCATTGTTATTATTATTATTATTATTATTATTATTATTATTATTATTATTATTTATTATCTTTGTACCAATTATCTTTGAACCCATTAAGGTCTTGGGGGCAAATCCAGTAATTACAAAAACAAATCCAGTAATTACTGGAGCTTGACCATTTGAAACAAAGTGGGTAGAGACCCACCCTAGGCACATTCCACCAGGTTTGATGTCCATGTACACACCAGGTTTGGAGAAAAGGTCTAAAATGTGAATAGAAAACAGATGAAGGACGACAAAGGACCATAAGATAAGCTTAATAGAGATCTACACAAGGCACATATTCCCAAAGATTTAAGCTGGCCTAGGTCACAGATTTGGAAGAAACCTACATGAGTGTGTGAGCAGAAATGTTATATGTCCTCCTAATTTACAAATTAGCATTTTTGAGTCTAAAAGTTTAGCAAACGCACATTTTAAAATTTGCTCAACAGCATTAAACACATGCAAATGTCATAAAACACCGATGATTTTATCCTAGCTCATCACTTTTTATAACTGAATACAAAACAAAGCCTGGATGGTAGCTTTATACGGGTGTATGAATTTGGCTGTGTTGAGAGTTTTTTTGCTGTACGTTTTCTTTAATATCTTTTTAAATAATTGTCATGAAAACTCATCAAAGAAATTTAAAATCGTGAAAATTTAAATAACCAACAAGAGCTTCAGCACGGTACGTCACCCACCAGGTCTAAAGAGGATCAGGACAATGGATTTGGAGACGTAAAATGTGAGAATTACTGTTGGATTTCCTACTGACACAGTAACTAGAAATACATGCATTCATCCTTATATACCCGAAAAAATGCTTGTTAAAATGAGGGATACGGAGCACCATCACCTGTGGACAATTTTGTTTGACCTTTCCAAAAGGTACCTTTCCACGAGTTTTCTGCATAATCTTTGAGATGGTTTCAGTGACGAAGTCCAATAGCGAAAAGATCAGAAAACTTCATTAATGCCCCCCCCCCCCCCCCGACACAAAAACACAAAAATCAAACAAACAAATAGGAAAACAGAAAAAGCAAAGAAAACAAAACGAAGATAAAAAGGGCACAGGCAAGCGATGAACGAAGTAAGATGTACAAACCCCATGGGTTTCTATGCAATTTCAAAGCAATTGGAAAATGGGTTTCACAGAGAATATTTTGAAATCTTGCCTGAAATGATGATGATGATGATGATGATGATGATGATGATGATGATGATGATGATGATGATGATGATGATGATGATGATGATGATGATGATGATGATGATGATGATGATGATGATGATGATGATGATGATGATGATGATGATGATGATGATGATGATGATGATGATGATGATGATGCTGCTGCTGCTGCTGCTGATGATGATACCAAAAATAATACTGGACGAACAGATGTTAAATGATGGACCACTAAGTAATCTTTGACATTTAACAAGTCCGCTGAGGTAAGAATCACAGGATAAGCTGTGTTTGTACTGAACAAATTATTTGGCACAGAAATACAAACCCTCAAAAAAGATATCCTGATTTCTGATGTTTTATTCTAGTCTGCATATAAGTGTCATCGCCATCATCATTTTACTCTTTCTTTTCAGTAGTGTTTCCAAGACGAGTACTTAGAATTAAAAAAAACGCAGTAAAGATTCATTATGATATATGCTAACCTCATATCACCGCTTACACAGGTAGGTAAGTAGGTAGGTAGGCAGATAGACAGACAGACAGACAGACAGACAGACAGACAGACAGACAGACAGACAGACAGACAGACAGACAGACAGACAGATAGATAGATAGATAGATAGATAGATAGATAGATAGATAGATAGATAGATAGATAAAAAGCCAGGCAGGCAGGCACACAAACACACGAACAAGGAAACTTTACCTAAAACATGCATAAGTATGTCCAAGACACGCATGTAGCCCATGATGAATAGTGCACAAAAGAATAATGGTGGCGAAAACGTTTTGTTCCAGTTGCTCTCTGAGGCTCACCTAAAACCAGGGTCATGCCCCGCAGGGAGGGGCTTGGATGTTTCGCCAGCATTCTTCAAGGCACTCTGAAGGTTTTCTACAACGCTCAGTCACGCAAGATGTAAGCAATGCAGTGTGACAGTGATGGTAAAAATCAGTAGTGACCGTCACTATCAATCATTTACCAAAGTATCAACGTGATATAATGCCACTCCACAGATTTTTTGTTGACAGATGGACAGATTTAACCTATGATGTGCAAAACTGTAGTGACCATCATATCAGTCATGTACCCGAGCTTGAAATCCCTATCCAGGGTGATTAGTGAAATAATGCCACTCCGAAGTTTTCTGTTGATAGACTGACGGACGACTTACGTCCATTCCATCCAAAAAGTGAGTGCTTAATCTCACCAGCAACTAACCCTGGTGTGACAACAAATGAATTGGGCCAGAAAGAGCTAAAAGAAATTAAAAAAGAGCAAAACTTACAGCTGCAGAATATGAGTACTGCTGTATAGTAATAGTACAAGGTATGCAAATACTATACCATCACCACAGAAACACCCTGTGGTTTTCTCCATATATCACATTCGAGGGTCCGTCCCATGAAGCACGAATGTGCCTAACACGAAGTACCCTGACATGTCTGTGAACTGTTATTCACAGATATATTACATCTGCATCATACAACACACCTTTGAAATATCAAAAAATGAAAACAGTTATTTTTTTAAACAAAATATTGGTTTTATCGCTCCTTCATAATTTCGCAGTTCAGCATGGTCAATAGCGGTTCTACAGTATCATTAGGTGCCTATAATTGATGTGAAGCCAATGAAAACAATAAATAGTTGCTTCTGATTCTGGACTGGCACTCATATTTTGAAACTAGAGAGGCAACGATGAAGGCAAACAAAAGCATCAACCAAAAACTGATCACTTATATTATGCCAACAAAACGTGTCACTTCAAAACATTGAATGGGAAAGGAAAGATGAACCGCAAGAGATAGCGGGCAGCAACCTTGCAGACTTTGTCTTGGCAGACATCACAAGGCTACGCTGAATATCGAAGATTGTGGCCAGAATCGCAATGTATAAAAATACCCTACACTGCCCTGATACCAAGAGACTGGTCCGGGGTACAAGTAAGGACTGCTTGAAGATGTATAGGCATGATCCATACGCAATACCTAAGCACTTTCGAAATTATAGTGATAATTAGAATTACGGTTGCAGTCGAGCTCCTCCTGTGAGTGGCTGTGTAATCTGAATTGTAACACTTAGAGTATCCCATGTCACAGTCTATTGTGTGTGCATTATGATTAGGACAAAGAGTGCCACATCTAAAAGCAAACTAGAACCACAACACCAGAAAATCCAACGCATTTGCTGCTCTACAAACGATTCTGGCATTGTGTTCAGAAAATAAGAGAGGACATTATATTCTGTTCTGAATATTTAAATCACACAAGCAGACACATGAATGGAATCTTGCAGTAAACGTAATATTGTTAGACTTGCACAAGTCCCTGGTGCATGTCCCTATTTTCCCATCCCGCGGTCCCACCCAGAAGTGCGATACATTTTCCCCTCCACAAAGTTAACTGAATAATATTATGCCAACTACACGGTGTTATTAAGTAGGTCCTACTATTATTATTATATTTTTTTTAACTGGTCAACACTGCCGCCGTGTCGCTTTCAACAGTAGCAGCTATTGAGTCCTGGTCAGTTCTAATCCCATTATCATTGCGAGTGGAAAGTTGCCTTCGATGAATGCATGGCTAGTCACTGGCCACTCAAGCAAGACAAAGCTGACCATCTCCCTCCGGCTGCCGACACCAGGGACTTGTCAAACTTGCACAAGCCCACTCTGGACTACCATCAATTCGGTGGGAGTGACGTCACAACATCCGGGGTTTCGCGGGATCTTAGAAGTCAAATCAGTGCCACAACTTTTTTATTTTTGCATTAATGCAAAATGATCCACGTCATGATTTAAGTTTTGTTGAGTAAGACCTCTACATATTTATGTGGCTCTTTTGTCAATTTAAACAAAAACTCTTGCTCTACACCCTACAATGGAAATATATCGATCTCAATCACGATTTGATCAGAGCGGTCAAACCTGTGTGAATACAATTGCATGGGTACCGGTCCGTGCATTTTTCTTGGTGAGCGTCACGAACGATGATTCCTCTTTTATTTTTTTCTAAAGATCGGTTGTGTGTTATAATTGCCATTCAGCTATAGTGGTAGAGCTTGTTGCTGCAATAAATAGTCCATAAACACACTTTATCGCAGTTACTGACAAACTGTCAGCATGATAAACACGCGGCAGCGGTATTTTCACCCGAGCCATATTTACCTGCGGCTGGCGTATTTTACTCTCTTTCCGTGAAAAAATTGGACCCTCTACTCTATTGTACGCAAAGACTGGTACAGTGGTGGTATATGTTATCATTCTCACCAATTTACAGCGTTAAATTTTGTTCCTTGCTTTAATAAATTGTCCGTAATCGTCACTTGTCACTCTGCCCTCCTTCCCAATTGTATTCTACGAATAAAATATGTTTAAACCACTTGTGTTCACACAAATGTCACCCATCTTTCAAGCCAGACTTCACAACACGAGGCAGCGAGTTCTACCGAACGAAACAGCGATAGAAAAACTTTTTGATTAGACAGCGAACACTATGTGATCGATTCTGGGCCCTTGTAGTTTCCGACTAAAATAACGACGCATCTGTTTGAAATAGAAGCACTTTTGAAGGTGTTCCCGCTAAAATACTTTTGTTTCAGCCAATGGGAGAGCTTGTTGTTAAAATACACAAGGTTCTGAGCATTCTAACGATATAAACAACATGGCGCGGAGACCAAAAAATCGAGATAGAGACGATGAAATCACCCTATTTTTTCGCAGTTTTGCAAAGTTACATCATTCAAATTGTCACAAGCAACGACCCGGTCATTGATTTAAATCATCGTGGAAGGAAAATATTCATTTCAACGCCACTCGAAATAGCCATCGGCAAGAACTGACGTTTCCCTACAATAAAATGTGCATGCTTGCATGTAAATAGACAACAGTCAACACAAGGAATTTGAGACGGCCTTGAATCTGTCACGTGCTTGACTGCTCATGAATAATTCATAGCAGCGACAAAGCCGGCAAGTTTTACAAGTCTCACTGGACGCCCTCTGCCTGACATGTTGCACTGCAATTAATCCTTTATTGCACAGTAGCTCAATTTACAGCTTCTGAAGAGGAGTGCGTTATGACCGCTCGCTTGTCTGTGTGATAAGAAACACAGTGTAGACCGCCCGGCGCTAATCATCTGGAGTCAATGTTATCTGGTTATATACACATTCCACGCAAATCAGCTAGGTAAAGCTACGACGTGTGTTTACTTAAAATTTAATTTGGCAATGAATTTGATTTTAAATAAAATACGGAAGACAGTCCAGTGAGACTTGAGCAAGTCTATAATATTGTTATCTTATTATATTTTCAATTGATCGTTCTATGTGCCTGGTAATAACTTTCTCCTACGAAAATACACATTCTTCTCCATGTTCCTGCATGTTGGTGTATCATACCTTAACTGATGTTGCAGACGGAAGTAGGTACATAAAGAGAGAAACATTAATAACTTTACCAATAAGGTTTATACATGAGTTTTAAATAAAACAAAACTTAAACATAGTCCTGTGAATTTGAAACACAGATGAGTGGATTTTTGTCGAAATAAACACAATCTAGACCTACAACATGATCAACAGGACTTAAATTTAGTTAACTCACCAGATGTTCCAGTAAGTATTTGTATTTCACAAGCATCCAAAAACGTGAGGCCTGGTCGTCGAATCATCACATATCGACCACTTTGTATTCGATTGCAATCAAGCAGCATTTCCCTGTGATATCCATCATACGTAAATTGTGCACAGATCTTCCAGTCTTGGAGATCCTGGGGGTTTGACTTGTTGGACGAAATATAAACTTCAACGATGCTCTTGTGTGTTCCTATGAGACCAGTGTTTAAATTAATATTCATGAACATAGTCATATCGAAAATGATACAATAAAGTCCAAGATGGAATATTGTCAGTAGTCACAGGTTGTCTCGTAAAGCAATAGCAACTTCACCATCCTAAGTCTAGGTGTAGTCCTAATTGAACATATTGGTCATATTCCCCAGCACACGTATTTGGTGAGTGGAGTTTTACTAAAAATATATCTAATTTTAAATTTCTGGTTCATTATTTGCAATGATGAATGTTACAATCAATGTATATTTTTAATTAGATATTTGGTTGCTTTTCTTGAAAGCTGCAAATCTATGCAATCCTGGATTACGGCATATAAATTGGACTCATTTTTTTGTGTTTTTAATTTTTGCAGTAAATGATATGATCGTGATCTAGTTTTTCATAAGAATAAAAATATAGAAATATATATTTAGGTACATAACATTATTGAACAAAACTTGCCGATACATAAGTGTTTGTCACTGAGATTCGTGCTTTGCTGCAGGGTATCTTTGGGTGCATCTTGGTTATAAAAATGGCAACGATAATGCTGTATAACAGTAAGTGCTTCACATATTATTTTATTTTTTAAAAGAATAGTTAGCTAAATCATGATTTATAATTCCTTATTCTATTGTTGAACTACTTCTCATTAGAGTTTAGTGAGAACAAGAGTCAGGTCATGGTCTTGGGGCAGAAGAGAAGAAAGGAGGAGAGATGGATGGTAGGGAAGTTTTGGATACCAAAGGATCAAGAGAAAGTCATTAGGATTGGAGAGGGTGAGGAGTACAAATATTTAGCGGTGAACATTAAGGTCACAGGACAGGGAATGATTAAGGACCTTGTTGAGAAAACAAGACAGAAAGTGAATATAGCAAAAGGTATGATAAGGGTCATGGGAGGGAAAAGCTTCAATAGAGCATTCAGAGGAAGGGTGCTGTGGGAATGTGTAGCCATACCTTGGATGTTATATGGGTTAGATATGATAGCCATTAGCGAAAAGGATGTTGAATGGATGGAGCAAGCACAGAGGGAGATGGGGAAATGGGTGTTACGGACACCACCATGTGTAGCAACAGAGTCTGTAGGGAGAGTTGGGATGGTTACCAATAAGACATAGAATAATTAAGACTACGTTGGGCTATTGGGTATATCAGCAACAGGTGAAAACACAAAGATGGTGTAGCAAGGTGTACATGGCGGCTGTTAATGAAAAGACAAAATGGGTTCAAGAAATAGACAAGTTAGCTGACAAATATGAGTTGAAATGGCCAGATGAGTTTGAAGTGGCATGGAAATCGTATATTAGAAAGGTGATTCAAGAGAAGCATGTGGAGCAGTGGAAGAGAAGGAATGAGGAGAAGTGCACACTGAAAGCACATACAGCTGTAGACAAGCCAGTGAAAACTAAATGTTGGGATGGTAGCAAGGGTTCTAGACTGTTATTTTAGGGCACAGCAGGAGTGATCAATCTGGAAAAGAGAAAACAGAAGAGGACAAAAGGGAGCAATGGGAAGTGTAAGGTGTGTAGGAAGGACTTGGATGAGACCATTGATCATATGATGACATGGTGTACAGGGTATAGAGCACTTAGAGACAGCTGTTGGTACAGTGGAGGACAAGAGATGGGCAGTGTAAAAGCTAAAAACAAGTACAGGCCATGGCACAGAATGATAAGTTAGCATGGATACTAGAATTGAAGGGCGATTTTCCGGGAAGTAGAGTTTGTTTAGAGTCAGTGAAAGGCTTCTTGGTGCAGTGCTGGGAGAG
Organism: Hermodice carunculata; assembly: GCA_964020975.1. Taxonomy (NCBI): domain Eukaryota; kingdom Metazoa; phylum Annelida; class Polychaeta; order Eunicida; family Amphinomidae; genus Hermodice; species Hermodice carunculata. Next base: position 154,224 of record CAXHWN010000260.1, on the reverse strand, counting down.
TAGGAACAATATCTCAGGACTAGTCACTGAAGAGAATAGAGGGCAAACTTAAACGGGAAGGGAGAAGTTTGCCCTTATTAGGGCTGTTTGTACAGTAGAGAACAAGAGATGGGCAGTATAAAAGCTAAGAGCAAGTAAGGGACATGGCAGAGAATGATAGGTTAGCATGGATACTAGAATTGAAAGGCGATTTTCCAGGAAGTAGATTAGCTTTGGTGTCAGTGAAAGGCTTCTTGGTGCAGTATTTGGATAGTAGGAATAATATCCTAGCATTAGTCACTGAAGAGAATACAGGGCAATTTTAAAAAGGAAGGGAGAAGGTAGCCCTTATTAGGGCTCCCATAACCCTGCTAGGTGGTAAAAATCAGCAGGGGCTGTGGGCATGCCAACTGCACACTTGTGACAGTGTGATAGGGCTGAGTTTGTTTGTTTGTTTGTTTGTTTGTTTGTTTGTTTGTTTTTTTTGTTAATAAAGTCCACCTGAGTAGCTAGTCAAAACCGCAGCAAAGAAGCGGAGTGCCACAGAGTACTAATTAAGTATTAAATTAATTGTAGGTCATGGAAAATTGGTCACGGTCGGCAGTTTTCTCGTTCCATACCTAATGCCCAGCACTGAATTGTTAATATTAACTGATCTGATAATACATGTCATATATTGAGGACACAACAGTACATAAACCACCCAGATATAATTTAAAGATTGAATGACTAAGATTATGCAAGCCTTCGAAAAAGGACATTACTGTTGGAAGTAATACAGCGTTTGTACTATGAAAAACTCCAGTTCAATAAACAGATCTATTCGTTACTGGAACTTACTTTCGTCACGTTGACCACCACGAAACCAGTGAACATTAACGACAAGTGACACTTTTCCAAGATCAAGGACGATCCATGGGTCTTGTTCAAGAGAAGTTTGCACACATGTTTGGATTGTCCCATCCACAGTATATGCTGCGACCCCTGGTGGCGAAGTACTACTCAACCACACTGACACATACTTGGCAGAGTTTTCATCTGTGTAAAATAATACACGTAACAAGGAAAGTGAAGTTCTTATGTCAAAATACCAAAACTGTTTCATTATACCATGATTGTTAAAGTACAGCATGAATACCTACAGTTTATTGTGCAACTGATAAAGATATAGAATGAATGACTTGATTCATTTTCACCAATGCTGGCGATATTAACACGGTCCTCAAAAGATGCAAAAAATCAATTAATGTGCCACTTAGTGTGTTTATCTGTATGTCCTTCTTTCACGAAATAACTGAATAAATAGATATATAGTTAAATAAATACATAGATGTATAGAAAAATAAATTAATGAATAAATAAATAAGTGAAATAAATTTTTTTCAAATCATCCCCAAAATACTTGGTTTGACATGTAATACCTGCAACAACAGAAGAATTGCTGTAAACAAATATAAATGAACATTGCTTTTGTACAAAATTCTGAAAAAAAAACTTGGGATCCATCAATGAAATCATACAAGGTGATCATCTCAAAGCTTCCCGATAGCTGTTCATTGATTGCAACTTGAACGTTTGACACAACTATGATTCTATAAATCAAACTCATTTTCCCAATAATATAATTTAAACCTTACATTACGTGAATCAGTTCTGTGCAGTATTGACTGTCAGTGCGTGGGATGTTCACTTACATATGTCAAATTATGAAGCTCCTGCAAGCCAAATCAAATCACACTGAATTATACAGACAGAAGCCACATTTGTCAGGTAGAAATTATAGATTACATAGAGCTAAATTAGGTAATTATGCTAACACAAGGAACTTATTACAAATGAAAGAATTTCTGATCAAAACACTTAATTCAGCTTTTCCTTTTGGACTCAATGACATAATTGTAGGCTTCGGTGATGTTAGGAGTTTGGACTTTGCAAATCTTGATGGCAGTCACACACTTTTTCGTGATAATCAGGCTGATATTCAAAGAATAAGAAGTCACAGACAAAGAAAATCACAGAAAAACAGGAAAGTTAGGAATGTGGATACAAAAGACCTTGTCCAAAATTCACTACAGGCTTTCACCAATGGCATTGATCAATTACATATAGCTTTTGAAGCGGGATCATTCCGAGACATAACGAGAATCAATGTACATTTGGTTTTACTTATTCAAAACACACAATTTTGCCATATTTTTGTGTATGAAATTGTGTGTGCTTACATTTGAACTCTTCGGAAACCCGATTCTAATAATAAAAAATTTGATCAAACGTTTTGCAGCATTCCTTTCAAACACAATATAATCGATATATCGAACATTCAATCCATTTTCAAATTGAAAATTGTGCGTCACATGATTCCCAAGGAATACAAAATAAAAGATCCCCCCATTAGTTCCCATAAATATGCCAACAGTATTCGACAAAGTATCATGAACTACAAGAAATTTCTGGCTTCAATTACTTTTGAGGATATAGCAGCGAATCAAAATTGTGACTATTTGCCAAACAGTAAATACTTTACTTTTGTGGATCCTTTGATGCATACCACAAACATGTATTTACAGGTAATTTGGATAAAATACAAAATTCAAGTTTAAAAGAAGTAATGAAAAAAGGCAGACAATTTTGGATATGTCCCATGTTGAACATAGACAGTATTTTTCAGGATACATGTAATGCATTTGATTTCTACTGTGTGAAATGGACAAGGAAAGAAAAAATGGAATTTAAGACATTTGAAGGATGACAATCAAGCTCGAAAACAGTCTTTAGAAATAAAATTTATCGTTACAAATCCCACATTAAGAATTTCAATAAAGATAATCTAAAACAGCCAAAAGTTTCAAACGCAGTAAGAGAACTATAAGAGAGATTTCTAGTCACTAACATTGATAAGGCAGGTAACAATTTTGGGATCATCTGCATTAAATATTATCTGAATGTTTTGATAAATGAACTTCGTATAAACAGTTATTCAGACATAAGAGGAAATGACGTGTATAAGTTACACAAACAATCCATTGATAATTTGATAGATACACATAAAGACACCTCTATTCCAGTTCTTTTCTGGATACGAATTGGTTTAAACATGTTTTATTGTTTAATTGGGAAGAAGGGCAAGCCCTATATTAATCCCTCTTGAGAAATCAGACAATATTACAAGACAAAACGAAGTAAGACACGTTCAGTGTAGTGTACGCTGCTGTTTAGAATTCTTACATAGTGATATATATCACTATGTAAGAATGGATATATATCACTATGTGAGAATGGATACCAATTAGGACTCATTTCCGTAAATACCGTAATGCAATTTCTAGAAACTGGGAAATAAATTGTTTTTGGAGTATTAGCAATTCTTCCAAGCTTGTATCTAAAACCAAAGATGTAAAAGCAAAAAATATATAATTTTTTGACCTTTCTTCACTCTACACAAATCTACCTACAGATGAAGTCAAAAGTTCTCTTTCAAAATAATAAGGTAAATGTTCAAACATAATGGTGAACCATACATAAATATTAATTCCTATACAAAAAAGCACATTAGTCACTCAATAAATATTAAGAAAGTCACGTTAAGTCTTACACTGTTGAAATGTTGATACATGTTATCAAATTTCTTTTGGATAGTACTTTTCTTCAATGCGGACCAACGGTTTTTTAAAAAATGAAAGGCATTCCAATGGGTAGCAATTGCTTCCCGTCACTGGCAGATTTATGTTTAACCTGGATTGAGTTTCAATATATGAATAAAGTGATAAAAAGGACTTTCATATGACTACAAAATTATCAAGCAACACAAGATATATTGATGGCATTGCTTGTGTAACTGTACACAATGTCGGTGAAATTTCTTAAGAAATTTGCCCAAAAGAGATCCTTTTGGAGGGTAACAATTCAGAATGTTTCAGAGATGTATTTCTGGACTTAGATTTTCAGGTCACTAATGACAGGTTTTGTTATAAAGTCTATCACAAAATACATGAGTTTAACTTTGGAGTTGTTAACTGTCCTCTCGCGAACAGTAATATTTTCGGAAACTATTGGATATAATACGTTTTTGTCACAGATTTTGAGATTTGGTTGCAGTTCTTAATGTCAGTACTTGGCATCTAGAACCAAATTTATTTACAATAAACATGAGTGAAGAGGATTCAAAGATGTAATTTTGTTCAAATATTTATACAAATTTTCGCTGTAAATATCGGGAGATGGCTAGAAAGTTTGGTGTTAAAAATTATAGAGATTTTAAACCTGCCTGTTTTGCTACTTAATTTTATTTTATCTTTTATTGGCATCATTCTGTTTGAATATCAACCTTTCAGACATTTTAGGCGAGCATGTATTCTCTAAGGTTAAACCCTTAGTTGCTACTGGTAGCAAGCAGCAGCATACGACAGTTAAAAGCTTGCCTTACCTACTTGTACTTGATATCTGGTTAAGAAACAAATTTTCATTGCATTCTCTTGACTTAAAAACCAAAGACTTTCATTCTTTTCGGACTTGCCCTATAATTTTGCTGTTAATATCCAAAGATTATTAGAACGTTTGGCTACAATAATTTCCGGTTTTTAGACTTGCCTGTTATGTTACTTAACTTTATCTTTTTGCATCATTCTTTTAAAATATTAACTTTCTGACATTTTAGGTGCAGGTTAGCCCTCCCTGGGGCTATCGGTAGCAAGCGGCGGCCTTCAACAAATACATGTTTGCCTTATTGTACTTAAAATCCTGTTGAAAAAAATATTTTGATAACATGTTTTTGGCATAAATGCGAATGACTTCCATTCTTTTCTGACATGCCTAAAAGCACATTTACTCAATATTAAAAAATACTCAAAATTGATTTTATTTTTTCAAATGTCACAAAGCTGATACATTACGTTGAAACATTGACTCAGGGTTGGCACTGACATAGAACTTAATTGTTTGGAAACTTTCAGAGTGATGAATAGGTGTCATCATGGGGTCTGATTTACATTTCTGGTGCAGGATGTCCGTTGTTGCAGTCCTTGGTAAGATTTCACTTGGTTTGTACAGGTGGTCTAGCTGTTTCTTTTACAATCACTGGGACTGAATATAATCCTCCAGTTTATTTCTGCTTCAGTTATACACTAGTAGATGGTTTAACTAGGATAAGGTGTCCAGCTAGAAATGGTACATACTGGTACAGGGGTAAGTCAAATTGTTCTTATCTGAACCTGTACTATACAAATGTATTTAATATGGTTTGACAGGTATTCCTCTTTCATAATGGAGCTCTGCATTTATAAGCAAAGCTTTACGTATTCAGCTAATTCATCATTTGCACATTCATTATTATGTGGGTTGTCTTTGCTGAATATTTAACTTAGATAAGGAGCCGCTACTCAAAGAGACATGTACGGGCATAGGCGGGGAGACATGTTCTTAGTAGGTACCCGCTGAGGACCCTTCAATTTATTTGGGCTAATACAGCCTATGTCAAAATTTTGCAGAGGAACGTGTGCAATATGGACAGTGTACTTGCATATATATATATATATATATATATATATATATATATATATATATATATATGTATATATATATATGTATATATATATATATATGTATATATATATATATGTATATATATATATATGTATATATATATATATATGCATATATATATATATATATATATATATATATATATATATATATATATATATATATGTATATATATATATAAGGTAAACTGGGACATGTTAGCTTATGAAAAGTAAAGAGTTAAGACTGTGGAATAGGGTGGGGACTACTAGGAAGTGATTCTGGACAAAAAAACACAAATACAACACGTATCTTGAGTGTAATTGGCTCATTTTGACATGCAAACATGTACCATGATTTATGCAGCCTGTTTTAACTACCAGCTGTATTTCATTTAGACCAGTCAGCAAACTTATGTGGTCTTCACCGAGTTACTGTATGTATGTACATACATACATATATTTTCTTATCTATCTATCTATCTATCTATCTATCTATCTATCTATCTATCTATCTATCTATCTATCTATCTATCCATCCATCTGCCCACCCACCCACCTACATACATACATACATACATACATACATACATACATACATACATACATACATACATACATACATATGGACCAGTGTTCAAAGCTAAACAGTTTATGCAGTGGCATACCCCTATCATCTGGATCAATCAGGGTCGCCATCACGTAGTGCTAAGACTTTCTCAGTATAACTGACGTTACTGACTTGTATGTTCCAACTGGTGCTTTGAATTGTACTATGTAATGGCTGGATCTTTTTGGACAATGCTAAAGCAATAGTTTCGAAAAACGTAACCCATATTCAGAGGTTTCAACTCAATACAATAAGGACACTTAAGTAAATTACAGAAAAAAGGAGAAGATTTATCAAACATCAACATTTATCGTCAAATTCTAACGTGAACACAAACTTTGTACTCATGACTTGAGACAGGAAGTCACCAATGAAAGGAAACATAAAGTTTTAAATTGTTTATCAGAATGAAAAGACGGAAGATTTCTCAAGTACTTCAAATTCAACTCATCATCCACTCCACTCTTAATGACACTTTGTACATTTTCGGCAGATAGTGTCACATGGGACAAAAATCACTGTTAAATTCTGTATACAGTTTTGTTGATTACTTTTGAGGGTCTCAGGCAAAAAGGTGTGCCATGCAACACAAAGTACAATCAACGGAATTGGTGTTGGATAAATAAGTTACTGGCCTATCCATAAGGCATTGTGAAGAAAATGAAGAAGCATGTCAAGAATATTCTTATTATTATCCACGATATATGGACCCTTTTTTGATTTCGACAGCATTTCCATAAGAGTGGATAAAATGCCAGCTGGTTTATGTGAGCACCTTACTTATTTATGAAGATTGTTTGTCAAAGCAACGTGATGAAACAGACACTACTTTTTATGAGGCTGTTGCTCCCATGTATGACAATTCAGATGTGCTGTTATGCCTACAGATAGTCTTTGTTTGTAAAACAACATTACAAAAAAAACCAGAATTATGACAAGGAAGTTTAGTCTAGCCTATCCCAAAAAAATAAGCAAGCATTTAACATGCTATTAGGTTTATTCATAGAAAGTTTACGATTCATATTAACATGCTATTAGGTTTATTCATAGAAAGTTTACGATTCATATTAGGTCATTTGCCAATGAATTGTGCACAACTGGCCTCAGCTATACATTAAGTAAGGGTGGTCAGGCAGTTGGCCACAAAGAATGATAATTTAGATTGAATCCACAAGCAGCAGATCTACATCTCCCTAAACACTATACAGGGAATAAAGAAACAGTGTGCAAGACTGGTCCTATTGAAAAACAGCTTTTCTGAACTTGTTTATTGTATTATGCAAGAAAACCAAAGTTAAATGTCAGAAGTCGGGTAAAGTACTCTACAGACCCGATTTTCCAGTAAATAAACAAACAAATACAAATACTTGATATATATATATATATATATATATATATATATATATATATATATATATATATATATATAATTCGACGCCAATATTATTGTGTAAGCTTATATATATATATTACTAATTCGACGCCAATATTATTGTGTAAGCTTATATATATATATATATATATATATATATATATATATATATATATATATATATATATATATATATATATATAGTTTTATTTCAGACACATGATCATGATGGTACATGTATATACATAATCAGGTCCATAGTAGAAATTAACATGACATAAAAAAAAGGACAAAGATTACAATATAGTAACAAATGTGTGTAAATTCTGTTCAAAATGCCGGCATGACAGAATAAAATAGTCTCTTTTTCCATAGAACGAATGAAAAAGAAATTCATGCACGATAAACTATATTTTTTTAATTACGTTAATATGATTCAGGTTAAATGTATTCGCTTTATTTCTAATCTACAGAACATAGCTATCCTGGAATTAAAGTGTGTGTTTTATCTATCTATCTATCTATCTATCTATCTATCTATCTATCTATCTATCTATCTATCTATCTATCTATCTATCTATCTATCTATCTATCTATCTATCTATCTATCTATCCATCCATCCATCAATCCGTCCATCCATCCATCCATCCATCCATCCACCCACCCACCCACCCATCCATCCATCCATCCATCCATCTGTGTCTGTCTGCCCGTTTGCCTGTCTGTTTATCTGTCTGTCTATTATCTAACTATACATATTCCAGATATGAAAAGAACAATACGGTACATGTCCATAAACTGACACTAGGCAAAATATTTTCAGGACAAAATATAGCATAACACTCTGATAAAGAGACGGACAAGCCAAAATTGGCAGAAGTGGTAACAACACAAGATCTAACATGTACTGTATAGATAAGAACCAATTGCTGGTAGCCATTACCTTATTCCACAGTCCGAACGCTTTACTCTCGATAAACTATCCCATCAATGTTTGACCTATGTTCACATGGAAGTATAATTGTCCATATTGCACACGTGCTTCTGGAGAAACTGACAGGCTGTATTAGCCCAATTAAATTAAAGGGTCTTCAGCGGGTAACTTCTCAGAACATTTTTCTGAGCCTGTAATCGTACATGTCTCTCTGGGTAGCGGCTCCTTGTCTGCACTAAATATTCAGCAAAGACAACCCACATAATAATGAATATATGTGAAGGTGGCAAATGATGAATTAGCTAAAGAAGTAAAGTTTTCTTTATAAATGAAGAGCTTCATTATGTACAAAGAACACATGTCAAACTAAACACAATTACTAAACTGTATAGTACAAGCTCAGATAAAAATAATGTGACTTTCCTTAAACCAGAATGTACCCTTTCTAGCTTGATAGCTTATCTTAATTAAACCACCTGCCACTGTATAACTGAAGTAGAAAAAACTTCGGCCTTATATTCAGTCGCAGGGATTGTTGAATGAACAGTTGCAGCTATAACACCTGTACAAACCGAGAGGGATCCTAACAAGTACTACAACAATGGACATCCAGCACCAGAAATGTAAAACAAACCCTATTTTGACATGTACTCCTCACTGAATTCAAAAATCGATAGAATAATTTCAGCCAAACTTTCTAACAACCTATGGATATTAACAACAAGTTTGTAGGGCATGTTAAAAAAGGAGGGAAGTCATTAGTTTTTAAGTCAGGAAAATGTAATCAAAATATAATTTTTCTTAAACAGATATCAAGTACAATTAGGCAAGCTTGTAACCGTGCTGCAGTCTGAAACGCAAATAAAATAACTGTTTCCGCCACAAAGAGTCGAAGGTGGTAAATCTGTGTGAACTCCAACATGTTACCAACACTATTATCTCGAGCATAACAAATATTCTAAAAGCATTACTATCTTGAGCATAACAAATCGTTCTTAAAGCATTACTTAAAGGGCATAAAACGTGTTGATAAGTGGTCTCAAATATAGGTCTATTAGGATACACATGCACCTACAATAGCTAAATACAATTAATAATTGGGTAATTGTCTCATTGTAAGGGCAATGAGAGAGTTTTTAAACAATGTATTAGCTTTTGTGTCCAAACAAAACTTCGTGGCTGCCGCAGTTTATCGTCGTCGTCGTCGTCCTCGCCATTGTCGTCATCATCATCATCTTGCAGGAATCGTTAAGAAAAACGGCTCCATATTTATGGACATTAGCATCTTTAATCAGCTTACCATTCAGGAAGAAATGGAGAAATGTATAACTTGAAAGAATGAGACTGAAATAGCATACTGAAAGTTTTTTTCCACACTGAATAAACTTTCAAACTCAAAACAACTACGACATACTTTAATAAATGTTTGCAATCGTTTAGAAGAAGTAAAAAGCAGAAGCGGACCACCTGCATAAGTTAGATGGCTCAACATTGAAGCAGCTATAATACAACCCCCTTTGGGTAGTCATTAGATTTTTACTAAGGCAATCAAAGTATACATTATAAACTTGCCGAGATAAAACCTCTCCCTCGTGCACTTCCTTACTAGGAAACCAGAAGAAAAACATCTCCCCATCGACCATATTTCTATCGGTTGGAGTAACATATAGTCAATATACAAACAATATATCTCTAGCACAAGATAAGAATAGTTAGGAACATTACGTGATTTTGGACGACAATGAAGTATTTGAAACCGTAGACATGGTGCCCCTTCAAAACTTAAAACATGGATGCGCAGGACTCGGGCAATGATATCATGAATGAACCAGTGCAGCTCTGGAGTGTTACCGATCCTTATTCTTGCAAAAACCTAGAAAGCATCGTATGTAACCTTCATATAATTAAATTGTATTTGTGTGTTTTTGTCCAAAACCACTTTCTAATAGTCACATTGCCATATTCTGCAGTCCAAACTTTTGTATATCTTTGTGTAACTCCAACGTTATGGGCAAGAGAATTAAATAATTTAAGTCAACACTTGAGATTTTTATTAAAACTCTGCATTATTTATACATATTTTGTACACCGGAGGGCATATATTTTTTTTACTGTACACTAAATTTACCTTCAACAAGTGCACACTGATCCAAAGGATCTACGTCTCCCGCCACAGTATTTTTTAATGCCACACATAGGGCCTATACAATATAACATCAAGTGGGGCAAACAGTTGCAAAAGTGGTTGTACTTGTTGAAAGGATGCACCACCTAGGCATAAAATTATATGTATGATATCATATACTAAGTTTGTTCATTAATATATGAAATGGTATGTACAAAGAACATGGAGAAAATGATATAGCTATAACATTAGGACATGAAAAATATATCACAATCATACATAGTGAAAATCATGTTTCAAATAGGATTGTCATGGCGATATAATGGTACTTAAACTACTTGCTTGAATACATACTTGCGGTTTAATGTAAAGTGATAAAAGTGATGAAATGGTCTGTATATGGTAAAGGGAAAACATCAGCATGGACGCAGTTGCACGATGATGTTGCTAAAACTTGTAGCTTCATGCTATAAGTTGCTAAAAGGTGTACATGCTTTAAACGGTGCCATTATATACACAGGGATAGGTGCCATTACACATAGGGTAGGTGCCACTACAAGCAAGCATTCAAAGCATGAGAATACAGAAGTAAGCTATACCATAAAAAAGCATGTCTGGATGCACGAAAAATTGATATGTTCTTGGGCCCTGTGACCTTGAAAATAGGTCAAGGTCAAAAACAATGCATGGCACACATGTCCTTGGTATGATGCATCTCTGGTATAATTTCATTATTCCATCTCTAAGGGTTCTAGAGATATGCTGCCAGACACACGTATATGGATATGTTCTTAGGCTCTGCACGAAAATGGATATGTTCTTGGGCTCTGTGATCTTGAAAATATGTGAAGGTCAAAACAATACACAGTGCACATGCCCATGGTATAATGCATCTCTGGTATAAATTTTCATTATTCTATATCTTAGGGTTCTAAAGATATGCTCCCAGACGGATGCACGGACGGACGGACGGCAGGCCCCCTAACGTCGCTAACTCTATGTCCCCCCTATGCCACCTTCGGTGGCGGGGGACAATTACTACTGGAACCTACATGATTACCATTTCAACTGGGAAGCATGAATTGCCCCTCAAAAATCAAGTAACAGAGGATATATGCATTACAATAAAATCAACGTTCCATTAATTTTAAACGAGCATATCCTTGTGTATTCCTTTAGGCACAAATATATTTTTATGTATGCATGAGCGTGCGTATTAACGTGTATATCTGTCTGTCATTCTATCTACCTATCTATCTGTCTATCTATTTATCTATCTATCTCTGTATCTGTGCGTGCGTTATATACCCAAATAAATACACATGACTGTTTTAGACCCATACTATGATTCTCAAGGTTTGAATATTTTCTTATACACAGAATATATACTTTACTGTTTCTATACCTGCTTTATTTTTCACCAGCTTTTTTTTTTCTTAAAGCAAATTGGTAAACAGTTATATCTCAAACACAAATTATAATCAAAATTGGGAAACAATTTACTTTCAGATGACCCGGGGCATCTTCATAATCAATTAAGTATTCTTCCAGGACACCATGTGATACACTGAACAATCGCACTCCTCGAGATGGATGAATGAAATCTCCCTGCGTTGAAAGACCATTAAGTCTTCGCTTTCGCATGAAATCCACCTGCACAAACAATCATAATCATGAATAAAGAAGGGATGGCATGATTTTTACAAATGAGGATACTGGGAATTCGTTCATTTGATACTATCCATTGGTTTCAATTAGATATATTTTTACCATGAAAATGATGGGTTCCCTGCATGATTCAGTGGTCTATTTCCATAATCAAATCACCCTGCAGAACATGATATTTACATGGATGCCCTATTCAGTCGAACTAATATATGACCAAATGCACGGCTTTGTGTAAACTTAATTTTAGTATATATCAACAATTCTCAATGGTTGAGTTAGTAACCGCCAGGTACTTTTATTAGTATCTATAGACCTTAATTAATAAAGCTTAGTACACCTTTGTATGTTTTGTGCTAAACGCACTAGGTAAGATTACAAGTGCTGATTATTTAATTGTCGTATTGCTTTAGAAATCTGAGAAGTACGCATTAACTTTAAGATTTGTCTTCTTTATATTATATATTGCAACCATTGTTACGTGAATTACGTAGTTGAAAGCTGGGTATATGTTTAAACTACTTGTTGATGGGAGAAACGTTATGTACCACAATTGCACTTTCGTAGATTAGCTCTCAAATATACTAAAGTGGTGTTATTATACAATAAGGCCCGTAAGGATGGGTAAAAGCGCAGTAAAGAAATTTACGTGTTAATGAATTTGAACACTCGTTGGAACTTTGCATTACTTGGTGTATGGTTTATATTGGCTGAACACAAAAGTTCACGTTATGTCAAGTATAATGTCTTGTCCTTTAAAGTTATGTTTTGGAAGTCCAGCGAAAGATCCCCAGTAACAGATTTTAGCGTATGTTGGAATCCACTGCACACAAATGTTTCCATGTTTTTCCTTAATGAGGTTGTCGGGATTGGTGGAAATAAATGGGTATCACGGAGATGGCAAGATACAAGCGTAGTCGAATTAAGTTTTGAAGTCTTGAAATATTGTTTTATTCCGGGCTGGAATGAAAAGAGCTGATTCACGTATCGTGTATATTATTGTGTACTATGTAATAGTTTCCGTCACCTGGACAGGGTCTTCTGTTTTCAACATGGTAACATTTTTCTTTCAAATTCAATGCCCTATTTATGTGTTGACGTAATGGATAGGACCTTTAATGAAACCAGTAAATTGAAGTGTAACTACCGTTTTCTCGTTTGTGACCAAGTTGCAATAGGGGTCCGTCCGTGCACACAGCCACAGAAATTGCATTTCTGCTATTTTACCGTATGCCTGTTTGCGCAAATACAAGTATAAAACACACAAAAATAGACTCCGTGGTTTGTTCATATTGTCTTACCAACAATATTTAAACAGTCTTTTCGGTTTTGTGATTGGACCAGTTGAGCTTAGAATGGGCACAACAGGTTAAATGTCCTAACATACTGTACTTTTTAGTTTCATTGATCTTTTTTTATATTTAACTATCCTAAAGCGATTTATCAAAACCAAAGCACTGTTACGTTAGAACATGTTACCATTAGACTAGCGTTTCCACTGGGAGATAAAAATTTCAAATTGTGAATGTAAATGGTGCTATGAACGCACGCTTGTTCCTTTTGTGCTCACCTGAATGAATGGCCGAACATCTGTACGTTTGGCACACCATGATTGGTCACCAAGCAGCCCAACTGCAATGTCGGATTTTTCATTTTCTCGACTTGATGCAGTTAACAATGTTGATTGAAGTTGTAGCTTCTGCCCACACTCAAGACCTAGTGCAGTACATGGAAATGTTACACACATGAAAAACGCACCAGCATGCGAACATTTGTGCAGTTGTACGTCAAGTGAAGGAGCAGATGTAAATAGCGTAGAAATCGCTTGTTAGGTAGACTCAGTGGTTCAATAGATCGCATCACAGGAACTACATGACATTTATGAGATGTGACTAATATAAAGTCACAATAACGTGTAACATGCATACATGGCAGAAAAGGGAAAACTGCAGCTAAATGTATTATTTCATCAAAAGTTTTAATAACAATGCCCAGTATACTTATTTCTGTTGTTAACATTCTTACTGTAACTGGGTCAATGGCATCTTCATAAATATTTATATTTCAGTTTGTTATGCAGTCAGCATGCAGACAAGTATACATGTATATGCTTTTTAATCATATTTCCCAGAAATTGTCAACCATTCCTTCACATCGTAGACTCAGCCTGCTTGTATACCTACGTTTTACGAACACTTCATTCTCGCAGAATTCAATGCAGTCTGTCCACCTGGAGCGTAAGGTGCCATAGAAATCATATTTGATGTGTGCTAGGTTTTCCACGGTCACATACCTTCCAACCACTGGCTGAGTACACCTGGAGTAACATCAGAATACCTTCACAAACAGTAAGTACAAACAACATGAAACATGGTAATATATTCTTCCATTCACAATCACCCAACCCTTACTTCCCCAGTGATGCCAGCATCTTAGTCTTTTCCACATTCTACTGCCACCACAAGGATAACATTTTAGGGCCTGAAAAAGGGGTGAAAGTAACTTGTGCTGATATTATATATACATATATGTATATATATATATATATGTATATATATATATATATATATATATATATATATATATATATATATATATATATTGGCTTTAAGTACGATTACTCTAGAAAATTGTGCTTTGAGTGAATAAATACAATCAATGATTTTCACCTAATTGTACTGTCTCAGTTTTGTTCAATCTGTGAAAAATGCAAGAATAAACTATCACCCCTTAAACTTTATTTTGGTGCCCACTGAAAGTGTTTTGACTTCTACGAAAAGCATCATTTTTCAACACTATTCCTTGAGGTTCAATGGATGAAACGTAATCGTTTAAACCTTTCTCCGTTCTTTAAGTAATGTGAAATGCAAGAACAAACTATCACCCTTTAAGCTTTATTTTCTTTTTCAGTTTCCTGCAATGGTGCCTACAGAAAGTGTTTAGACTTCTAGGGAAAGCATTATCTATAATTTTCCAACACTATTCCTTGAGGTTCAATTGATAAAACGTAATCATGTAAACTTTTCGCCATTCTTTAAGCAAAGTGGAATTCACCTTTTCTGGATTGAAGCAGGTACAATGCATTCAGATGTATGCAACAGCGCAAATGGCTGATATTATGAAACACCCCACATACATGTAGGTTTCTTTTGTAGAACGCTGGAGTTGTGAAAGAGAATGCTGAATATTCATTCGGCATTTGCCATCAGTATCATATGTAAAGGCAGTGTGGCATACGTACCTGACCATCAACCTATACTGCTTGCCACCTGTAACATTCCTTGCGCACAACGAGGCACTTCTGTCAGAAAAGTCATCTGGATGAAGGCCTACATGAATGTCAGCCAACATCAATTTAGCCATTCGATTGCATCCTGAAGGTAGATATTCACTTCGAATTGGCCATCAGTATCACGTGCGAGGGCA
The DNA here is from genome assembly GCA_964020975.1 of Hermodice carunculata. Lineage (NCBI taxonomy): Eukaryota > Metazoa > Annelida > Polychaeta > Eunicida > Amphinomidae > Hermodice > Hermodice carunculata. The sequence continues at coordinate 138,596 of CAXHWN010000260.1, read as the reverse complement.
GTGTGATACACAAACCTTACCATCAACCCATATTGCTTGCTACCTCTCACATTCTTTGCACACAAGAAATCAGTCCTGTCAGAAAAGTCATCTAGATGAAGGACAAGTTGAATGTCCGCCAATATCATTTTAGCCAATTGTCTGCATACTCACGCATAGGACATTTCTTTCAAATTTTCTCAACCTCGTATTATGATACTTCATACTCTATGGTATTTACAAATATGGGCCTTGAATGAATTGCAGAGTCCTATAAGCACAAGAATGATGCACCTGTTTGACAATTTAATGAAATAGGCCTTTAATTTTAAACAAAACTTTTTGCATTCTGTAATGTAAAAACTAGACATGACTTTTTTTACCCTATGGACCTTTGTACATACGTGTTGGACTCTTTTGGGTAAAGCCGAACTATTAATTTATGTGATTCAGCTATACACACCAAGGAACATTGCCTTTGGTCGGAATTGACTTGGATTTGTTTCATTAGGACTACGGTTTGGATATGGTAATGACATTGTCTAATTTGGTACCATAGGCCTCCACATTTACGAAACTAAGATATATTGCAATTATTCACTAATAAATTGTCTTAAATATTAGATTATATTCTTTATCAGAGAGATAATGCGATGTACCTGTTACAAACATTCAAGTAGTGGGGATAGTGCTAGAGCATCCTTGATCTGACTCCTATACTTTCCATTGTCAGCATAAGGGTGCCTCACGTTAATTCTACAGTTTTTGGAAAGTCGCAGTAAAGTACAAACTGATCGACAGTTTTTAGTCATGAATTTAAAGATAATATTAAACATAAAAGGAAACATAAACTTTCTGCTGGTGATTGAATAAGATACAATAAATCAAGAATAATAAATGAATGAATGAATGAATAAATGAATAAATAAATAAATAAATAAATAAATAAATAAATAAATAAATAAATAAATAAATAAATAAATAAAGAAAAAAGAGAAAAAAGTAAGAATCTGGAAAAAATGACAAACTAGTTCCACTTGTGACCAGTATTTTGTTACGTCTCACTACATAACCATGAACCCAAGTATATCGGTCATAGATCATAGGAAAACTTAATATTAAGCGAGTTAACACGTCACACGTTTGTAAGCGTGGGCATGTACCATAAATAATGAAGAGAGTGTTCTAGACTCAGGAGCAAAAACATGTACCCAAAAAAGGAAGTTTCCAAGTAGCCTGAAGTTCACAATTGACAACGCATTTCAAAAGATCCACATACTTCCAGCCTCAGACATACAAAACCATTATACTAGACAAAAATAGCAGTTTTTTCATCGAGTTAATCACACTTTTGCAAAACAATGTATACGTTATGAACTAATCCAGTGTTCAAATGACACACCTGACCTAATTAAAGATTACGTACACACCCATAGTTTCAAAGGCTTCTCTTTGGATCCAAATCATAATTTTATTGATTCATTCAATAATGTTTGTCAAGAATTATGATTGGTATGTTTTGTATTACCTCTGCATAAGTTCTTGCATGTTCTTCTATGGTAAAAGAACAATTGTATTTGTCTAGCTTATTTGACATTCTGCTTGATGCAATAGTTTTTTTTTTAAAGATTTTCATAAACATAATTTTGACACTTTGTCATATTTAATGCAATTTACATTTGGCTTGTGAAAATGGTACATATTCACATATTCATATTTGCTTTTCTTCATGGTTGCTCACATGACAGTGGTTGACATTTGACCTCAATGCAAGTCTCCAGACCAATACCTTGTAACTCATAATTGAAATGTATAGAAAACAATGGTCCAATAAACTGATTCCCAATTCCATGCTGTGCATTGAACCTGTCCAAGCCCTGAAGCGTGGCACATAGCTTCTAGGGAGTGGCGATGCAAATCAACAAGCTTGCACAATTCAGTTTCACACACTAAAGAACAGGGACCAAAAAGCGGGTATGGTTGGGTGAGAAATATATTGACCTATGGTGGGTATAGTTTCTTACTAATAGTTCAAATTGAACAACTTCACATTACGAATACAGTACAACACCAAAGGTTCGTTCAGCCAGTGTACCATCAGACTGCTGGTGGGCGGAACCTGCAAGTGAGCTAGACCAAAAACTCCACACTTGAGAGCCATGGCCCACAAAACCACACTGGATCCCTAGTGCATCATTTCTAGTTTTCTTGAATTAGAAGGGCTGGTCGAGGCACACCTTAAGACCAGTTGGAAACAGTTGCTGGGAAGCAATTGATTGCGATTAGCCATAAATTACTTCCACCAAGTCTCTTAGGTAGAAGGATGTAAAGGAATAATGGGAGTGCCATCTTAAGGCAGCCATAGTATCATCTGACATGTTACATAAACTAGTCTCATGAGCCCAGAGAGAATAAAGACATGCCAGATCTTCATCCCTTTTGGCCACCTGGTTGAAAAATAAAGGAAATTGTTTGCCTTGTCAATCACAAGTTGGTGTCCAAAACTCTGTCTGCCTAAGATGGACCAACAAAGGTTTCCACCCTACTCAATAAGGTTTGGTCCCACTCAAGTATTACTGGAGTCTGCTAGCAGCACAAAGAGCCTGACCTGGCTGGAATCTGGACATTGTTGCAGAGAGTGACTTAAACCAATAAGCCATCAAGGTGGTTGAAGGGCCATGTGCCACTTGTGTCTAGGACACAAATCCGACAGCAAGGACCGGCCTTCCCATCAGTAGACCACCTGATGAGGAATCTATCCAAGCCTTGTATCTACCCATGGCAAGCCCTGTGGCGAGAGCTAACTGGAAGACTTTCTTGGAGGGAAGAATATTAAGGTCCATCATAGCCATATATTTAGGCTCGAATGGACGCTTAATGCAAACCCCAAGATCCACAGAGATATCAAAGTGAGGCACTACATTGCATTCCATCAGACAATATATGTAGAAACTGTTAACAGGTCTGCCGGAAAAAGTGCCCATTCCTTAAATTTGGCCTCTGTCTTGAGGGTGGCCATAAATTTTCAAGGAAGACTGAGGAAGTTTCCCCTGGGCAACTCGATTAGCTATCTCCCTTTGATGAGCAGGCTGAAGTAATGCTCTTGATGATACTCTGCCCAACAAGAAGCCTGATAAACTGAGGATTGCGGTCGAACCTGTTGGACCCTGGTTGGTTGAGCACTTGAGGGAGGAGAATATTAATATTTGTTCCTCTTATAAATCAATTTGTTATTATGATTTAGAACTAGGCAGGTTTTCATTGAATGGTACAGAATAGACTTTGCTCTTAGAATATTGGACTTGATAGTGTTCAAACGGTACATGGGCTTACAGAATTAGGTTTGTTAAGTTTTTTTGTATTAAATATCCAAATATCCTCCTCAGCCATACAAAGAGGCATGGGTGAACAGTCACCTCACCATCTCTTCCAATCTCGGCAACCTCAAAACCTGAGATGGAGATGCTGATGATACAGCCTCCCCGGTGTCAGCATCTCTATCAAATGCATCTGGTGACATGTCATTGGAGCTGACACCTTCTTGCACTGTTTTAAGAGAGCTAAGAGTCTATTCCATGTGTCCTCTGAAAGCCGATAAATGAAAAGGATGGTCAAAAACTGAATTTTCAAGAACACAAACTCCCTCTACAGAGTCAGGCTTGACTTTGAAAATTTGGGAATAAGGCCCAGTTTTCCACACAGTTCTCTTACAAACTGTATGCTCAAACAATAGCCCTTGTCCAGAGACCCAGGAGCCAATCATCCAGCTAAAAGTGCAACCTGATTCCATGCCGTTGCACCAATATGGCCAACTTGACCAGAATTGCGAGGGCCATGACAAATTGCAGACCTTAAAACTGCAAAGCCCTGCCATCCACCACAAACGGGAGGAATTTCTGAGATTGGTTGGCCACAGAAATGTGGAAATATGCATCTTTCAGGTCCATTCCAGTTTCCCAATTGGCTTGTCACGTCGCAGCTATGATGGTAGCTGGGGTCTCCATCTTGAGGTACTGCTGGACAAGAGAAGAGTTGAGATGTGACAAGTCAATGACTAGTCTGTGTCTGCCATCTCTTTTTGACACTGAAAAGATATGACTGAAAAAGCCTAGGATCAACTGTCCAACACTGCCCATAGGACTTGTATTTCAGAAGATTTTGCAAGCCCTTGTTCAGAGTTCCCAGTCCACCTCCTTGTTAGGGGAATTGAAAGAAAAGCAAACTCTTGAAGCGGTTGGGGATATTTGTTACTGGTTAACTCCAAAAAGGGTAGCTGTGCGGGGCAATCTTTGTCACTAAAGTATCGGCTGCTGACCGTTCCCTGCCAGGAAAGTCAATGGGAATTGCAGTGGTGGTGTTGGAAGATTTGCAACAACATTATCCTTTATTTGACTACGTCTTCCTCCTTGCCTCTCAGACTTGGAACTGATTTTGGCTTACAAAATCAGTCCTTATATAGATTAATATGGCCTTCATGGACCTGAATTTCTGGTAAAACTACTGGAAGTCCTCTATGATGAGGCATGAAGGGGAAAATACAGATTTTGAACCTATGATACAGAGTGGACAGAGTGTGCAGAGGCCAGTCCCTAGACTGCTAAGATGGGCAGTGTTAGTGGTGAAGAAATCAATGTAGAGGTTCCATTCACAGTGGCACCAAATTGTAACATGGTTGCATCAACAAAGAATTGCAAAGTAGGTTGTATAATAAAATCCCTAGAGAATGAGGCAATATCTGACAACGTAAAGTGAGGGGCTGAAAAAAATGACCAGAGCATGCGCCTATACATATAATAAAACTATCCCTAGGGTGCATTGTTGGTCTTTGTTTGACAATGAAACGTTTTGGTTGAGGTTCAAAACTCTTCAAAGTTCTTTGGCTCAGTGTGATCAGTTATCCTTCCGTTAAGTCCACTAAAAATCCTAGTAGGTTATAATCTCTGTAGGCTCCCCAGATGGAGTCCTTTGTATTGATTGGAAGTTCAAGCTAGGTCAAGTGTCAAGCACTTTGAAAACATTGTCTTTGACTTGCTTGTGAGAAACCTAAAGTGGTATATCATCCATGTATAATAGGTATAGTATCTTCAAATCACTTCAAACCAGGGAATAGACTCTCTGGCATACCCAAGGGCCAGTGGCCAGGCCAAAAGGTATTCTAGTTATCTGGAAGGATTTATCTTTATACTGGACACCCCAGAAACGCATACAGCACAAATTTACCGGAAGGTGTAGGAAGGCATCCTGGATGTTAATGTTTGGATGATAAGTGTCCACTGTAAAAGTTCCAAGAGCCATACCAAAGGTCAGAATATTACAATGGGGAGGTTGAAGTAATTGTGTCATGGTTGATGGGTCATAAGTAGGCCTTACTGGGCCTTGCTCCAATTTTGGGGATATAAGGTACAATTCGTAAAAAGACTTTAACTTGGATGTCTTCCCCAAGACTCCTGATATTATGTATGTGTCTATGATCTGATCCATCAGAAATGAAGTTTTGTAGCCAGCATAAAGTCCAGAATGCAACCGATTATGAGTTAGTCTACCAATTGTCTTTGAAAGAAGTAGGTCTTGCAATGTTTCTTCATCTTCAAGCTGATTAGAAGAAATAGAGACTGTGTCATCTTGTATCATATCCACGCCTTAGCCATCAGAACTGGAATAGGTCATTCAGTGTTAATCACTTGCAAATAATTACTGGTGGCACAATTGGAGGTGTGGGCACAGGGATCTTCCTATCCAATAAAAACCACAGGAAGATCTGCTGCCCTTTTGGCAAACTCCAATAAATCCAAGTCTCATGGAATAGGTTCATGTGGTGGAGGAGCAGGTTGTACTGCTTCAATATCCACCACATAGAGAAAAGTCCTGAGGTCTAATGTCAATGTCAGAGCTTGTAAAGTTGGCTTCTCTCATTGCCTCCTTGATATAATCCTCTGGTTTGGGGGGGGGGGGGGGGTAGTGAGAGGTCCATGATAATTTCTGACAGCCAGGATTGAGCAGTAGACACAGCAGGACATAAGACTCTAAGCCCAGACAATATTACTCACTTGGAATGGTACCTGTCCTCCCAGTGTTTATCATGTAGTATCTGCTGGGGCTAGGTGGGGTTGGCTGACCTGGGCTCCATAATGCCAAGCTTGGAGAAGACTGTATGGATGTTGTGAAATGAAACCGTATCTCTATGTTCATTTTAATCATTGATGATCTCTGCTCACCACTCATGTCAATGTGTTCTGCGGTTTTATCCAATTTATTGGGCTTTTGACATGTGTTGCCCCTTGATGCTATGGTTTAATCAATTGTCGTTTGAGGCAAAGGCCAACTGTCATAGGGGTGCATTGCTCAAGGTCTGATATGGTGGTGCATCACATGTTTGGCTATAATGAGCATGGTTCTTAGCCATTCTTGTAGCTGTCTCTGTGGATCAGCATCCTGAAAATAAGCCAGTGGAATACCAACTGGGGTAAAATTATGCCAAAGGAGAAGGACGTTTGCCTCCTCTTCATCACATTTCTTAAACTTATTGGCATTGATTGCTATTGCTACCCATAGGGGTGAGGCATCAACTTCTAGCTTCCCTGGGGACCAAAAGATCCCAGCTTCAAAGGCTGGCCACCCTTCTTCACTAACTTCTTCCTCTGCTTCTACAGCTGCAGCATGCTGTCAGAAAGAACCCAACCCCTTGCAGGACTTCATATTTCACAACAAAGCCCCATCAAGAAATCTTTTCCATTCTCTTGGGCCACATTGTCTGCCTGCTCGAAAAAGGGGGACATTTCTCTGGGTGAACAGCCCCTGACCCACAGGATTGATGGGCAGCTGATAAGCATTACTGCTTACAGCTGTCAGCAGGGCAGCAGCCGAGAGGAGCGTATATAGGTGACCCAACTTGACACTGGCATCCAAAATAATGGTTCAAGTGAGCATATGGCCCACAGTGTGCCTCAAGACTGCTCAAGGCACAGCATGGGCTCCATCAACTGCTGGAGGCTGGTGCTCTTGGGTCATCACGCAATGCTTTGGGGAGTTGTGTGGCCAAACTCCCAAGAACAGGAACAAGCCCATTATGGTCATAACCAGGGCATCCTGCTTGAAACAAAAAAGCATCAAGACAGAAAGGGAGACCACCCCCCCCCCCCCCGTTTGATGAGGCAGTCTCACAAGGGAGCTTCAACCATTGCAGTTCTGTGAACTTTTCTCCCACAAAAGTGGAGAACAGTACCTCCAACTTGGGGGGCTGTCTGAATGCTCTCGGTTGACATGGGCACATCCCTAGGCTGTGCCACAGCAGGCTGCTGTCCTGCCTCCCCACGGAGTGTATCCTGCATGGAGTCCGCAAAGAGGTGACTTCCATTAGTTAAGAGACAGATGCAAGATATGTTGTCTCTACCAGAACTATATTGGCTGTGAGGCTAGTGCTGAAAGCACCACTTCATGACCGTCCCTCCACCCTTTCAAAGCCAGGCATATGAGTCAGGCCGAGGCCTAGACTCAAAAGGTGTAACACCTGAATCCTGTGCCTGGTGCCACACATTACCTTCCAGAGTAGGAGAAGAACAATGAAAGTGTTTCCTCTTTCTCTTCTTTTTCTTCTCCCTCCTATGGCAGGAGTGTGAACACTTGCCACCAGGGGAGAGAGCACCTGCAAAGCCAACTAGTCCTCACTTCCCAAATGTTATGATGCTGGACACTCATGTGGTCTGAGGCCAGGGCCTGGGAAAGCCCAGAACCAGCTGCCATTACCGTGGGAGACTTAACAGAGGCTACCACCCTAACCGCACTAGCCACCAAAGGCTTAGGTGCAGTCACCTCTGACAACTACTGGGTGGTCCTTTCTAAGGTGGGGCCAGGCAACATGGAGGGGGGTGAGAGAGGAGGAATGCTCACATTTTCCCTAGAAACTGAGTGCTTAAACCTTTCTTTACATTTGGCACAAGTGGCAAATATAGCCTCCATCATGCCAAAAAACAAAGCCACAGAGCTCAGACTGGACAGCCAAAGACTTCTGTGGCAGGGCCCAGAAAGGAAACCCTTTGCAGAGCAGCAGGAAGGGATGACGCCAAAGTCATCACCATGACTCAAATTAAAGCCCCCGTCGGTTTCTCCCCCCCCCCCCCCCCCGTGGTCACTTTGAGTGATCTTAAGAGTCCCATCCTGCTGCCTGACTACCAACACACAGCAGGCAATAGGACAAACCAGCTGGGAAATGCTAGTTACCACAGATCTGCACAATGGAGCTACCATAAAAGTTGAGAGGACCCTACCATGGGAATGCCCAAACACTTGCCATGGAGAATCTGTGGTAGGCCTTGCCCAACCATAGGGCCTCGATTCAAGGAAGAGCCACAGCATGCCCAGCCAGGAGGCCTGGTCAGGCTAGTCACCCCCCATGAGGGCCTTGATTTGAAAACCAGTCTGGGCCTGGCAAACTGGTTGAGGCCCAGGCCTCGACTTTGAGGTCTCGAGCCTTGAATCAAAGGCCAGTGGCCCCCTCGCAAGCCACCGAGCCCCCATTTACACTGCATGCCTCCATGCATCAGAGCCTCTGTCTTGTATATCTAAATGTCTGCCTGACAGACTTTCTACCACTTAGAAGGCATACATTGCTGACAAATGTCAGATGGACTCTCATGACTGCAGAAAGGCTGCACATATGCATGCAGGGGTTACATGCAGGATGGTTGTCCTAGTAAGCCATCTTGTGGTGGTTGGCATCAGGCCAGACATCCAACTCTACATCCAAATCAAAACTAAGGTGGAGATATAACCAGGTACCAAGGATACCTATCAACTATCACGTGAGGAGAAAGACAACAAGAGGACCTAAAGGAGTAGAAAAAGGGAGCTTCCAAACAACATGTATCCATCCAAAATGGAAGCCAGAGTTAAAATCTGAATTGTGCATGCTTGCTAGTACATATTACAAATACCAGGAGCACTGTGCCATGCCACAGGACCTGAATGGGTTCAGTGCAGCAGCACAGTGGCAGCATTGAATTCATGGAATTTTCATGGGGCTCTGGCAAAGCATCTTAGTGCATGGAAACAAGCTGAAGTGACCTATGTTGTTGTACTGTGTCCTCAATGTCTCGGGTTCACCCAGCTTGTCAGGATGAGACCCTGCTTTGATGTTGTGCTCACTCCTTGAGTGTGTCAATTGGCAGCCACAGTGTGCTGACATGGTGGCCACTGTCATTAATTTTACTATCATTGTGAAGAGGCCATGCATTTTATTCTATTGATACTGTGTTCTATCCATATTTCTGTATATCTTTGCCCCAGTACTTGGAACAAATAAATGTTGATAATTTTATCTCTGAGGCCTTCAGTCAGCAACACGAAAATATGAAAAAGCAAAATTCACATATGTATCAGAAAAAGAAATACTGCATAAAAAGAAGAGTAAGAATGTTTATAACATATTCTCTATATTATATTGGAGCTAGTTGTACTGGTTTCAACATGCTAAAAGCATTGTAGCAACAGAAAATCGAAAGGGTATGAACAATGTACGCAAGCTGAGGGCAAATAGAGGTCAGTAAGTTGATCTTGTAACTAGTGCAATGAAACATATTTTTTGTTAACAAACCGTGCTGTTTAATTTGTTGGTGGGTTTGAGTTTTAACAAATAGCATTTTTAATAAACCGCCACCCTACACATTAAAGAAACAGCATTTATAACCTTAAGTTGCTGTGCAAGGTATACCAACTGGTCTGCCAGTTAAAGGCTGGTTGTGTAATATGCGGAAAAAATCACCAAAGTCAGGAAATTCCATTGACACTATAATTACCATATAGGAAAGTTTCATGTTAAGGATCAAATCTTTAATTTTGATTTGTATACAAATAGCCTAACACACACATCCCTAAGTTACATCTTTTTCCCTAAGAAAACTCCAGATTGCAAAAACATAAAAATTGTTGCACAATACTCACCAGAGTTCACATGCAAAAGGATAGCCACCACCTCATATAATTCTTGCAGGTCAATTTGCACATAAGGTCTGTGTATATGCAGGCTTCGGGTACAGGTGCCTATAATAAAAATACATAATACTAATCCCAGGCCTGTGAAGCTTTCCATGAGTGTCAGTGATGCGCCAATTGCAGCACCACACACTCGTTGTGGACAGAAAAACACAGAAAGGTATGCAGGCTTTTTTGGCACTGCACATAATATGTGGTGTGTCAAGATAAATCTTATCTCTCTACCTACGAAGCCATATTAATTCGTGGATTTGTTTTCCACACCATGGTTTTTGTTAGGTAGAGAACTTGGTGCAGGTCCTTAGGCGAATTTCAATTCTACATTCTATTTTCATAGAAGCAAAAATAACACACTGGCCGGTCATGCCTGCATTATAGAAAGTACTCAGTTTACCGTTTTCTTTACTTTGGCAAAGGATCTGACGACACTTGTAAATAGTATAAATCAATATTTTTACAATTGAAACTTGGAAAACTTGAATAACCTTGTGCCGTGATTGCCTCAATAAAAGTTGACTGTAACCTGAGGCAGGGGGAAGGGTCCTGGGTATATAAAGTGACAGGTATGTTCAGCTACGCTTGCTACACCCATACCCTGTCCCTATCACCATTAACTTGCCCATCCAATGCCAAATGTGAGTAAAAAATTACCCTGTTTATAATGTGAACCTGTGTGTATACTGCTAGTTCTGTTGAGATAACACACAGTATTTGATACTGTCACCAGAAGGATTATGGTCCCAGGGGATCGAAGGCACAACTTAAATATAGTATGGTCAGCTAGGCTTCCTACACCCATCCCTGTTTGTACCTCTTTTAACTCACCAATTTAATACCAAATGTGAATGAAAGATAACCCTCTGTAATATGTGAACCTATGTGTAGACTGCAAGGACTGTGGTGATAACACAGTATTTGTCAAAGAGTATATAGCGATATGCACTGAGCAAATCCTGGCTTGATTACAGGGCTGTAATTAGTAACAACAACTCCCTGTCTGATGCAGGTACACATTGCTAGTGGTAGTCAGTGGATGTTTCTTTACCCTGTCTGTACCAAATGTGTTTGTTTTGATAACCCATTCAATGTCAACTTGTTTTGAAAACGTATACCCCATGTAGCGGCATATATACAGTGTACCATCCAATGAGAGTGCCCCCCTGGGCCTCAGGAAGAATTCCTGAAATCTAAATTACAATGTATGAACGGCTGTAAAAGAGAAAAGCAGCCAATTATAATAACTTTTACACAAAGTGTAGCCCCTTAAGCATTTTTGTATTTTTAATTTGCACCTCAAAATGTTTAAATGTTGCCCCTTTCCCACAACTTACACCCTTTTCACACATGAACAGACTCTTAACAGTTGAGAATATATGGATATACACATTTTAAGTTCGGTTTTTTCCTCCGGAATTGTTTTAATTTTGTCTTAGGCGAAACCACTAACAGTGTAAAAGAATTGGGATTGCTTAAGGTTAAAGGAATAGAATGTTACATAAGAATCAAGATTCCTGTCTTTATGTTCTGTCAAATGTTGCGCTGATTCGAAATGAATGACCAACAAAGTCATGCACATTTTTCAAATGTTTGACAAAATGGAGAGTTGAAGGTACATACAGATGAAAGATTTATTCAGAGTTGCTGAAACTCACGTAATTGTGGGGTTGTAGTCGTGGATAAATCTTGTACGTCAAATCCGAGCTACCATATTACATTAGTTTATTTGTAAAGTGAATTTGTTATACTGTACCGGAACGGTAAAAATGGTCCATTATATTATATTAGGCATGGTGCCTAAAATATAATCTTTATGCTACTCTTTGTTAGTTTTGATATGAATCACAACAAATTAGCTGTTCACCTTTATTGTTATCGAACGATAGCCTGGCCATGTTGAGGGAACCTTGCTTCATCTTCACTGGATAACCACTTCGGACTTTTTCAACATTGGTCATGGAAAAATCTGCAATAATTTCAAACAGTTCATCTTTCAAATGCTCTACATTTAACTGTACTTTTCTCATTTGTATTTATTTGTCCATCTGTCTGCTCATCATCAATTTACTTTCCTAATTCAACTCTCTGTTTGCAACCGTACCTAGATGGCAGTGCACTTCATTCTTCCATTTTGAGACTTATTTTCCAGTAATAGGTTCAGACTGCGTATGGAGAGCTTATGCAGGCATCTTTTGTGTACAGCGGCATTTATTAGTCTCCAGCAGCAATGCCACAAATGACTGCAAATCTTGTTCTGTGTCCCAGAACACTTTTTTAGGCCCCTCATTGCACTGACTGGTGATAGTCTCCACATACTGCCAATCGCCAGCAAATACTATCAATCGCCGCTAATTGTCAGTCCAGTGTTGCTTAGGAACACTGGAGCAGGGAATGTAAAAATTAGTTACATATTCAGTAAAAAAATCGAATACTTATAGATTTAAGCAAACATTTTGGAAATTAAACTTCACTGCCCATGACTCTGTTCCAATGCGTTTTTTTTTGTTTTTTTTTTTGTTTTTTTTTTTTGTTGTATTGCAAACAGTTCGTAAATAAAATAATATGAACATAAACTAGATTTCAATCAAATCTCGTTGTGCAGCTTGAAAATACTATGCAAAAATATTTTTTGTGATTCTGGAACTAGTTCGAGAAACTGCTGACCCTGGATACTACTTGATTCGTTTATTTTTTTGGCGGGGGTGGGTAGGTGAGTGGGTGGGTGTAATTTCGTGGACTGTACAATTTTGTAGGCAGACTTCCTGAGAGGTTCTTTTATTTTTATTTTCTATCGTACATTATTCAGTGATCAAAGCTGTACAGCAATTCATGACTACATTGAACAAAGTAAAGGCTTTAAACTGACGATTATGAAACACAGTACATAATATAACAATATTATTATTTGTTTCGTATATTTTCTGGAATTGGTTGATGTTTACTGCGCATTAGCTGATGGCATCTTTAGTTATTCTGTTACAATAGTTATCATGTCAGCCTCTGTGTTTTGTTTTTGTGCTATCTGCATTTTGGTCTGATCATGTCATGTAGTCCTACAGTTTGTTCTTTTCTAGAAATAGGGATTCATAGAGGCAAAAGCCCCATTCCCCAATCATTTTTTCTCCCTTTGAATATTGTATCGATCATATGTATGGCAGCATAGTGAAGGGTATCAAACTAAGTGTTTTCCTCCCGTCAAATTCTCTTGATTATTACCGTGTAGGAAACATTCTCCTTTATTGTGATGCTTCCACTAGCACACATATATATATATACAGGACACTCTCCTTTCCACTGTTGTTGTTCCATGCGCACGTATACCTGTGAGACATGGTTCTATTAGCACGTTACATGTCAGACACCCTCCCCTCCATTTAATTTGTTCCATTCACATGTACCAATACAGGAAACCCTCTCTTCTGCTGTAATTGTTCCACTAGCACACATGCATGTAGAACACCCACCCCTCCACTGGATTGGTCCCACTGCCACGAACAATAAAGTACACCCTTCCATTCACTGCAACGGTTTCCTTAGCAACTAAACAGTAAGGGCACCCTCCCCTACACTGTAATGGTCCCACTGGCACGTATACATACAGGGTACCCTCCCCTCTGCAGTATGCGTCCAACAGCAAGTACATGTGGGACACACTTCCTAGCAATTTAACGGTCCCTACATCATAAATACATATAGAAAATGATCACGTCCAATGTAACGGTTCCACAAGCAGGCACACATGCAGGACACCTTTCCATCTACTGACATGGTTCCACTGGCACGTATACATGTCAGACACCTTCCCATCCATTGAAATGTCCAAAAGCACCCATACATATGGGACACCCTCACCTCCATTTTCATGGTTCCACCAGCTCGTAAACATGTAAAACATTTACATGCAGAAGAGCCTCCCCTCCAAACTTCACATTTGCTACAGTATGATAATAATATTCTGAGCGTCTATTTAACAAAACAATTTACTTTTCTGTCACAAATACATAAAGCATTTCATGTATGGGTAGATTCAGGTACTCTGAGACATCAAAACATTTAAATTATCATGTAAAAGCCTCAACGCTTACAAGTGACCTTGTTGGGTCTGCCCATGTACAAAACCTCTGCATTCATTCAACATCTTTTAGAATAACTGATTACATTGCTGCACAAATATTAAGTTCTCTGTCTCAGTTCTACCTTAATATCTTGGTCTTCCCTGTATCTGCCCTTTGAATCAGCAGATCATCATATTGATACCACACTACCAGTCTCCTTGTGACCTGCTAAAACCAAATCCTAATGGAAACACTGTTTAAGTGGTGAGACTTACATTTTTAGGAGGAAAACTACAGTCTGTGGTCAATAAAGAATATATATAAGGTTGAGAGGACCAGTGTAAAGCAGCATTTGTCTGCCTGTTGCAAGTTAGAAGGGATATTTATTTCTTCACATTCGTCTTAAAAATGCATGTTGGTGTTTTGGTAATTCTGAAATCCTTTCCTTTTGCTGTATTTAACTTCATTCACTGCTGTCATTGCTGAGTTAGAATTTATAAATATGGGTAATGTTTTTCTGAATTATTTTATACTAAATATCATTAAAAATCTGGCCTGATGGATTCATTTCACATGAATAAAAATAAAGCAAACAGCTGAACAAACAAACAGGGCTCAGTTCTTGGGCCCCTCTTATTTCTTATTTATGTACACGATATTATCGACATTGTAATCTGTAACATGAGATTGTGCTGGTGATGTAACTTTGTAAATCACTATTGATAATCCCACTGGCTCTGCGGTCACCATGAATGATGACCTCAAACACATTGACAATTGTTCTAATGGCAAGCTACGTTCAACAGCTCCATAACTAAATCAGTGATTATTAGTAAGAAGTGATGGCCCCTCCAGCATCCCCATGCTCTATTTCAGGCTACTACACTTCAAGATGTACAATGACGTACACATTTAGGTCTTATTTTTACTTCAAGTTTGTCATGGTCGCCTCCTATAAATTGTGTTGCTTACATAACAAAAATATTAATTGAAGTAGTGAAATGCTTGCAACATAGACTCCGTAGATGCACATTAGAATTGATATATTTTACCCAGATTAGGCCTATTCTAGAGTATAGTGCTGTTCTTGAGGGGCGGGGTGCACAAGTCTGATGACTTATCAGCTGCTACTGATTGGAGATAGTGCCCAGCTCTATTGCCATGATGCACTCAAAATGTGTAAATCTTGGTATTTCAATTGATGTGTGTCCACTACTGTCCCAGAGTGACATGCCCATTCGGAAATATTTGGCTCCTTCCATCTGTACTCCTGACAAAAAAAAAAAAAAAGAAAACAAGCTTCATCAATACTGGATATGTATGTGGAGTGTTCTTGTACAAGTGCTTCTATGACCTCTTTCTTAAGAATGGGGTGGTACTGTACAAGAGGCTTTTGTTTTCTTACAATGAAGACGGTTGGCGTCAGTTGCATGTGTGACCACCAAGCTTCTGGAACTTGTGCAGGCCAACCAGGACCCTCGTTGGCATGCTGCTTGCGCTGGACTGTTTCCACCTGGGAAATTTGGTTCTTCTGGTCTGTGAGTTGCTGTGTAAGCTGGTTCAGGGTGGCCCCTAAGTTAGTTGTAGTTATCACTGACTCGACGGCCAAGCACATCCCATAAATGTTCCATGGGGGATTGGTCAGGAGATCTGGCTAGTCATGGCAACATTTTATGTTGTGCTGCTAGACATCATGCATGCTGACTCATGCAGTATGTAGCCTGCATTGCCATGAGTAACCAAGGGTGTTGCTGGAACCATTCGATGACTGTTTGCAGGATCTAATCCACATAGCCCTGGCCTGTTAGAGTCTCATTTACTCTGATAAGTTCTGTTCCTCTAGTCGCTATGATTACCCCCACATCATAACCTGCCTCCTCCATACTAGTGGCCATGTTGTCCCATGCATCCAGCCTCAAAACTCTCTGAAGGCATAGGTCTAATCTGTATGATCTCTAGTTTGCACTAGCATGACCCCAATACAAAGCTAATATCCAATGATCGTTTTTTTTTTTTAAATTGTATTCGACCCTTGCATTGTTGCTTTTCTCGTATGGCACATAACCTAAGTCACTTATAGCTATAAGGCACATGAGCGAGGTAATTCATCCTTTAATGGCAGATGACACTGGGGGTTTCCATACTTTGACACGGGATTATTTCATGGTTCTAATTTTATCATCTACACGTGTGTCATGCACAGGAAACCACCATTGTGTAGTAGGCAGTCATCAGAAATTAATTTTGGCAGTGTCAACAAGAGCAATTACTTTGCAAACCCCTCCTGTAAACAACAACATAGGCTATGGTGCAAAATATCTTGACAAACTGTGATGTTGTCAAGCCAGCCTTACCAACGTTGCTTGCGAACTGCATCCTGTTTGGATGTTTGCCCAAAATATGGCTATCTGGCCTTCTCTAAGTGCTCATCAACTCCTGTCGAAAACACCAGCGACGCTACCTCCACTGTGATTCTAGAGGTCAACAATACGGTGACATTCATGTCCTGTGCCAACAACTTTACATCTTGTTTGTTTGCTGGAGCATGTTTTAATGACCCAATATTCGATCATGGGCATCATGCATCAGCCAATTAAAATGCTGAATTTTGATCTTTGACCAATTCACGTTACACTACAAACGACTGCTAAATCAAGTAATTTATAATTTGAAACAAATAGTTTGGAATGTAAACATTTTTCGAGGTAGTCCAGAACGCTTTGTTTACATACATGCAGCGCCATCTCTTGAGAGTATTGCTCCATTTGAAACAGTTGACTTACTGTTGCACTATTTGGCATTTCTAATCGATTCCAAATGTGATGTTAAAGTTGAACACACTGTTTACTCACAGTCGAACAGTGTTTTTGTGTGTGTGTATGTGTGCTCTAAGGTTTGTGCAATCAATGGAAGTCTTTGCATGCATTAACTTACAAACAATTAAATTCAGAGCAGTAACTTGGCACCACATGTAGTGATTGCATCAAAGTACCACTTTACAAAAAGATCAACAAACTACCTGGTAGACCTGTTTTGTCCCAATATGCGAAAAGTGCTGCATAGGGGGTAATTATTAGAGTTAAATCAAGTCTAGCCATGACACACCATATTTTGTAATATGCATAGCAAGAACCAACCAATAGGGAGCCGGAAAAAGTGTTAATCATATCACATAATCCATTCGGTGCGTGAAAAATATGGATTATGGTCTTCCTCCATTATTAAAAAACAAGTG
This sequence comes from Hermodice carunculata, assembly GCA_964020975.1. Taxonomy (NCBI): domain Eukaryota; kingdom Metazoa; phylum Annelida; class Polychaeta; order Eunicida; family Amphinomidae; genus Hermodice; species Hermodice carunculata. The sequence continues at coordinate 121,343 of CAXHWN010000260.1, read as the reverse complement.
AAGTGAACACATAGTGAACACTTTCCGCACAATAGCATTGTTAGTGCTGTACAGTGCACCATGGTCTGTACATGCAGTCTGTAGTATATACTGTTGTTGTTGACACCTTCCCTTAAATAGCCCAAGTAAGGTTATTGTTCTGGCAGGATGTGTGCAAATGACCATGTGACTTGAAACAGTACAGACGTGTATTCCAGGAATTTTCCAAGTCGTCTGTCATATCTATCATGATATCACTGTGGGCATAACGTAAGTTGATGTACTTGACTCAGTATAGAACACTTATTAGTGTGCATGACAAACAGGAATCCTGAAAAAAGTAAGTGAATTAAATTCCAAAAAAAAAAATTTTCACCTGCAATATGTTTCTTGAAGCATGGACTCTCTTTGTTATGACAGGTACCCCTGTGAAATAATAGGTGTTGAGTAGGAATACCGCCCAGTTCACTTAAATCTGTAATTTTTGCTTCCAACACCTGGTCTTCAAGTTGCCACATCGATATGTGGGAAATGCATGAGCAAGCAGTCAAACTTGGCGGTACATGTGACAGCCATTGTAAGCGGCAAACTTCAGCACAAAAGGTAGGGGAAAAACATGCACCAAGTAATATCTTTGTCGGTTCCTACCATCCATGTCACAATGACCATTATGCCAGTATAGTCAGCTTGGTCTTCCATCTCGTTGATTATGTGGCATAATGGTCATGTCACATATTATAATTATCACTCAGTATTCCCCATCTGGTGATAGTGATATTCGACGTCGGTCATAAAATCCACACAATCACTGGATGGAGAGTATTAAAGTCTATACAAGTGCAATGTGGCACAATAAACAGTGACTTATTAATTGGTAAAACCGCATGTTCTTGGCCCGTCCACATACTTCATGATCACGTTTCCTAATTAGGCCTTATCAGGACAAAATATCAATTAAATTCCTTTCCCCGGTTCCCTGCTTTCAACTTGTGTCAGTAAAGTAGCATTTTATCAGTAATGTATAAATTATACCAGAAAAAAACGGTTGTACATCATTGGATATCCCACCCTTTTACTCTCACTGAAGCAATGGGGGCATCAACCGTTATTTAGCTGGAGGAGTCATTATTGTTCCGTAGACAGCATAGGTAGGGTATATATATATATACATATATATATATATATATATATATATATATATATATATATATATATGTATGTGTATGTGTGTAAATGTGTATGTATATATATATATATATATATATATATATATATATATATATATATATATATATATATATATATATATATATATATTACGAAAGTACGCTGTATTGCATGCAAAGAGAGAGAGAGAGAGAGAACACTTCATAAATGTATCAGTCCTACAACATTTCGGAAAGGGAAATGGCTTGCCATGGCCAAATTATCATCTGCTATATATCATTTGTCATACTATCCAATATACTTAGGGATGAAAATCACTTTGCTTGGTTCTATAAAAAATGTTTGGTTCCTGCACTATACTATTTATGTGATTGGCCACGCTGATTATAGGTTCACTTTTAGGCATAAAAGGCTGTGCAGAAAGATCAAAATCACGAACAACGCATTCAGGAGACACGTTCAACATTTCAATTTTACCTTCTGTAACTTCTCTGTCCCTTGTCATCTCTGTTTCTGGTACCCTAGCCTCACTTTTCATACAACTTTGATTTCTAGTCACAGGTCCTCTTTTTTCAGTCCTCCAATTTTCTGCCCGTGAAAGTGCTGGTCTGCTGCTTCTATACTTTGCTTGAACTTGAGCTTAACCGTAACACTTCCATCTTTTTCTTGGTAAATACTCCAAAAATGCAACGTACTGGACCCTGCAACAACTCCTAAAGGGTGAAAGTTTACCAAATATGCACATGGTGAGATATAACACTTTTCATTGGTTATGCTCGGTAATCAGAGGTTTTTCCAGTTCCCAAAATTAAAAAAAAAAACAACAGAAAATCTAATTTTGTGGACGATCCGAAGGTATCCCAGTTGCTGAATAAGGTATAGAGAGAGAAAGCGGCAGCTGAAAACCCCAAAATTGCTCCCTTTGCCCCAATGGACCAGGATTGGAACATTCTTGTGGAAGCTTTAGGCTTTCCCAAATAATCAATTTATATGATGACGACACAGCTGATTTGCCTAATTTTAACCCAGATATTGCTGTTGAAAATTGTAAGGACTAATCTTGGCGATCTGGATCTCCAAAAGAATGCAATGACTTTGTTATGTTACACCGTAATATGTGTGGAGAGTAAATATACATGTAAGCAGACCACATGACATGGTGTTACAAGGCTTTTAACGATTGCCAAAATGAAAGAAATGGGCGGTTTTCTGAGTGTGGTTTTCTACTTTATGCTGACACCTTGCTGGTTATCTCTCATACCGGTTTATGTCGCCTTAAATTACACTTCCTTTTGGAAGCCTAGTATTTTATGCAAATGTGCAAGCATATTTGCAGTTGTTTTTACACTTTCCTTTGAAGATTCTTCCTACAAGGGGTTTCAACTTTCCCATGATCTTTTAAATTCCAACACCCTGTCGGCCAGCACATGGAGTGACCCAATCTGTTTTCAAAAGATAAAAAAAAGACGATATTGTGTTTGAGCGGTTGTGAAAGTGGCATTGTGATGAAATCCTAAAATTGTGAAATATTCAGTCACTAAAGGTTATAAATTATTCCTCATCTTCCTGTTTGTGTCTTTGGGAGTGGTACTTAACAAGGCTTTTTTATGAAGTAGGGGCTTTTTTGTACTGAAGACATGGCGGGAAAGGGAAAACTGGATGGCTGCAATTCAGTAGCATCTTGTCCACATTTTTAGGGCGGCTTTAAAATTGAGTATAAACAATCATTTGTGTAGAGCTTCTCACAATTAGAAACAATTAGAAATGTTAGAAACACACACACACACTTATATATTTATATGGTAACGTTTTCTAGCCTGATAGGTCAGATTGTTTAATTATTTGAAAAAAGCATTATTCTGAAAAAACGTTTACTTTTACCACCTATTTGAATAAAGTATGGTGTAAAGAAAGTACTGCTGCTCCAATCTCTTTTTATCTCTCAGGTATTTGTAATATGGACCACAATGCGTTTCTTTTCCATGATTGTCTTGTCACTGCCACATTTTGCATATCTGTCGCCGATACGTTTTTGTATCATTGAACAATATTTTGGTTGAAAGCTGTCAACAAATGTAACACGACAACACATTTTAACACTTGGTACAAGCGAGAAGCATTGTCTTGGTGGGCTGGACAATATATATAAATAACCCCAATCCTTGACGAAAATATGAAGAGGGACAATTTCTATCAGGTTTACGAGGTGAACCAACCGGCTGACATGTCGGCCATTTTTGAGTATTGGTAAATTACAACATACTTATAATTGAGGAAAAGGTTCCGCAGAAAGGGTTATATTGCAGGTAATATACACACAAAGGATGGGCCTAAACTTACCCTTCTTCTTATGTCTGTGCACAGAATTCTTTGACAAAAATAATGCCCTGATAATGCCTATTTTATTCATTATAGATGCAGGACAATTAAATTTGTTATTCTCATGTCATCATTTCAATACACACCTTCGCAGATGTTCATTAAGTGTTCCGTGAAATCTGTAAATCATGTTTTCTCTCAAAAACACCATAAGCTTTCTCAATGGAATATATTTTTTTTTGTATCAGGCAGTTATGGATGGCTGCAGGAATTCAAGTTGAAATTTGTCAAAAATCTTCGTTCCATGTTAAATAAGTATTCTCTTTCTGCATTTTGTACTGTACCTTTCTTCTGTAGCAGATACCTGTGGCATGATTTTACGACTATGGTGCATATCTACAAATGTTGTAAACATTATTTACAATTGAAACTCTATCCAAATTTGCATTCTTCACAACCAAATGTCTGACACCTGGTGTTTGCTGAAGTGGTTTCCTGTTCTCCTCACCATGGAAAGCTCCCCAATACGATATTCTGGTGATCCAAGGAGCGTGACGCCCCAGAATTGCATCAACGTAGTAACAGTTAAGAATATACAGTTGGGCATTATTTTCACTTTTTTGAATGCATGAACTTCAAAAAAACAAGTGAAAGAAACTGAAATTTATATTGCTGCAAATTTATTAATGCGTAAACTTATATTACAAATACTGCCCAACATAAAAAATCGGTGTTTCAAGTCATAACTGAGGTGGTGTAGGACGACACTTGTTCATGGACATCGAACTCTTGACATTATGACAAGCAACTAGTATAGGCATGCAAAAAAACGTATTTTAGATGTACTAATACAAGTGAACCTACCAACATATTGTAAAGTTCATGCCTGTTTTTCTGTCCACTCAACAGAGAAATCAGTCATAAAAACTTTTGTATGTAAGAGTGTTAGGAAAGACAATATGTGGTTAACAATGAGGGTTAACAATGTGGGTGTATAATATACAGGACTGGCAAGTACACATACATAACTAGCAAGGATCCATTCAACACAATAAACAACTGAGGAATGGATAAGATGACACACTGATAAAGTTGGCGCAGGTCCAACAAGCAGGTCTGGTAAACAGAAAAACAAGTAGGACTGGTAAACAGAAAACAAGTAAGACTGGTAAACAGAACTGGTTTATCAGACCATTATCCTATCATGAGTCGTGTTGCTGATGCTGCATTCCAAAACAATGTGTCAAAATGTGATGGATAGGCAGGTCACTAAGATCATAGACTTTGAGAAAGGATAACTTGAATTACATATAAAAAAAAGGGCAAAACAAAGCACAGCATAAGAATGCTTATTTGGTACAGAGTCTGGTGAATATAATTGTTCCATTGAAGTTGTTGATTTTGTCATAAAGGTTAATCAAGTACAACAGGAAGTTGTAAACAGGAAGTTCAAAAGCATAAAATGTGTTTTAAAATTACAGCTAGATGGCGCTAGCTGATGGTAACATTTAGACATGGGATTTCCAAAATGTTTGCAAATATTTAGATTGGACTAGTTTTATCTGGGTCAAACTAGTGATAACTGCTTATATCTAGATAGGACCAGTTTACACTGGCACAAACAAGTGGAAAACAACTATTTTGGGGTTGGGGAAGTACAGAATAAGAGTATAGAAGGGGCTGTCTACAGTCTATTAACAACAGTTGGGGAGAGACTGAGCAAGAGAGCACAGCTAAGCAGAGCAGTCATGGTAAGCAAGACGGGCTTACTTATGTATGGTACAGTGCTGATGATGGAGATGTAACTGGAAAACAATAAACCTATTGCCATAACAGCCAAGCAAAGGTGTTACTTCTGATCTCTACAGGTCTTTATGAAGATTGTTGGACAATAGACAACAACACGAACCTGAGTATGAAAAACAAGCCTATTCAACATTTATATAACCTTGTGTAACTTCTACTCCATTAAGAAGAAATCCATTGCGCAGATAGAGTTTTGGAGTGGGGTTTTACATAATTGGCAAGCTTGCCAGGATTTTTGGAAAAATGACTATACCAGAAGATTAATGGCTGAAGAACATGTACCAGAAGACTACATCTGGATATCATCAGAAAGCACAAGTGAAGAAGAAACTGAAGAAAACAGTCAGAAACCTGATACTACAGCAGAAACAGAGTCCACTGTAAGTAAACCATCTGATTATTATCCACCACCAAGTGAACTCAACAAGGTAGCTTAGATTGGTATAACCAGGTCATCTCTGGGCCAACGACTTACTTTGAAGACTCATAAGTGAAATACTCGGCGAAAAATTAAAAAGCTGAGGAACAAGGTCAACACATTGACTAACCAAATTGCTGTTCTAGAAGGAATTGCTGCCTTAAATGGAGACTATTAGAAAAATGGCTAAACAGACCACTGATCCAATTGATACTCTGGCATCTGGCATGTCTGACATGGGAAAGGCCATTATTCAGACTTAACAAGAACATTGGGGTGAAGATAAGAAAAACAACAAACTAAGAAATTTGTGTAAAAACATTTGTAAGTGTGACGTGAGTGTCAATGCTGAAGTCCACAAATGGCTCCAAGAAATTAAGATGACAATACCACTCACAGCCAAGATACAAGGTGCCACTGTGAAAATATGTGACTGCACTATGACTGGGACACTAAGAAGAGAGTTGGAGAGACTCCTTCGGCAACAAAATGACCGATATGGCACACCATAGGAAGTGGTGAAAGAGCATGTTCAAAAGTCATTCCTCTCAGCCAATGAAAATGAGCGACTCAAAACTGAGCTGCAGCAGTACAAACAGTCTGCATATGAAAGTCTTGGAATGTACAACCGGAAGTTCCGGTAGGCCACCATCAAAGCATATCCAACGGCACGCTGAAAAAATCATCATACAGGCCTATGCAAGGGGACTGTACAGTACTGACTTAGCCAAAAAAATGATGGTTGAAAAATGGCCAGACACATTAGAAGATGCAATCCGATATACACAACATCAAGGAGCAGGGTTAGAGTTATTCAGAGGTATTGTGCGTGACAACAGGGACATGCAACCAATGGAAGTTGACCCTGTGAACCCATCACCACCGTACACACAAAGTCAAGCCATGGATGATGCCTTTTTACAAAGCAGTAAAAGTGACCAAGCAAACACCAAGATAGCAAAACTGGAGGCTAAATGAGAGACCTCAGACCTCCCAGTGCTCCATCAATGAAGTGTTTCTACTGTGGTAAACAAGGTCATCAGGTCAAAGATTGTTTCAAGGAAAAGAGAGATGAGGCCGTAATGAAAAGTGCTGTCACTGTGAAAGGTGCCGGAAACACTGCACAGAAGAAACAACATTTAAACTAGAAAAGATGATTTGCTGCATAGCAAATCAGTGTGTGTGTCTTCAAAGCATATTGGTGTGGCAATGTACAACTATTCCATAACACAAGAGTACAAGTTGGAATGGCATCTCTATCTATTATAGCTTTGAAGTAATTCAAGATTTAAAACTTGTAATGGTGCTATTTAGCATAATTTAAATTGCTACAACTTTTAGTTTTAATTTATTAGCTGCTCAATGGTCAACAACCCTGTAGGAGAAGTTGATCACATATATATTGTGCAGTGTTACAATACCCAAAATTTAAACCCAACATGAACCAAATCAGATGAAAATTGACCCCAAGTTATGGCAAGATGAAACTTTCAAAGGGCCAAATGACCTTGACCTTTTCCCTTTCGAGGTTACATGTTCTTACAAAATGTGGAGTGTTGCAATACCTACAATTTGAGTCCAACTTGATTAGAATTGGATGGAAATTGGCCAAGATGTGACTGGATAAAACTTTCAAACATCCAAATGACCTTGACCTTTGACCTTGAGAGTCCATATGTAAATTCAAAATGTGTAGTGTTACTATAGCTACCATTTGAGCCCAACATGATCAAAATTGGATAAAAATTGACCAAGCTATGGGTAGAAGAAAGTTACCATGGAAAGTGGCCTTTGACCTTGAAATGACCTTTGACCTTGACCTCAAAAATGACATTTTGGCTTAAAATTGAACTTTGACCTTGACATGACCTTGACATTTGAGATGACCTTTACCTTGCTATGATCAAACTCCTATACACTCAGAACCACATCTACAATAGTATATAAGACATTGAAGATTTAAAACTTTAATTAGCCCTCATTTGCATAATTTTGAAAAGCATGACCTCTCATTATGAAAAGGCCAGACTTTATCTATAGAAGTATAATTGTGCCATGTTTGGAGTTTCTACATGTAATACTTTTCAAATGAAATGTCGGACAAATTTCCCTGTAAAGAAAGAAAGAAAGAAATAAAGAATTCGTAGAAAACAGAAAAGTGTGTCGACACACGCACTTTAACTAGATGCTGCAAGAATTAACACAAGTGATCGTCTCATGGGACTGTCAATTACATTGAGCGGAGTGCATTGCCGTTCCTTGCTTGACACTAGAGCATGTGTGACCATCTTCCATAAATGACTATTTGATAAACTATGCAGGTGAACTGGACGTACAAGACTACTGAAACCTACATACAGTATACATAGTGTATGTGGACAGAAAATGGATGTACTTGGTACAACTCAAGTCAATGTGGACAATGCTGACAATATTGATGTGTTGATTGTGACAGGGATCTCTCATGATATGATCTTGGGAAATGATACCTTAAAGAGAGGAAAAGGTGTCATAGACTATCCTAAGAAAACATTAACTTGGTTTCACAAAGAGTGGCCACTAACAGATTACCGAGAGGTAAACAACGTAACCGAAGTTGGCTCTCAGCCAATGGACATTGTGATAGAACCAAGAACTGTTGGTTATAAACCAATAGACAGTGTGCTAGCTGAATAAAAAGATGTGTTCAGTGACAAAGAAGATCCACATGGATGTTGTGATGGCGAGGCTATCACCATCGATACTGAGGGACATGCACCCATCAAGCAGAGAAAATACAGGACACCACTGGTCAAGAAACAAATTATCGAAGATGAAATTGAGAAGATGCTTCAAGATGACATCATACGACCTAGTTCCAGTCCTTGGGCATCGCCAGTGACCTTGGTACCCAAACCTGATGGCAGCACGAGATTTTGTGTGGACTCCCGAAAATTGAACCAAGTGACACGAAAGGACAGGTATCCTCTACCATTGATACAAGACATCGTTGATCAAGTAGGGGGAGCTAGTATTTTTACGACTTTAGACCTCAAATCAGGCTATTGGCAAATACCTGTAAAAGAAGAAGATATTCCAAAGACAGCATTTATATGTCACAAAGGTCTTTATGAATTCAAAAGAATGCCTTTTGGTTTGGCAAATGCACCAAATCAATTTCAAAGAATTATGGACAAAGTATAAACTGGTCTCATTGGAAATTGTGTACTTGTTTACATAGATGATTTGGTAATTTACAGCAAAGATGCAAATTCACATGCAGATCATGTGAGGTTGGTTTTGGAAAGGTTACAAAAAGCTGGCTTAAAGGTCAACTCATGAAAGTGTTGTTTTGCACAACAGGAAGTGAAATTACTTGGATTCATTATCAACAAAAATGGTATCCGAAGTAACCCAGAAAAAGTCGCTGCAATTCAAAATTTGTGTCCACCAAAAGATATCACAGGAGTAAGGTCATTTCTTGGCATGTGTAACTACTATGCCCAGACAATACCTTCATATGCTCAAATAGCAGAACGTTTATACAAATTGATATGTAAGAGTGAACCATTTGTATGGGGTCAAGAACAACAACAAAGTTTTGAAACTTTGAAAGAATTACTGGGTTCAAACAGTGTCATGGCTTATTCTCAGGAGAATCAATCATATAAGTTGTACACAGATGCATGTGGCTATGCTATAGAAGGTATCTTAGTACAGGAAGATGAAAATGGCATTGAGCGAGTAATACAATATGTATCACATCAATTAAGTGGATCACAATTGAAGTGGGCCGCAATAGAAAAAGAGGCCTATGCTGTGATCTATTGCATAAAGAAACTGCGACCATATTTATGGGGAGCAGAGTTCACAGTATATACTGATCCCAAGCCATTAAGATCATTGTTCACAAAAGAAATGAACAATACCAAAGTTCAAAGATGGGCAGTCATTTTGGCTGAATTTGGAGCCTAAATTGAGTACATTTAAGGAAAAAGAAAAACCAGGGCAGATATGCTTAGTCGTAGTCAACCTGACACCGCAGAGGTGACTGTCTTTCACACAGAAGAATGGGTTGATCCTGATGCATTTCAAGATGATGATGCAATTCAGAGAATTCCATTAGAAGCAGATGAATTTGATACTGAGTCAATCAAACAAGGTCAACAAGAGGAATTTGCGTCTTTAATCAGAGACTCACAAAATGAAGACTCTGGTTATCAAATTTACCGAGGGATTTTATATTCAATCAAACCACCCAATCAAAACTGTTCTGAAATATCCACGTTTGGTATTACCTTCGAAATTCAGGACAAAGGTCAATGATCGATGTCACAAAGATGTAGGTCATATGGCAGTTCGCAAAACACTCTGTAGAGTGTGTGAATGTTATGTATGGCCAGGCATTCACAAAGACATCACTGATCAATTGAGACAATGTGCCACTTGCATGGTACATGTACCAAGACAAGATTGAACCAGAATGTGTGAAATGCCTATTCTGGTTTATCCTATGCAAACTGTGGGAATGGATCTCATTGGTCCATTTACTGAAACAGAGAGAGGAAACAAATATTGTTTAAACATCATTGATCATCTTTCAGGATGGGCTGAAAGCTATCCTATTCCAAACAAATCTGCTTTTTCAGTAGAAAATGCATTGGCAAAGGAATTTTTTCCTCGCCATGGCATTCCAGAAGTAATCATTCATGATCAAGGTCAAGAGTTCAATGCACACCATCTTCAAATTTATCTAAAGGGATTAGGAATTGATGTACGGCGCACGGCTAGCTAGTTAAAATCCAGAATCAAATGGGAAGTTTGAAAGACTGAATAAAACGCTCAAAGAAATCATAGCTAGACTAGTGAATAATGATGCTAGGAGATGGGAAGAACAACTAGCAAATGCCTTATTAGCATACAGAAACTCCACCAGTAGTGTAACAGGATACACACCTTTTTACCTCTTATATGGGAGGCGTAGTCGGTTACCTTTAAAAAAAGTGTTTACCACAGGAGGAAACCCAAATACACTCAAAGGAAGACTAAGTGACCAAGCAGATGCACTTACATTAGCTAGAGCACACTAAGCACACTGTAAGGAACACAATAGAAACCGCATTAACAACAAAGCAAATGCAGGTAAGATAGATGTGGGATCCACAGTAATTTTGAAGGCCAATGAACCATTGACCTTGACCTCCAAAAGGGACCCACAATATGAGGTATTTAGAACACATGGGAAGGTCTGCTGGATACTTCATCAGCAAACTGGGAAAACCAAAGTGGTAAATAGAAACAAGCTCAAACTGGTAAATCCAGATCTAATCTGGGACAATATCCGCCCTAGACCGGTTAGGAACTCTAGGAAGTCAGTAGTTCCACAACCAGATGCTCAGTTGGGTTTCAACCGTGGAGCAGAGCAGACCACTGAGGAACCAGAAGCTGAACAAGCAGAAGCACAAGCTAGCACTTCTGCTGACGCTGAGACTAACACCCCAGCTACTACCTTCACTCACAGATACCCTACAAGGTATAGGAAGAGACAGATGAGATGTCCGATTTCAGAAGACAAATCCAAGAAGCAGAGATTAGAAGAGGCTATGGAATTAGCCTTGTTATTATGTCAGTATTGTTAACTACAGTATACACGACTGACATAGTTCCCTTACAAGATGGATTATTAGTGACTGGACGCAGAAAAATCAAAATTCAAGTAGCTGAATGGACCATATTGGTTACCTTGGATCAACCAAGGATAGACAATGCTATGGTACCACAATATAGCCTAATCAAAGGTGAGATCAAAAGAGCTTTGAGGCTTACTCAAATTACTCAAGGAGAAGCAGATCAATGGATCAGTTGCCTTGACCAGAAAAAGCAAGCCTTGAATGATTTAATAGCTGCTACAGAGCCTGCCATGTCAAACAGAAGGGTCAAACGAAGCCTGATCAACCTTGGAGGTAGTCTCTCACACTACTTATTTGGGACTGCCACTGACTCTGATATTGAAGCTTGCAGACAAGCTGTAGAAGAGACCAAGCAACAACAAAAGAAAATTGTACACCTTTTAAATCAATTAGTGACGGTGGTTAACCACACTCAAGACACTGTGGTTGAAGACCGGAAGCAAATTAATGCTATCAGTCATTATTTGAGTGACACTTTGAGAAGACAGATTAATTCACTAGTATATTATAACAATAAGACCAGAGTGGACCTGTACTGACTCTGGACAGTATTAAATGTTCAACGAGCTGTGTCCACTTATGAATCCATCATAACCGAATGGGAACGGGCATTGGAAAAGTTTAATAGACAAAAGGCTTCATTAGAATTAAGTAGATTAACTGAAGAACTATTACCACCAACGCATTTGTGAGATATATTACAAAAGGCCATGACTCCATTAGCGAGGATGGTAAAACCACTTCAGTGGTATTATGAATACAAACTTGTATTTCCTGTGTGGGACGGTAAAATGCTTATTTACCATGTCAAGGTACCATTGGTACATGAACTGACCTGTTGGCGGTATAACTTACAGTCGTGGCCCAGCCCATACAATACCTCAGGCTATTCAGCCAGAGTGCTATTGCCACATAAGGATGTGGGACTAAATCCAAAGACTGGGGAAGTATTCCATCCAGTGGCATGCACTGGATTTGGACCGACTGTATGTAGGCCAGGACCTATATACAAGCCAGGCACATGGTCGTGCGCCAGAGCCATTATCACAGGGAACAAAGAACAAAGACATAGATGTAAGGTGGAACTCAGTCACAACCTGGGAGTGACTAGGGCATCAGAGATAGCTCAGGGTACTTATACAATAATAACATGGGGGGAAAGAATAACTACCAGCTGTGTATCATCAACCGAGAGAACTGTGATACTGGGACATTGGACATTTATCATAACTGTACGAGAAAAATGTACAATAAGCATGCATATTGGAAATTAACTGGTATGATTCGGAAGTTTGGTGAAGTAAAAGTACATGCTATGCAGGTGCATACCAGCCTAAAACTTAACATCAAAGTTCTCATTAATGAGGGGGACGCCTTAAGGGAATTAGATAAATTAAAACTTAAGTAACTGAAACCAGTTAAACGAGTCCATCTTGAACCAATTAAAACCACTGATAATGATAATAAGTTCATTAATTGGAACTATCAAAGCCAACATGTCTCATGGGGTCTACTGTTCGTGCTAGTTCCACTTACAATTGTGGTTATATTATTAAGTGTGTATGTAATAAAGAAGAGAGGACAGCTTTCTGGGATCACTTTGCCCCGGCCAGGTGAAGGAGATCATGATTGTGCTCACCTTGGTGAACGGAACAATGACATTAGGATGAACAATCCAGAAGAACCGTTCGCATACTTTCAGAACTTGAATCTGAAAGATGTTGAAGGACATGAACAGCCTATGGAGGTTGACCAACCTGGTAACGAGGCTGTGCCTCAATCTAGGTTACAAATGGAACAATAGCAAGGTCAAAGTTAGCTTGTTCCACAAGTTGCATAAAGTAGGGTACATTAATGACCTTGTTTCATGTTAATGCTCCAATATGGATGAGGACATTCTTGACTCATGCATGTATTGAATTATGCTTATCTGACAATTGAATTATATAATTATGCTTGTTAGCTTACCTTACTCAAATTATTATTATTATTCCTTGTATAAATTATGATAATTGTGACATGAGGTTCAGCCTGTATCCAGCTGTACATAGTTAAAAGATTAAGGGATTTTATACAATACAGCGCTGACTTCTTGGATAATGACTTATGATTTCACATGGATTATGAAACTAGAACAATGGCTAAACCATCTGTATGCATAGATGTGGATGGTGTATTATTAAAACGAAAAGACTTGAAGACAACATCTTATAAAAGCATGATTGCGTGGTCTTCAAAAGAGTACCTAAAAAGGAATGGATCAATTGCATCTTCCACTCCTGGTTTGCATGTGCAGGTGTGTGATAGACGATTTGATCATTTTTTCTTTCCTTTGGAGATATCTTGGGTTCCAATTGAAGGTTCCTTAAGAGAGACACGATGGAGGGCTGTGATATTCACATTGCCATTTCCATATTTTGATTTAACAAATCAAATCATTTGTAAGCTTAATATATTGATTAATAAACAAATTATTCCAAATTGGGATCAAATTTATGGAAATAAGTTAAAATTGTGGACATCTTTGTCCTATCAGGAACTGTTCAATGAACTGTAGGAAACAACATCTAAGTTGTATTACAAAGGTGGTAACATTGAAAAATTTCTAGCTCAAGCTTTGCAGTTGCAAAGTTTTAATGTTGAGAGTTATGGAGTTCCAAAGCTAGAAAGTTACTCTTTATGGCTACGAGCTCCGGGAATTGGTAAAATATGCCAATTGCATAAGGATAGAAAATGTGTACACTGTCCTTGGGTGGAAGTATTTTCTATCAAATACTATTGTATAATTACTGGCATTGCTTTAGAGGAATAAAAAACCTCAGTGTAAATAATTCTATGGACTTTGTTCCATAGTGTCGAGCTTGAAAGCCCAAATGTAATGGCTCATGTATATAATTATTGTATATAATCATTGTATATATCGCATGCTTAATCAGTAAACTTAGTTAAGGCCTAGAGTTGTTTTGTTGATGATACCATGAACTGATAACAGCACCTTGGGCTACTGACCTTGGGTGCTCATCAACATAGAGGTATACTTGACCATGGCTCATACACCAGTCTTTAACATTATACAAGACTGAACCTAGAGGTACTCAATACTCTACAAATAACCATATATAATCGCATATAATCAACATATATAATCGCATATAATCAATATATAATCATAAATATAATCAATGTAGTATAGTATAAAAAGGCTGTTGTAAATAAAGTGTTGTAAATGTAGTAAATTTGAGTTGAAAAAGTTTTCAACTACTTAAAGGGGTGGAGGAATGTAAAGTTCATGCCTGGTCAACAGAGAAATTGACATAAAACTTTTGTATGTAATAGTGTAAGGAAAGACAATATATGGTTAACAATGAGGGTTAACAATGTGGGTGTATAATATACAGGACTGGCAAGTACACATACATAACTAGGAAGCATCCATTCAACACAATAAACAACTGAGGAATGGATAAGATGACACACTGATAAAGTTGGCACAGGTCCAACAAGCAGGACTGGTAAACAGAACTGGTTTATCAGACCATTATCCTATCATGAGTCGTGTTGCTGATGCTACATTGCAAAACAATGTGTCAAAATGTGATGAATAGGCAGGTCACTAAGATCATAGACTTTGAGAAAAGATAACTTGAATTACATATATAAAATAGGGCAAAACAAAGCACAGCCTAAGAATGCTTATTTGGTATAGATTCTGGTGAATAAAATTATTCCATTGAAGTTGTTGATTTTGTCATAAAGGTTAATCAAGTACAACAGGAAGTTGTAAACAGGAAGTTCAAAAGCATAAAAAGTGTTTTAAAATTACAGCTAGATGGCGCTAGCTGATGGTAACACTTAGACATGGGATTTCCAAAATGTTTGCAAATATTTAGATTGGACTAGTTTTATCTGGGTCAAACTAGTGATAACTGCTTATATCTAGATAGGACCAGTTTACACTGGCACAAACAAGTGGAAAACAACTATTTTGGGGTTGAGGAAGTACAGAATAAGAGTATAAAAGGGGCTGTCTACAGCCTATTAACAACAGTTGGGGAGAGACTGAGCAAGAGAGCACAGCTAAGCAGAGCAGTCATGGTAAGCAAGACTGGCTTACTTATGTATGGTACAGTGCTGATGATGGAGATGTAACTGGATAACAATAAACCTATTGCCATAACAGCCAAGCAAAGGTGTTACTTCTGATCTCTACAGGTCCTTATGAAGATTGTTGGACAATAGACAACAACAGATAGAGTTTTGGAGTGGGGTTTCACAATATGTTAAGGTCCTTTTGATATTCAATCAAAAATGCTTGTCACTATCATATCATCCTGGGCCGAGATGGCTTTTCCTAACAAAATTGTTCACGCACTCAGCATGACGAACAAGAAACATCTAACTTTTGTAGGGCTGAGTAGTTTGTAGCAGAATCAGTGCGCATGCTAAATGTGTTAAAAAATGATCGCTTGCTTCTACATCCGAGTTACTGGCAAGCAATCGAAGCAAATGTGGTGATACTCTTTAATGATGATTTAATTGAGGCAAACTACGGTGGAGGCAAGCTGTCTTAGACACTTAAAGGACAGATTATAGCATAATCAGAGGGATTCTGTAAAGTGGGTATGAATCGCCACTGGTCAGGCGTACCTCTGTCCTGTATCTCTGCTACCATGTTGACGACAGATACTTGAAATCTTTGCACCAATTAGGAATGTATACAAGCACAATTCTGCTGTTACTTTAACGGTCAATTCTATTCATAAGGTAATATCAATTTTTACCACTGAGGCTGCTGCTGACAATTCCAATCTGAAGACACGTGAAAAGCTGCGCATTCTACATGGTATGCTAGTTAGTAAGTTAATCTTGCAGGAAAATGCTTGCACAAAATGCGTCCACTTAGGCACTGCTCAGGATTTGTTACTTGATGCTATGTCAATTGTGACCAACAAAAGTTTTCTCTCACCTTCGACTATCGTCCTTTGCAAAGCAAGATATGTGCCAGTCCGCTTTTTCCATTCCAATATGGTGTCTATTATGCTGGATCTAACAAGGGGTAGGGAGCCATGGGGTGCAGCAGGAGAGAGAGTTAGAGGGCAGGTTGGTGTGGTGTGTGGGCCTTTTTCTTTTGCCAAAATTTCCAGACTGACAAATGGGCCCTAAACATTTGATGTTTGGGGTACATGCTGTGAGGTGAAGTACTTGCTAACCGAACCTTCACTCCACAGACAAAAATGAAAAGTTGTGGCTGGTCGGCAACGATGTGTGGTTAACACCAGGGACATGCCTTATCACTGTTTATGATAACCCTACAGCGTTGACGGGCCAACCAATTATATTTGTCTGTGGTTCGGTGTTCGCAAAACACATGATCCTGAAATCTAGGCAATCCATTAGTTATTAAATGGTTAACGAGGTTGTGTCAATCCTACTATATCATGGTCATGGCAGTTTTCATCATGTTAAAATGCCCTTTCCTCAGTACACAGTATTTAATGAGTACACAGTTTTTGAAAATGTACTGCATCATGGACGTTATGAAATGTTGCATAAAAATAGGCATGAGTTAAGACATAGCAGCCAGTGACTCTTTTTCTAGCTGCAGAACTGTGCACTGACTTCAGTTTTCTGATTTTATATGTTCAGGGTACACAATTAAGCAATGATCTGTTGAACTGTTTGAAAGTTGATGCACACCTGTGTAGTGCATGGCAGTGACAATATGCTGATATTGATTGGCACTTGCTTTCCAGTATAACATCTGCCAGAGCGTGTATTTGTCAATACTGGAAGACATCCATCTGAAAAGCTTTTCACTTGTAAAAACACCATTCTAACCTAGGAGTATAAATATTACAAAAACAAAATCAATAAGAAGTATTGCATAACAAGTGAAGTGCTTTAGGGGCAGAAAGTCATACAGAAATATGTAAGTGTATTTGGGAATGTAAATATTATGAATTCAAATCATTTAGAGAGATGTATTATATAAGTAAGGTGTACACAGATAGATACAAATTACAGGTCACATGTATTGTTGGTATTCTAAAGAGAACTGCATATAGCTAGATTTTGAATCTGCATTCCGCACTCTATATCCAAAAAGGTGCACAATTTTTTTATGATATATTCAAAGTTTTGTTGAAGTTGAGGCACACCAGTGTTGCCCCTGTTACAATGTGATGAGCTTGCATTGAAAGCGTCACCCATCTGAAAATTGTCTATGCACCTTCATGTGGAAACCCATTCAATAAGGAGCATAATAATGTTTAAGTCACTTCCCAGCTTCAGTGATGAAAGATATGAAATAATGAACACATTAAGTATACACAGTGATTGGTGCTGAAGGTTGCTGGTTCGAGACCTGGCTGCTCCATTCTCACAAAACATATAGACAGACATAATGTACTTGTTACAGGATGATGCTGGTAGCAATATATCCTGGAAACAAGCATATGAAAAATGGTATTGGGGTCCCATGGCCTTTGCATGGGGCAATGGCAACACAGGAATCAATGCACACAGGTTACCCAATGCTCTCTGTATTCAATAGGGGAAGGGTCATTGGTGTGTTAGAGGCTGGTCTTTCACAGAGTGAGGTTACCAGGATAGTTGGGTACTCCAGATTAGGGAGACAGAGGTGGTGGGACCGTTTTCACTGTACAAGAGGAAAGCTGGCTCTGGAAAACCACCCAGATGGGATGGATAGCCATTGTCTGGACCGTATAGACACAGTTTTCTTTCAGAGGATACATTTTGCCAACAGTGGCACCAGCTCTGCAGTATTGTAGCATCACAGCTTACAATCAACAGCAGAATGGTCTCAGCCAAACTTAGGTCATATCGTGCAGCCATTCCCATCCCTCTCGGTCTGCACAGATACAGGCATGTGCTGACTTGACTAGAGGGAGGGGGGGAATGTGATGATGGATGAAAAACGATTTTGCCTCCATTTCCATGATGGGACAAAACAGTTAAGACATATTCCTAGCAGAGATTTGAGGATGGATGTATGGTGGACAATGGCTACTGTGCAGGGGGCAGCTGCACGATGTGGGGACAACGGTGGCAACAGGAAGAACAAAACTCATCAGGGTTAAGAGAACTCTAACAGGCCGGCGCTATGTGGATGGGATCTTGGCAACATGGACCTGGCTTGGTCATAAAAATTACTCAATTTACCAGTGTAGTGCAAAATTAAAATTTCGTCTGTTATGTTGATTCTCATAGTGGTTCCTCTTATGGGAAACAGGTGGCATTTTACCAGACTAGCACTGGTCCAAATTCTACGATGTAGCACCATGGTGGGGGAAATGGTGCTGCCCTCTGTCACTGACTTTATGTTTAGTTGGTCAGACTCACCAGCACGCCACCTTGGGAGGCTGCTGGACACTGGCTGCAAATCTGGCAGCAAATAGCCCAACTCATTTCCACACCCTGAATAAACACCTTCCATGTAACATTACCACTGACCTCAAGGGCTCCTGTAAAACACTGTACCCTTTCTTGTCTGGGTTAGCTTTTGGAGCTCATGACTGAAACACTTTCAATATTCTGAGGCAGTACATGTATCATTCATGGTTAGCCAATACAAGGAGGGTAGAAATTTTTTTCTACCCACCTTGCTCAATAGTGAAAGCTTATCCTGCAGGCATTTTAATAGGAGATATATCTGTTGTGCAGTTCTACATTTATGATACAGTGAATCCTGTCTCTAAAGACCATGGCTGCAGATAGCCCAGTTGCAGTCTATTAAGACAGGTGGTCTTTTATAGGAGGCAAGAATGAGATGAAAACTATAAGGAAAGTGTTCTGCAAATATTCGTCTTTCAACACAGGTGGTCTGTTATGGAGTCTACCAGTCTGCATTTCAATATGATCAGCTTGTCGAGTTGTTGAACTTTCTGATTGATAATATATATGTCAATTTTGGAGATTCTGTCTTAAGACAAACAATTGGTATTCTAATGGATACTTATACTGCACCTCTTTTGGCCAATTTATTTTCCTCTACTCTGAATATAATTTTTATGGTTTTGTAAAGCTGTCAAAAGAAAGAAATTTTAAGGGAAAATGTTTCAAGTTGACATTAAGATATATTGATGATCGTTTAAGCACCAATAATATCAGCTTTTAACCATATATTTTACAAAATTATACTGGTCATTTGGAATTAAAGGAAACTACAGGGAATGGCACAGAATGTACATTACTATATATGATGATGTGAAATGATAACTGTGAATGAAAATTTAAATTATATGTCAAGCATGAGTTTAGCATAGTAAACTATGCTTGTATGTTTAGTTAATTTCCATTTGGGCCAGTTTATGTTGTCTATGTCTCACGGTTAATTGTCTTTGCAAAAGTATGCAATGATTTTGACAACTTTGGCTCCCTTATTCACTTCTATTTCAAAAACTTCTGAAAAAGAGACATACAAAAGTGAAATTAAAGCGTTCAGTTTTTAGTTTTCTGGGTAAAAAGGACATATAATGATATAAATACCAGGTAGACTTAAATGGTTATATAAAATGATGTGGTAAACATGCTAACACAGCAATTACTTGACTGAGGCATGATGCGGCTTAAAGTTGAGAGTTGCTAGCATTAAATAGATGTAAACCAGGAATAGCTTAAGTTGGTGCCTATGTCAAGTGAGGAGAGATATGTTTGCCTTCATACCGCATTTTATATTCATTCACTGTATGTAGATGTATAATGTTGCTGCTATGTGTACCTTGCACTTTTAGATTTCAACCTTCTTGTTTGATGACGGAAGGCTTTTGGGTCATGAATGGTTCTTGCTTGCTCGGAATTCTGTTGCTGTTTCTCTAGCAACTTGGAAACTGTCGTCCCCTTCCATCTTTTAGGAAAGTCATTATTTTATGTTGTCAATATGACATCCAATTTAAATGTTAAAAGAATAATGTACTGCCTTGGGGATATACCAGTCTTGTTATGTCCGTGAATGTTAATGTTGATGGACTTGCCCAGATATGCACAGTTTTTAATTGGGACTTTCTTGACTGATTTTGACACCTTATGGTCTTATACCATTGTCTTTCTTTTGCTTCAAAACAACACAGGCCAATTGTAAAATGAGTCACACACGAAAGCAACCATTCGTAAATTGGACTTGGCGGATAGCCCACCATCCATGGTGTGCCTCAGTCTCAGAAGCAAGTTCCGACTCAGCATCCCCTTCATATTGCCGAGGATAAGCATCAGGAACAGTAAGGTGATTCATTGATGACAAGGATTTCAATCTATGACAACTAAATTAATTGCATTTATACATTCAGTGGCGTCTGTTGCCTGTTTTTCTACTAGCATATTATCTGAATAATTCCACCAATTGAGACAAAATGGTCGTTTCTGATGTAATGGAATTTCTCAAGTGAGAAAATGTGAACTATTGCATGCGGAATGCTACCATCGCAAATGGTAACTTGTTTTTTTTTTAATTATTGGATTTTTAAGTAGCACATTTTAACAATCATATCTGACTCAGATGGGTACATTGGGATTGGTCTGTTTGAAACACTAACTAGGTTGAAGTTTAATATGATTTTAAAAGGTCTTAATTTAGAAGGAACATATAAGAAGGCACATTACTAATGTCACCATCATGATCAGCAGTTCTCAAGTAAGTTCACTTCCATCACCTGTAAATGTGCATCACAGCTGGTGTTGTGAGCCAGTGAGGAAACAAAAAACAGTATTTTCATATCCTGGAAGTCATGCTTACCAAATGTCCCATTGGTCAGACAACTCATCGGAAACTGGATCATCCATCAAATCTTGCAATAACTACCTTGCTTCTTGCAGCATTAAGGGACCGGCCAAACATTGGTGAATGATGCTGAGTATGTTAACTTGGTGGGTTTCTTTTCTTTGACTGTAAATCATAAGTCAGCAAGTCTTCTTCTTTATGCCACGGTATGACCACTATATACTCAAGATTTCCTGAACGTAAATCTACACAATGTGGTTTTTCAGCTCTTTCACTCTTCGGTATTGAGTCTAAAATTTCCCTGGATATACTGAGCCATTTACTCAGGCGAATCTTCCTCAGGCCACTAATTTGGTAACATCACGAGCCATCCGTATGTCTATTTAAACATTTGAGGCTGATTTTATGTAATCATCCCAGTTAAAGGCTTTGCAAAAAGAATCCGCATATTCTTCACCACATACGTGACCTTTTTTTGTTGCTATTTGTTGGAAGTATAATTTGATTCGCATCTTTCCAAATAAATGCATCTTTGTTCCATGAATCTTGTGTGGTTTGTCTTAACCACAATCTGCCCACAACAAATATTTCAACATATCTCCACCATCTAGTGGTATCCCACATAGATTGTGTGTCGCACTACGGATTCGCATCTTTCCAAATAAATGCATCTTTGTTCTGTGAATCTTGTGTGGTTTGTCTTAACCTCAATGTGCCCACTACAAATATTTCAACATATCACCACCATCTAGTGGTATTCTACATAGATTGTGTGTCGCTAGTTATCATTAAATTATGCAGCCTGAATCTCAAGACCACTCCTTCGGCTCACTCATGAAGTGCGGCTCCTTTATTATATGGTGATAAAGTGACGGGATTTCATGTGTTGGTACGTGCGGTAACTAGGCGTCTGGCTTTTTACTCCTGTGAACAGAGGGTTGTCTAGAGTGTGCTTTTCTAAGTATCTAATGCAACTTGTGGACGTGAAGTTTATGTACCCGAGCTTGTACTTAGTGGCCATAACCCAGTATGCATGGTCTTGAAAGCTAAACGCGTTATCGTGACCATATGCATGAAATATTATAGTATGTTGATTGCCTAAAGGGGGGCTTGATGGAGATTACGAAGATACATATGTATTTTTCTAACCAAGTCACTCTCAATATATATATATATATATATATATATATATATATATATATATATATATATATATATATATATATATATATATATGTACATACATACATATGTATATATATATATATATATAGCTCCAATCTTATCGTCCGTCCACAACGTACACATTTCTGGTGCGTGTCTATGAGACAGTTCTTCATCACGTGATAATAGAATTTTCTGAGTTCTTTGTTTCCTCTTGGCGGTCTCAAAATGGCTTTCTGCTTTCTGTACAGTTTAATCCGTCAGGTCCACAACAACTTTCTGATCATTTATAGATATGCCACATTGAGGATTACACAGCACAAAACTAAATAAGTCAAACCATTATTCAGGAATTTTATGTGCAGACATTTCAACTGTTTCTGAACCTGTCGTAAACATGAAAAAAAAAGCGATAATTTTATAGCATTCCTTCCACACACAGAATCTCTCTCTCTCTCTCTCTCTCCCTCCCTCCCTCCCTCCCTCCCTCCCTCCTCCTCCCTCCTCTCTCTCTCTCTCTCTCTCTCTCTCTCTTCTCTCTCCTCTCTCTCTCCTCTCTCTCTCTCATCTCTCTCTCTCTCTCTCTCTCTCTCTCTCTCCTCTCTCTCTCATCTCTCTCTCTCTCTCTCTCTCTCTCTCTCTCTCTCTCTGTTTTACCGTACGTCAGGACCGTGATCCCAGATGGATGCAACTTAAAAGAAGCTCCTGTTGTTGCTTCTGGACATTGTCATAATTCACAAGTCCGTTATGAATTAAAAAAAACAAACCCAAAGTTGTTTCTGTAAAAACCATTGATAAAATCAGAGAATGCCATTGTCAAACTAATAATGAATGCACTTTCCAAAGGTGTTGGCCATCATCAAAAACAAATCTTCACAGGGGATCTAAATGTTGTACAAAATGCATCATTGAATAATATAATGCAAGCAGAAACCAAAGTTCATGTTTGCCCCAAACCTAAAATCTTTATTGTTTATGGCGATTTTTGTAGGGATTTTGATGAATATTCTTCGAAAGGGGCCAATAAAGAAACAGATTTACTTAATTGAAGAGCTGGTTATCAAATATAAACAGAGTACTGGGAAATTAACCTGACTCAAGTTTATCCCAAATAAAATGTCATTTTGCTGATACTGAACTATCTTAAAACAATGCTTAAAGAGTAATTGATTTACATGATAGTATATGTAAGAAAAGGATTTGATGAAGAATCACTAAAATGTTCAGTCATAATACTCATAAATAAAGTAATATATACACATTTCCAAGATAAAAAAAACGCTCGTTGGTTTGACATATACTAACGAAAAGCTAATTAAATAAGGTACCCTAGAAAATGTATTAACTGCATTTTTTTTCGTCTTCGTACTGAATTTATTCAATTTGGGTCATTCGTATTTTGACAAATCAAAGATATATAAAATGGGCAGTAATTACTCACCTCTACTAGCTGATTGATATCTTTTCTGGCTTGAGTATGAATTCATGCAGAAAATGATCTATCTATATATATATATATATATATATATATATATATATATATATATATATATATATATATATATATATATATATATATATATATGTATGTATGTATATACGGTATTGCATAAACGTAAAAATATAATTAAACAGCACAGCAAATTTAGCGCGTTGATATAACTCTGGGCAATTCTAATGCACACAATAATAGGGATGTGTTTCTTCATTTGGATATTGGAGTTTCCTACACAAGATTTGATTTTAAAAAAAACATAAAATTGACGATTTTAATCTTGAAGTAATCAATTATTGACAGTTACATGTCTGCACGCATTGGCTATAATACGTCACCAGTTGTACGTTTTGTACATATTTGTCTAAGTCTGCAGATTTTACTTCCTGAGTAGGATTCATCTACAATGAACTTGAGTCAAGTGAATATAATGGAGAATGCCTAAAGCATTTTCTCCTTTTGCAAACATCCGGACATTGTAATGAATTTTGGATGCGTCAATTTCAGGGATTCTCGTTGGGCTTGCATCACTCAGAAGGTTTAATATTCATACATTTATGATCCATTAAACACCCATTGAAATAAAATTATAACTGCATGCTTCATAATTCGTTTTTACAAGCTGTGATACAAGCCAGGTCCCTTCTGTGTATTCTGAAATCATTTTAAAATCCTAAATCGTTTTCCATTACCTTATTCATTTCTTATCAATCAGAATTTTAGGTGGAGGCCTACATGGATCGCTGGAATACTTTTACTGCGCAAGAAAGGGTTTATGACGACGCTAGTGCTGTAACAATGTAGGGTTTTAATTCAGTAGACAAATCCAAGAAACGGTTTGACTGGTTCTTTACATTGTGCATAGACAGGGACAGGTTAATTGTTGACATTATTTTAATTCAGGTTCAAGGTAGTGATGCGTTACTTCAATTTTTGTGCCATCAAGTCTGTTTATTGCGCCCCACTGAGAAGATTCATTAATATATGCGAACTCCTTTGCTTAGGGTAGTCTTAATTTTGAATTTTATTATTTTTTTCGGAATTTTCCTGCATTTACTAGTTCCTGTAAGTTCTCTTGGTCTTGCCATTATAGGCCTTGTACCTATGTTTATATGCTATTTTTTCATGTTGATACATTCTTTAAGTTCAAGTGGCTGCCATACTGAATTTAAACTACCTACATGCGGTTGCCATAAAGATGCACGAACGGGAATTAAAGGCTGTGAAACATGCTTATGGTTTCCCGCTGAAGGCTTGTTATAAAATTCCTTTGGCTGTTGACGCCTTGATTTTTTTTTCTTTTCTTACTTTTTTTGCATTGATCTTAAATGTAATTGATTAAAGTATAACTGATAGATATTAAGAGTGCTTTGATTGGGTATGAGCGTACAGAGACTGGATTTTTTTTAGGGGAGGGAGTACAAAGCTACACAGGAGATGTGGCACTGTTCCTGCTGCTTAATAATTTTGTTTGAATCACAGCTTCTGTTGGGCGTCTCCATCTCCCACAATACCTACAGACCAGAATCCACATTTGCCATGTCAGTTATGTGTGTAATGTACGGAAGCGCCGTTACAGACATGTGTCAGAGGTCCATGGAGCACCCACACCATCAACGTTCTATCAGCGTTAGGGGAGCAGAATCACCTACTAGTCTACCACTTGTGATTTCTTGATGCTCTTCATTTCAACAGTTCTCAAGGACTGCTTGGCAGGCTTTACTTTACCCCATAACTTTTTAGCCCAGTGTTAGAACAACCGGGTGACAAGGGAGCCGAGTCTACAAAGGGATAAGTCTAAAAAAATCTGCAGCCACCAACTTTAGTCACATCACAGGCAGGCAGGCTAAGCTGTATGTTGCTGGGACTCTGTCTGTGTCAGGTTGTAACTTTCTGGCATATCAGCGTTAACTGTAACAGTACCAGCATTAATTGACTTCATAGATGCTCGTGATACATACTTTGCATTGTCTCTGTCATCATTTGATCTATTAACAAATGTCTGGTGATCCCCCCACTTTTGACCCCTGTACAGCAAATCTATTGTGGTCTTTGCTATACACACTGTACTTCACTGTCAGGCACAACTGTTGTGTGCGTCTTCACTTCGCGTGTTAAAACATAA
Organism: Hermodice carunculata; assembly: GCA_964020975.1. Lineage (NCBI taxonomy): Eukaryota > Metazoa > Annelida > Polychaeta > Eunicida > Amphinomidae > Hermodice > Hermodice carunculata. Next base: position 95,465 of record CAXHWN010000260.1, on the reverse strand, counting down.
CTTGCTGGCTTTGACGTACTCGTGCTTCACTTCCACAGTGTTATGTAGAAATTTATGAGACTGCTCCAAATAATTATAAAGCTGCGATAAAATGTAATATTGTAACATTGTATCACTTGTTATAATATCCTGTAGCAAAATGTAAAAATGTACATTTTACTGTTTGCAGTCTGTCAGTTTTCTGCATAAATAGAAGTGATAACATGATCTTGCATATTACATTCCGATTTTATGTAAAGATCCTGGTTTTTTCGTCTTTTTATTTTGCTTGAAGACAAAGTTCATGCCTTTTTGTGTCTTGTTACATCCGAAGAAATTACGGGCATTCTTATACATTCCAGGGTGTTGTGGATAACAGACCCACGAAGTGGACCCTAGAGATGGAAGTATTAGCTGTAATTGGAATAGGAGATGCACCAGTTATTTAAGTTGACTATACACACTCCGTAAGAAGATGTGGTAGCTCTGAGTTGCACTGTCAAAAATCGTCGCTCCAGAAAACAGTTTGAACAATTTGATATTTGAATATTTTTTATTTTAAATGAAATCACAAAAGGTTTGGATCAGAGAACGCGTCAAAATAAACATACTGACATAATAAACCCAATTGCCAATATCAACATATATGGAAGATCTGGTGGTTCTTCATTGAATAGCAAATTACTTCTTTCAACTTTTCCTCTTTCTTTTAATGGCCATCCGGAACAAAAATACTATTAAGGGCATGTTTGATTAAATGAAATAACTGCAACATGTAATATCTAAATTACAGAGGGTGATATGACCTGTAGGTTCCGATTCAGAGGTGGCAGACCCAGACTGATATACACTAGACTAATTCATTCTTTCTTCTTTCTGTCTCTCTTCCTGTCCATTGTCTTTTTGTTCGGCCTATTTGTTTCCCTTTTTAGCTGAGCTTACTTGTCAGTAGCTAAGCTTATGTTATGGTCCTTAGTCCGGTGTCCTGCGTCCACCATCCTTCATCAACAATCAAATATCAACTTCTACTTCAAGACTGTCAGACAGATTCACTTCAAACTTACTGGCAATGTACTTTGGGTGGATCTCTTCCAAGTGTGTTTAACCATGGTCTAGTGATTTTTGGATTTTCTTATAATAAATTTCTTTTGGGTGAGGGCAAATCTTTAAAAAAGTGTCTACTCTAAAACTTCCCAATTGCTTTGATATCACACAAGGCACTCCTGGGGACTTATAGTTCTGAATTTGCTCACCCGGTCTCGCTGCATTTTTATTTTTTTATTTTTATGATTTTTTGTGTGTTGTGTCTATTTTTGACTTCTCCAGAACTGTTCCTGAGATAAGCTGAATCTTGATTGAGAAGTTCCTTGTGGAAGGTTCAAACAAAGTGGTTCACTGGGAGGCAATAGTGCCGACTCTTGATTGTGAACGAATTTTTCACTATGGGTACTGGTTGGTAAATGCACCTGTCCTATTGATTACTATGCAAGTCAATGGGCATTTGAATGCTAATTCATATTTTTGACTTCTTCTGTGAAGCCGTCACACAGATTGGAGGCAATGTACCTTGATAGCGTCTCTAGCAGATTTGTTCAAATGGCAACAATCTCTTGATTTTTTATGATTTTTTAATTCTTTTTGGGGGCAAATCTTAGAAAATCTTCTTCTCTGAAACCGCTCACACAATTGCTTTGGTATCACACAGGAACACTTCAAGGGACTTCTAGTTCTGAATTTATTCCCCAGGCGGCGCTGCAACTTTTTTCTATATTTTAGCTCAGCTGATAAGTCAGCTTAGCTTTTAGGAAGGTAGGCCATCCGTCGTCCGTCGGTCCCTCCAGAATTCACATTCTCGACTTCTTCTCAAAAACTGTCTGCCAGATCCACTTCAAACTTGGTGGGGATATGCCTTGGGTAGGTTTCTACCAGGTTTGTTCAAATGGTCACAGTCCAGTGATTTTGGATTTCTAATGAATTTTTTTGTATTTTTGTGGGGAAAATCTTTAAAAAATCTTCTCCGAAGAAACTGCTCACCCAATTGCTGTGATAACACAGAGGAACACTCCCTGGGAGTCCTAATTTTTAATTTTTTCACTAGGTGGCACTGCATTTTCTTTCTAATTTTTTATGAATTTTTGTGTGTTATAGCTATTTTCGACTTCTTCTCCAGAACTGTCACTCAGATTAAGCTGAAACTTGGTGGATATGTTCCTTGTAGAAGGGTCAAACAATGTCGTTCATTATGTGGGAATGCTGCAGATTCCAGATGTTTAACGATTTTTTTCAATTCGGCTCCTTTTCGGTAAATGCACCTTTTCTATTGATTACCATGTAAGTCAATGGGCATTCTAATGCTAATTTACACTTGCAACTTCTTCTCCAAAACGGTCCTCCAGTTTTACTTCAAAGTTTATGGGGATATACCTTGGGTTGGTGTCTACCACGTTTGTTCCAATGGTCATGTTCCAATGAATTTTGGATTTTTTTAATGATTTTTTTTTTCAAAAATCTTCACAAAAGTTTTAATAGGAAAGTTTAACATGGGCATTTCTTGTAATGGTCATAACTCAAATAGTATTGGCCAGATTTACTTCAAACTTGGTGGGGATGTACATTGGGTAGATGTCTACCAAGTTTGTTCAAATGGTAATGCTCCAGTGACTTTTGGATTTTTAATGATTTTTTTGTTCTTTTTTGGGGCAAATTTTAAAAAATCTTCTTCTCCGCAATCGCCCACCCAATTGCTTTGATATCCCACAGGGAGATTCCCTGGGACTTCTAGTTCTTAATTTGTTCACCAGATGGCGCTGCGATTTTTTTCCTTTTTTATGTTTTTTTCGGTGTTTCTGCTATTTTCGACTTCTTCCCCAGAACCGTCACTCAGATTAAGCTGAAGCTTCGTGGATATGTTCCTTGTAGAAGGGTCAAACAAAGTTGCTCAAAAGTTTATATTTTCATTCATTTTTTGAAAAAGTACAAAATAAAAAAGATTTATACGAAACTTAAACATGGAGATTTCTTGTAATGGAAACAACTCAGATAATTTTCGCCATATTTATGTCACACTTTGTAGAATTCTACCTTTGATAGGTCTCTACATATGTTATTCAAATGGTCACACTGTATTGATTTTTGCATAAATTTTGAGGTATGTTTTTTTAAATAAGCAGATGCATGTCAGCTGAGCACAGGATCATCATAATCCTCTTGTTTATGATTTTTGTGTGTTATTTCCATTTTGGACTCTTTCTCCAGAACCGTCATTCAGATTAACTTGAGTCTTGGTGGATGTGTTCCTGGTGGAAGGCCAAACAAAGTTATTTACTAAGTTTTCACTAAGTGGCAATGCTGAGGATTACTGATTTTTAACGATTTTTTTTCCAAGTCGGGTACTTGTTGATAAATGCACCTTTCTAATTGATTACGTTTTAAGTCAACGAGCATTCTAAGTAAATTCACATTTTTGACTTTTTCTGAAAAATCATCAGTCAGACTGACTTCAAACTTTGATGTAATGGACCTTGGGTGGGTTCTTGCAGATTTGTTCAAATAAACACGCTCCATTGATTTTTTTATTTTTCACGAGTTTCATTTTTCTTTTTTTTGGGGGGGGGCAATCCTTAAAAATCACAAGGGTATATGTATATGTCAGCTGAGCATAGGACTGTCACAGTCCTTTTGTTCAACGGTTTTATAAAACGCTGTTTCTGTGGCAGAGACTGTCATTTGCATGCTCATCATCCTTATCTGACAAGCATAACATTAGTATTTTGCCAATACCAACTGTACGATGGTCAGGGCATGAACACTTTGTTTTCTGTGGCTGCACTGTGATCGTTGGAGTGTTTTTAATGTGAAAACATGGCAACAAAAATATACTTCTTTAATTTAGAACTTCAATGGCCCATTACTGTAGTTGCGTTTGGTACTTTGGTCACAGTACAGCGTCTATAACGAAATATACGATAATCAAAGTTTTAAAACATCAACGGATAATGGCTTTAGCGATACCTCTTCACTAATATATAATGACTAGGAAAAATAGAATTGGTTCTTGCATTAGTAAACTGTGGCGATAGCCTACGTTGTTGGATTGTGCCCTTGTGCAGATATTAAAACCACTGTCCTTTGCATTTTTGTGCATGGGCAAAAGAAATAAATAGGACATTAAAAGCAGTAGAGGGGTTTGCGCTAACATGCGCTTGCAGAAGCATATTGTTTATAAATAAAACATGGTCATTACGCTTCCTTGGTTAGCCTTGCGATATTTTTGCATTTGTTTGTGAATATTGATTTTCTAATGCAAACAGTGTGAATATCTTGAAACCACGTCGACAAAAATACAGAATTTAGTTGCAGTCAAATCTTTTCTCTTTAAGTGCAGTTTGTTTAGGCCTAACTAGCACTATCCCAGTCCATGTATCAAGTAACTTTAGCCTTAAGCACCAAGACCTAAGTCTGGAATAGTCTAGTCGTTCTGACTGTATCAAGTGCCTTTTAGTGCCTTTTATTACATAAGGGGTATAATAACCTCTGTGGCCAGCGGAGATAGTTAGGGTTTCTTTTAGAGACACGGTTTCAATCTGTGTTCTGTGCATTTTAACATGTGAATAATACCTATGTGGTTTTATGTATTTTAAACAAAAAATATTTGAAAAATCACTGCGCCACCTGTTGAACAAGGTCTTAGGGTCCCGAGAAGTCTCCCTAAGCAATTTCGAAGCAATTGGCCAAGCCGTTTTGGAGACAATTTTTTTAAAGATTTGCACCACCCCCCCAAAAAAAACCCAAAAAGTTCTTAATTTTTTTTTAAAACTCAAGGGACCGTAACCATTTGTACAAACTTGGTAGGGACCCAGGTACATTCCCACCACATTTGAGGTAAATCTGGCCAGTGACTTTGGAGAAGTCGAAAATGTGAATGTGGACAGCGACAAACAGACGATGGATGCCTAACCACCATATACGCTCAGCTGACAGACAAGTCAGCTGAGCTAAACATTCCCCATAGTTACTTATAATGAACAAAGAACAGACTTCCATGCTGAGTTGTACCACTTAGAGTGCATTTTGGCTGTGTCTGATTGGAAGCGGGACCTTGGCTATGCATCAGGAATCTCTGTACTATTGTCAAAATCCTCATGACAGACACCAAAACATGCAAGGTTTCCGTTAACCCCAAATGGGAATATATTACCCTTTCATATCATGAAATACCCCCTCAGCAAAATTTAAAGGGTCCACACTTCTTATATTATTTTTTTAACTTTGCAAAGGATAGCAAACAAATTGACTCTGTTTCAGGTTGGGACCCTTTGAAACAAATCCTAACAGAAACACTGACATGGACCCATAATTGTCACTCAGTGGGAAGGTGGTTCATCATTCTTGTTAACCAGACACTTAGAAAGGCTGTGATAATGCTTAAAACACAAATGTTAATATCTAACTGAATTCCAATCAAAAGTTCAACACTTTGCCCCCCCCTTAAAAAAAGTATCAAAAAGTATTTCAGGGAAAAAAAATAAAGTAAGTATAAAGTAGTAAAATAAAGTAAGTATAAAGGAGTAAAACAGTGAAAATAAAGCATCTTACTTTAAAAAAAAAAAGAATATAGTGGCAGCATTGTTAAAAGTTCTGGTGATGTCTCAAAAAGCAACATAGACTTCATTTTGAAGATCACCAGCGAAGCTAAATTTGTGGCATAGAAGGAGTAAGTGGTTTACAGTTGAATCACCTGGTATTAACCCAGATTGGTGGGTGAAGATAAGATTATCACGAAAGAAATTAAATACGCTTTCCCTGAAAACTAGTATTTGAAAAAAAAAAACTGATGCGGAGCAGCTAAGTGCTGAAACAAGCTGATCATCATTACAAGCAGTTTCAGGATACTTCATATGGAGAGGGGAAACATATGCCATCTTCTAAATTGAAAGGAACCCTTTGGGCTGAAGAGAGAGGTTAAATTGTGAAGTAAGTGACAAAGTCATTGCAGTACTAATGGTACCTTTTACCACAAGTATTACAAATTGGCACAGTATTACAAATTTCGGCACACTTTGCCCATTTTCATTACAAATAGAGTTCTTCTTACAAACTTCCGCATAACACACAGATACTGATTGGAATTTACCACATTTATGTAAATTATGCGAAACCTCATACAATTTACATGCATGTTCACTCTGACTAACGGCTGCCTGCGTAATGTACACTTTTTATTTATGGCCTTTGCCCAACTTGTCATTTTTGCTTGTTTGTTTTTTTATCACTTACCAACCCCATTACTGGTTGATTAACTTTTCTCCGTGGCTATTTTAATGAAACAAACCAAGTTTTGATAACATTTGCCTCTCAATTGTCATTCTGGCGTTCGAAGTCCATTTACCAGAATTCAAAGTTTTAAAACACTGCCACACTCATCTGCATATGGTTGTAATCCCTTGTCATCATTACCTTTTATGGGATTTCATGTGGTAGCTTTGTTTACCCAGTTTTGGAAAAATTATAAAAACCATCCCAATACTTGGTAATCGTCAAAATGCATCCTATTTTATGAAAATTTCATTGTGTTCCATAGCATGTAACCATCGACCAAATCTTGTGCGTTACTTGACCAGCATTGAGAAAATGGACAAATTTCGTATTACTGTCTGCATGTTCATATGAATTTGTTCACGAATGATTCAAAGTTAAGTACTTACACTTGTTTCCATCGAATTTGGGCATTTCCTCCTCCGGAATATTCATAAGAGGTAACGTGTTGTTGTAGCTAGCCTTTCCGGATCAGTTTCTTCATATTCTTGTTAGCTAGCTGCACTATGGAACCCGGTCAGGAATGTGTTCAAGCGATACTTGCACTTTAGGTTGTAGACTTTTTGCTACCCTTATGGCGCAAATTGCTGTCAACTTTGAGTCACGTCATGTACATAATGCGCTGATTTTTTTAACCTGTTTTATTCTTTTATGTCTTGTAGCAGGTCTAATTTGCCATGCCTATGTGCTGCTGGTAAACTTGTAAATCGATTATGCATAATACTGACAACAGCTGGATATTCTTCGACATTGAACAAAAGTGAAAAGACACGCATCTTCTCCCGCGGTTGATGACTGATAATTTGATGTACTAATGACTGATGATTTATTTGATGATGCTGTATGGTTAATTTTTGAGCTGTCATATGCTCTGCTATATTTTGTATTTTGTGAAGATGTCTATGGTTCATCATTGAATAATATGAGGTTCTACATGAGCCGTTTTAAGCTCTTGGATGCTCATATATATATATATATATATATATATATATATATATATATATATATATATATAATATATAGACCAGGAGAGAAGAGTGAAGTGTATTTTTTTAACTCTCGTAAGCTCTCCAGTGTGTTGTTATGTGTATTATATTTGTCAAGTTTACGTCTTGAATCTTCAGAGCAAATCCTCTAATTAAATGTGCTAATTGTGGTGATTGATAAGATCTGGAGCAGAAAAATCGTAAATTAAACCACAGTTTGGGTGTTGCAATTAAACTCCGGTTTTCCCCCAAATTACAACTACAAGATAAAGTCCTAGGTTTTTATTTCTGACACGGTACTTTGTTTCTGAGCCTGGTTGGTATAAGATGGGCTAAATAAAGCCACCTCGTAAGAATGTGTGTAGTTGTTTCCTTCATTGTCACTAATTGCTTATGTGTTTACTATGTGGTGCAGCTAATAAAGTTAATTTTGGGCATACAATACAGTTGTTCCACTGCTTCAAATGTTATACATACTGCACATGGGTACGGTGTCACATTCCACCCGACGGTCCTCCATGTTCCAGCACCAAGGCTTGCGATGATAATGGCCTTGTTCCCGACACATGCTGTCGTCCTGAAAGCCGGAATACTGCAGAGGTTCTTCATAGATAGGGCTCCAGAAGTAGCTAGCCAAACTCCATGGCCTGCAATGTCATTGTCATCGTCATCATCATCTCACTAGCGCAATCATCTAATAATTGCTGGTAAAATTAACATTATTGTACCTCATCAATACCGTACATAAGAGCTTGATTGCAATGAGTGTTGCACAAATTGGTGACGTCAACATTTTTAACGTGCTGAAACTAATGCACCTGAAAATGACCGCCCGCAACATTTCGGGGGGGGGGGGGTATTTATTTTTGTTCCTTGAATTACATTTTCAGTCAGCGGAAGTCCAATGGCAGTTTCCGCCCGATATATTTATATGGGATATCAATACTGTACCAATAATTAACTGTTAATGCCAATTTTTTCATCAACAGCTGCTGGTGACCTATTTTTTGGCCATGGCTTGCTTTAAACAAAACACGAAAACATGTATGCGACTTCAAACTGCTTTCTTCTGCTTGTTGACAAATTTAATATATGAGGAGCTCATGGAAATGGGCAGCTTTTATTAATTAGCATTTAAGCCCCACACCGAAGATTCAAGGTCATAATGCGATCTGAAGAGAAAATATTTTTTTATTCATATCCATCTTTGCAAACTCAAAATTTTGAAGGCAAGTAATCCGTCCAAGATATCCTTTTGTCATAATGATGTTCCTTTATTGATATTTTAGCTCAGCTGACTCGCAAGTCAGCTCAGCTAAAATATCAAGATCGCTAATGGTGTGCCTACGCATCCGTCATCCGGCCCTCTGTCGTCCATCTGTGGGCGTGCGCAAGTCTAGTTCTCTAAAACTACTTGCCAGATTTACCTCAAGCTTGGTGGGAATGGAACTTAGGTAGGTTTTTGCTGAGATTTTTAAATGGTTTTGCTCCAGTGAGTTTTGTTCCGGCCAAACAAAAAAATATATATTTTCTACGATTTTTTTTACGTCAATGGATTCGACACTGCTTCGGGAGACTTCTGGGGACTTATTTTTTTTAACAGGTGGCCCTGTAAACTTGAACTAGTTTGTATGTACAAAAGTGTGTTTTCGCTATTTTCGAATTCTCCAAAACCGGCTCACAGATTATGATGAAAATTGGTGGAAATGTTTCTTGTAGAATGGCCACACAAAGTTGTTCACAACATGGCGTTGCTGTTAATCCATAGTCTTAAATGAATTTTTCAAATTGTGCTACTTTTCGGTTATTGCAAACAGTGCTATTTATTACGATGTAAGTAAATTGGGATTACAACAGTGTTCACATTTCGACTTCTTCTCCAAAACTACTGTCTAGTTTTACTTCAAACTTCATGCAATGTACCGTCAGTGTGTCACTACCAAATGTGTTCAAATGGCCACCCTCCAGTGATATTTGTATTTTTATGATTTTTTTTTCTTTATTTTTTCAACGTCTTTGCTGCAAGACTGTGGTGTTTGGCTTGAGTTAGCAAGCACCAGTGACAGTCCGCATGTTTCAGTATAACATTGCAAGAACAGTTTTAAAGAGGAAAGCAGCCCGCATATATTGCAAAATCACGGATTTGGGGGTAGTTGCCCTTATCGATAAGAGCAGGCACTCGTAGAATCCAATATTATCACTAACTAAAGTGCAGAACTAGACACTAAAATTTATTAAGGATAAAATGTTTTCCCGTTTTGAAGGAGGCCGTATTTCCTCATGGCCTATACTGCATGAAATCCTGGACTTCACGGACAAGGACTGAACTGTCACTTCGACAGATGGGGTTGACTGCAAAAGTTTTATACTTTAACTACTGAAGCTAGGAATCTCGATTATTATCATCAGATTGAAAGTATGACTATCCATGAAGTGTAGAAAAGTTTTAGGTCTTTGTTGAACATGGAAAAATATTTGTTGAATGTAACAAATATTACGTGTGCTGAGTGTAAGTTTGTGGAACATTTATGGCCTGTTCCATGCTTTCAAAAAGCCAAACCAGCTCAACCATTCAAAAAAAAAACACAACAACAATACAAAACAGACACACACAAAATAAAAAAAATAAAAAAATAAAAAAAACGAAAACAAAAACAAAACAAACAAAAAAAAAGAAAAGAAAAGAAAAAAGAAAAAAAAAAAGAAAACAGAAAACAAGGCTGCCTGTTTGGCGATACCGCCTAGCAGTATGGAGTAAATATATTTGTAGAATTCCATTTGGCGGGCTGTACGATTCTCTTGGGCGTCAAACCAGTACTGTCTGCCCCTGTGGTGTACCCAACAAACAAACAAACAAACAAAGCAAATACCAAAATAAGATGCACTGATTTTTATCAGAGCCCTCGTGGAGTGTGCCGGTGATTTTGAGTCCACCGTTCATTCCTCATGAAGAGGTTTTATGGTTTTATTACTATATGCATTACGTGTTGTAAGTTGCCGCAAGTAGTACTACCTTTGTATCGTGAATAATATTCTGATGCCCCTTATAGCTTTGCCTAATGCTATCCTGATGTCCCTTATAGCAATGCCTAAGGCAAAATATAATACATAAAGCATATTTAGAACATGACTTAGAATAATTTAATCGCAGACAGCTCTATTTCAACTAGACTCCGATGGGACTGAGATGACGTTAATTTGACACAAACCTGTTAACCCACACAAAATCGGACATAGTAATAATGTGACAAAATCTTTGAACAAAATGAAAAATCGAAGATTGCAATCAAGTTATTATATCTGCAGTCGTAGCGACAACCACTTTAGAAAAAAATTGTTAAAGTACCTTGTGTTATTTCATAAAAAAAATATCAAGGTGGGAATCAGCATTCCTGTAGGTATTTTTTTTCTGTGTGATCAATGAGTGCAAACAGGACAATTATCAATGGTGCAAATTTCGCAATATCGACCAACAATACATATCCAGAGAAACCACAATAAGAGTTGGTACATTTGCCATCAATCTCAGGGCATTGTATTGAATATTCTAGACATGCAGAAATGAATACAATTGATAAGATTGTCCAGGGGTGGCACAATGTGGAAAGTCGCTGTTCATGACTGTGTGGGTAGGGGTGACAGACGTGCTTGAAAACATATTTGTGTAGTATCTTAGAAGTTCATATTTTTGTTTCGAAACTTTACGAATGTTTAATTTTTAAATGGCGGCTCACTATGTGCATTAGAACTTGTGGAACAAATCAGACAGATGTCGGGTTGTTTTTCTGTCGTCAATAAGATCGTACTAATGTCCTCATGTTATAATGACGTAGTTTATGTGAGGAAAAAAGGGTAATATTCAGGATTAATATCTAATACTAACTACTGGCCTAAGATTCAACACTTGTGACATGTAATCCAAAATGTCCGATTTTATGTTGTCCCAATGGTGACAACGATGACACAACTTGAAGCGTCACTAACAATAATTTCGATAATTTGTTAAAATCAGGCAATTCCACTACAGTGAAAAGTTTAATGGGGATCGAGGCCATGTATATCCCCAAGTTTGAAGAGAATCAAATATACTCACACTAAGTCTGAAGTGAATCGGGTAGACGGTTTTAGAGAAATCCAAAATGTGAATTACCATTGCGATCCCTATTAAATCAGTCAGGAGCGCCACGATTTGAACAAATTCAGTGGACACCCACTCAAAGTACATCCTCCTGGAGTTCGAAGCGAATGTGTCTGACTATTTTGGAGAATTTGAAAATGTGAATTCGCATTGCAACCTCATTAACTCACATATTGATCAACATTTATATTAGCATTTACCAAAACCATTAAGTATCAGGAATCCACGGCATCACTGCATGGTAAACTACTTTTTGGAACATTCAACAAGATAAAATTTCCACCAGGTTACAACACAATCTGAGCGAGGCTTTTGAAGCATAAGTCGACAATGGCTTTAACACACAATTCATAAAAAAGATAAAACATCCACGGCGCTGCCTGGTGAATAAGTGAATTGTCCAGGGTTACCAGAAGTGTCCCAATGCAATTTCAAAGTGATTTCACCAAAAGACATTTTGTTTTCAATTCCAAATGTCTACCTTAAAGTGCAACGTATACTCGACAAATTTTGACAAATGGGCCTTTCCACATTATTCCAGCAGGTATTTCACACACACATACACACGCGCACGCTGTGGGTTAAGTGAGATCACTGCTTCCCTTGACCGCAGTACAATTTGTGTGTTCCCGATTATCAGATCTGATCATTAAGAACACACATTAAAGCATTAAAACCAACAAGTGCGGACACGCACCTCTACCATGCATTTTCCAAGTTAGTTTCGAAAAAAAAGAGACACTTGACCCGGCTTGCAGATGTGTAAATCGTATGCAGATAGGCAGACATACATTGAACACAAAGTGTATTTTGCCAAGTGTCCTGCAAACACGTCTGTGGCATCAAAGGCAAAACCAGGATAAATAAATTATGCATAAACATTTATATCTTCAGTACTCTTCCACATCGATTTAAATGAAAATAAACTGGAAATTGGCCACAAGTTTTTGTTCAAAAACATTATCCATAATGGTTAGACATATTTGAAGAACAACGACACATTACAATGATGGCTCACGATGAAACGACACTCCGGGGTCTGCTTCGCTGGGTGTAGTTTACAGTTATAATTACTGCGTTAAGTTAAGCGGTGTTGAACCACTAACAACCTAAAATATTTAATTCACGAAAAAAATAAATTCAGTTTCATGGCTATCGCGTCACCTTTTAACATTTTGCTGATACAAACATTTTAACGACCTTTAATTCACAGTGATTTTGAAGTTTAAAATCCCGTTGCTAAAAAGTGTTTGAAGATACAAGCTAATAGCACATTGAAATGTAAAATAAAAAGGAAATTTGGGCCTATAACCTCATGGAACCATGCATATGGAACATTCCATTCCATGAATAACAATATACCTGCAAAAATCTGTTGATGTGACCATGATGGATCCTCTGTAACTGGCGCCACTGTCACTTGGATGATAGCAGACACTCGGTTCTGAAACAGATTTATGTGACATTATGATTAAACGTCTTTTGTAAGCTATTTCATATCATGTCACTTTCTGTGTACATTTGAATCATATAAGATAAATTGTGTTTTATACCTCATCGGCCACGTTAAATTAAGGCGGCACATGGAAACGAGTCCAATTCTTTATAGTTTACCAACAGATTACGGACTTTCGGCCCTAATTTCGAACACCAAGAACACTTCTGCTAGAACAATCAAGCATCAGTTGTTGAAATTCCCCTTCCGGGAAACCGTTAAATTGAACGAAAAAGTGCGCAGAAGTTTATGGTCGCACGCAAGACTGTTGATCTTAATTGGCTTTTTGAAGAATCCTGTTGTTTTTATGGTACCAGTCGGTAAATGTGGACTCGATTTATTGCTACATGGAAGCTGTCAGTGGCTTTGTATGGGCGTCTACGTTATGTCCATATTGCTCAGCTATCGGGTATATGATTATTCAGAGCTCAGTTTTCCTAAGAGGTCCAGTTACATCGCGGCAGCCGTATGAGTCGGTGCATTTCCTTTTGTATAAGCAGACCTGTTTTTCTTTATGATCTGTAATTCTCAAATTCTTTTCCGGACTAATATTTTTTTTATTGACCCGAGTTAAAGTATACAAAAATTTAATTTCAACACCCAAAAGTCCCATCTTTTTCCTCCTGCATTGAAGTTTTCGGGGTTTGGTTTTGAATGTCCTCCTGGGTGGAATCTAACTTAATATCAAAGGAATGCCCCGTTACAACCGGCAGATAACACTCTTTATTCACTCTGATTAGGTATCACAGATGAAAAATTTTGATTCATGCCGACTATTTTTTTAATGCATTTTCTAAATCTACATGAGTTATGAAATTTTTCAGTTTTTATTTGGTCCGAATATCTCAAACGATTTATTTTTGGCAGATTTTTACTTTTTTATTGTGACACGCTGGACTTTGCCATATTTCTGTTTTTGAGAAATCTGAACAAAATGCCATATTGGGACTCCTATATTTCACAAACTAATAAAGAACAACAGCTGAAGTTACACAAATCTGTTTTATACATAACCAGAATTTTATTAATGAAATAACAGACATTATCAATGCAAACTTTTTTTAAAATGCACCTTGAAGGATGCAAATTATTTCATACCGACATTTCGCGACACTGCGCAAACGGCGCAAAACTCCAAATTTGACCCTTCATAAAAGTGAACCCAAGACATGAAAGCATCCCAAATTTCACAAATCACTTTATGGGTATACCAATTGCAAGCCTATTTTTTTTCAAAGTGACGAGATAACTGTTTTTTAAGTTACAACACTTCAAATTCACAAAAAACTGCAAGTTTACCCATTGTCAAGAGGTACTTTTGAACTCGTCATTTTAAGCTGAAAGACACCCGACTAAAAATGCTGCAATTTCAATACCATAAACAATACAAACACCAAAATTCATATACAGCTATGTTTGGGGATGCTCTTTTCATTTATCACACTAAAAATGAGCTGAATGCAACAGATAGAAAGTTACATGGGCCAGATGTGGAGCAAAAATATTTATAACCCATCATCTGCGAGCTGTGCTCTGCACAAGAAAGTTGACATACACATCAATATTCACTTGTATGCATAGAAAGGTGTTTCCACATGTATTTTAAATCATAACCATAGCACAGCTTGATTATAAACCAAGTCATAATTAAACTAGAAGTATGTCTCATCATATTCTTTGTACAATCCCTCCAGATAATCTACTTCTGGCACTACCCAAGTCATGCCAGCCCGACTTCCACCCTGCATCTGCACTTCAAAGTCATGTGCAAATGCAAATTTTGCTTCAATAGTAGCAACATCATCCACTTGGGGCCATTTAAAAGTATCTCTGATACCTCTTCTCAAAAACTGTACCACAGCATGTTCTTCATTGTCTACTTTCACTACTTGCCCAATGAAAAACATGTCCTCATATGCAACGGTAACCCAAACCCCCTAGGATGAAAATGTGTATTTACAATGCCTAATTACATGTTCCTGAACTTCATCCTCTTGCAAGTTCTTATTTTGCTTTTTTCTCTTTTTACAGGTACGGTTTTCTAGCTTTTCGGAAGCTTTGCGCTTAGACCTTCCAATTGCAGCAGCTGATGGTGCTATGCCAGTGTCTGAAGAAAGTTCCATTGCAGTTTGTACAGATGATGGTCCTCAGTCAGTGTCCGACCCCATGGCAACTTCCACAGCAGTTGCTACAGACTGTTCTTCCGGAGATTCTTCCAGACTCAGATTGACACCAACATGATCCACAACAGCTTTCAAGTTACGAGCCAATTGATTAATAATTTTTTTCCCAAGAAGCAGTCTCTTATCTATGATTTCCAGAATAATTTTCAAGTACCTGATCTCCTTCTTCAAAGCATCCATTTTTTTTGCAGTAGTTGGCATTTTTTTCAGAAGCAACTCTACTTCCCTACCAGATTTGCACGGGCCTCCATGACCCCAGGATGCCTCAATAATCTTCCGCTTTTTTTCAAGGTTTAATGCATCAGCTTCTTGTTTTTTTTCTGAAGTTTTCTGCCAAGCGTTCTTTTATTTTTCTATGAACATCTCTTTCATTGGCAGTGTGTTTTTTCCGTAGCTCTACTGCATGCTCGTGGAAAATTTTCAGTAACTCTGATTGTTCTACTGCACTTTTCATTGAGAGCCACCCAGATATGGTTTTGTTCATCTTCACCATCTGAATCCCTGAATGATAGTGCATTGAGGCGTGCCTCCCTTTAAATTGACTGTAATCCAGATGGCCAAATTCGTACTCCGACACTAAGTGTGTTAATTTACAGTGCTGCAACTTCTCTCGAAGTTCTACTGTGGGCTCTCTCCCAAAACATCCACCTTCCAGAAAATCTTCTAGTTGTCTTTCAAATACTTTGACAAACTCTGACATTATTCGTTCAAGAGCTGTACGAGTACTTTCAGTACTGTCATCCTCATGGATCACAAACAAGGACTGTGTTACTGGAGATGATGCCACATCAAAACCATAAAAAATACCACTGCCTTGACATTCCATTAAAGAGGTGCTGTCAGCTGCCCATAACTTAAAGTTATTGTACATCTCTTGTACATACACATACTGGTAAACATATTGAACATCCGAATTAATCATATTCCAGAAAGGGCCACACACTTTCACGTAAATAATACCCCAGAGCTCTCACGAGAGCTTGCAGTTTGTCACATTTGGAATCATAATACACACTTTCAATCTTCATATTTTTCTTTCCATACAAATTATTCAAAAAGTCTAAAATTTGTTGTCTTTGGTAATATAAACGAGCCCCACCCTCAAAAAAAATGTTGAATCTGTTCATCCTGAAACTTGCTACATATGATTTGTCTTCTACAACATCACTACAAAATGCCTCCCAATTCGCCCTGCAACCAATTTTTCTCATCCCCCGTTGGCCCAAATATGTCACATGCTGTCCTAATGTATCTTGCAGTTGCAGACTCCCCACTGTTATAGAAATGCTTAAATTTTCCAGTAGCGTCCCGCCCAAGCCCCAATTCATTTCCCAGTTCACTTTCTACTGTTTTCAAAGCATTACAGTACAGGAAATGTGTGTGTACATCAGTGTCATTGTCTGTACCTAGTTGGTTGACCTTGTACTCAGCTAGATTTTTATTGAACAATTTATTTACACTTGACCTGTCCGACATTGTTGCCACCATCTTTTGTAACATTTGTTTGAACATTTGTTCCTTGCCCTCTTCAACCATGACATCACACAATTCATCAAGCATGGGAATTGCATTGTCCAGCAGAGTAACACTGTCTTCAACAGCAACATAATTATATCCTGTTGACAATATTTGTCCTGAGTTCAAATTAATCTGATGCCCCCTCTATTTTTTTGCCATCTCTTCTTGTTCCGTCCCCATGTAATGTGTAACCTTCACAGTTCTTCACAGCCTCCCCTACCTGAATTTTACTCAGTACTTGTGCCCTGTCAATCATGTTCGTTACAGTGCTTGCACAGGGAAGTTTGTCGAAACTAATATCTTTCCCATGCACCCATTTTGATACTGTTCTGATGACCTGTGCTGCTTTTCCACTAGGTACATCTAACCCTCCCCCCCCCCCCCACCAATTCCATTATGCATTTTTCAATGTCTTCATTGTAGTGTCCATTATCAGTTTATTTTGTTCGTGTTTCTGTTGAAGTTAGAGTCAATATTTCACATTCTAACCCTACTAACTCTTTTTTTTACATCAGCTAGTGCTTTTTTGACTTTGCTCAATTCAACCAGTCTTTTCCTTGTTTTTGCTTTTTCTGCACTTAACAGTTTCTGTAAATGTAAGATTTTTTTGCATAGCTTTTAGGTTTATTTTGTCGTCATCTGCACACTGTCGCATTTGTTCTAATGTGGCACACTCACAGTCCTTCTGTCTTTTTCTTAGCAATTTTTCTTTCGGTTTCAAGTATGATTCTTTTCGTTTCACTGAATTCAGTTTTGCTGGCGAGACTGCATGTTTCAGTTTATCATACTTAGAATTCACTTCATTTAAATCACATTGCAGCCTTCCAATAAGAAAATTTTTCTCTTTGATAGCTTTGTTGACACTGTGTATTTGACCAACAAGTCCTTCCATTTCAATGGTCTTTTCCTTGTAAATGTCTTCCATCATTGTGAGTTTTTCTTTGAGGTTAACTACCTTGTCATTTGCATCTGCAAGTTGTTTTTTTGTTTGCTTGTTTTCACTTTGTGCTTCATTAACACGTTTCTCCAGTGTACTCGTGAGATCATCAGTTTTACCTGCATCAAGGCTGGTAGCAGTATTAGTACAATGTTCTTCAACAAAGCTGTCACTCATAAAATCCTGTAAATCAACAGTTTTCTTCTTTTTCTTTGTCAATGCTTTGTGCTTCATATGTATTTTCCTTAAGTTCTTTACCAAGTAATCTTCCTTGACAACACCAGGACACAAGGTGGCTAGCAAAATATATATTTTTGCAGGGCTGGCCACTTTTTGAAGCTCAAGCAGTACACCATTTGTGATTTTGTCAGTCGTAAGTTGTGGACCCAGTGTTGGATCGATCAACACACTGCGGGTCAATCCAATGCTCTCATATCTTTCCCCTGAAAGTGCACAAAAAAGATTTTAAGAAAAAAATAAGAAAGGGACAATGAGTTAATATATCTGGTGATAAAAGTTATAAAGTAAGCAACACTTTGTCTTTTTATTTTTTTTTATTTCGATTGATTCAGGGGCTTTTTGAAAAACCAGGAAGGTGATGAGGAACATGAGTCTTTTTTTATCTGTCCTTAAATTATCATCAAAGAAAACAGCTACCAGTTTATTATCATGAGCTCATAATGCAACATGTGAAGGGTCTGTAAAACATCTATACATTTATTCCCACCTCCAAATTTTAAGCAAAAATTAAATACATGCATAATTCCTTAAATTAAATGATCTTATCACACAATAAACTGTATAGCTTTTTAAATTGAGAATAAATGTAACTTTATAATGTTGGCAATGCCAACTGAACTGATCAATACATCATAGGTTTAGCATATTCATGATGCAGGCTTAATCATATTTACCTATGAATCCAATGTTCACCACATCTGCATAAAACACAGGACGATCCAATGCGGGACAGCGCTGAACTTGTTCTACAACTTTTTCAGTGAGGATTTTCCACTTGTCACTAGGATAGATTTGGAATAAACTTTGCAGCCAGGTGATGATAGAATCCCAAGTTTGTTTATGCTTCTCTCTCAATGCATAAAGCTGCAGAAGAACCTTGTTGGAACATTCCACCTTTGGCAAAGACGGCCTTCGTCCACGTCCTTTTGCCATAAAACATGCTTGTAACTGCTCCTGGATATCATCATCTATGGGGGAAAAAAACGAAAACATTATAACTCAGTCGCATTATGTTGGGCAATTTTGTGAAAGGAAGAGTTGCAATATGTACAGTGTAAACAAACAGGTCCCTGCCCCAATTATCGCCCACCTTTTAACAGTTGGTGTCTATCTATTCCCTTATCATAAAATACGGTCATTTGTTAACGGGAAAATATAATAATTATTCCTATAACTTTTTTTCCACCAAAAGATTAATAAAAGATCGATTTTTGACGCCCCAAAAATGTGCAAATATTGGCTGTGATCGAGTGATCGGCAGGCGGCCGCCATATTGGATCCCCTTTTTCCGGATTGAAATTACCAAGAACGATCGTTCCTACCAAAAAATATATGTAAACTATGTCCTTTAAACTTAGATGTTATGAACCTTAGGTCCTTCTTTTTCAAACAAATTAATTTTACATCATTACTGCATCGGGAAGTGCTTTATTCCGTAACATTCCAACAACCACTCGGTCCAACCACAGGTCATATTTCTGGGTGAACGCAATACACGGCGAAAAACAACGGGTCACAAACGATCTAATATTTCTCTTTATCGATCAATTCCAACCATTAAAAATACACAGTTACTTCAAAAAATATATACTGAAACAATTCCTTACCGATTTCCTGGAATATTTCGTCCATAGGCGACATGTTGATCGAATCTTTGCTGGCCATTCGTAACTCGACTCACACAAACAACATGGTGGCCGCGCAAGGTTCAAATGAGACAAAGCTAGCCTATGCAAAAACGCATGATAGCTGCATATTTAGTTTTATTTTAGATTCATAGATTATTAAATAAGCTTTTAAACGGTATGTTTTTCATTTTTTAATTCTTTTTGGAACATTCTGAATTTTATAAGTAAACTTCCCATTATAAAACGAGTATGAAAATTATACGAAAATGAAGCTTAGAATCTCAGCTTTCAATCTAGCTCATTTCAAAACATGTGTAGAAAATACCGACTTGCGCAAGTAGAAAAATTTGAACATCATCACTTTGCGGGCAGTGCCGACACGCTACCAAAAAGGTGTGAGGTCACAAAAAATGCCCAAGTTTTAAACTTTGATGGTTCTGTTGCATTTTCATCTATGTAAAAGCAAACAACACACACGCAAAGTTCACTCAATAAGCTTTTATTTGGTATGCATTATGTCTTGGTAAAAAGCACAAATAAAAGAATACGGCGAGTGGAAAACACGCTATTATTCATGTTTAATGGTGCATTTCAATGGCCTCCGTGCAGGGTGTTGGGATACATACTCTGAGGGATCATCTTTGCTGCCAGACAACAACCACTCTTAATCCACTCATAGTTCTTTCACTACCACTTAATTCACAGTTAAAGCTAACTTTACTGTGAAAAACGGCTCGAAAAGAAACCGTTAAGTGCATTCAGACTTGTGCAAATCGAGTCCGTACAGTTACATCAGTAAATATATCATACTGCAAATGCATTGTCTTACTCTGATAGAAGCAGTAGTAAAAAGTAACGTTCCCTCCACCAAACCACATCTGGGGATGGCTCCCGTTTACTGTGACTGAAGTGTTGGATCCAATTGGCATCGATATGAACTCCATGTAAGTCAGCATACCAGCCACGTTTGGACAGTGAGGTCCTTTCTGTGTTCGGGATTATACAAAAAGGTTTAAAAAATTCGTGTTTTTTCAAGTTCGTTCGGTTCCTTGGTTCGTTTTACCATATCATGTCAGTGCGTATTTTGATGTCAATATTTCAAATTTAAATTTACATGTGTTGGTTACTAACTCAGCGCACCCTTGTCTGT
>CAXHWN010000260.1:34696-74696 GCA_964020975.1 Hermodice carunculata | reverse complement strand
TTCACGAGATAATGATTGCAACCTTAAATTGATCTTCGTCATTATGCAATGAACAGCCTATCATAACTGATACTTGGCGTCACTGCGGGCAATTCCTTTCGCAGCATTACATATCAATAAAGTGTCTAAAAAGAGATTTTGGAACAATGTCGATATATAAACAATTGTTTGCATATACTATTTTTACTATAATATTATTGTGTCACTTCACACATGCTCAAGAGAACGGGGAGGGTAGTATGGTTACGGGTGGGGTTGGTTGGAGTGGGCAAGGGGCATACCTGTTGCTTTTATCAATGTGATATGGATCTTGAAATCATGTTTGGCCAGCATTGTTCAACAGCACCTGCTGCAATTATATATATATATATATATATATATATATATATATATATATATATATATATATATATATGTATATATGTATATATATATATATATGTATATATATATATATATATATATATATATATATATATATATATATATATATGTATATATATATATATGTATATATATATATATATATATATATATAAGCCACCTCGGGCTCGCTTTGCCGAGTTCATCCACACATTTGTTTGAAAATTATGTACAATACATGTATAGCTCTATTAGGGCTTACGTCATATAAGATAACAATTTAAGCATAAAATAAAAATATGGGAGAAACCTGGCATACAGTGGGCCTGTATCTGAATGAAAATGGGGTGTAAACCAAAAGCTATAGGCGTACAGTATAGCCTACAGGCTATACTGTGTCATCTTATGACGTGATGTTTTCCTTTCTTCACACGGTCTGGTAATGCCAGCTATGTAATCAGTAGCCACCTTTGCGTTAAGCACTCAGCCTTATTAATGAAAACCTTTGGTATAGCTAGTATATATATATATATATATATATATATATATATATATATATATATATATATATATATATATATATATATATATATATATATATGTGTGTGTGTGTGTGTGTGTGTGTGTGTGTGTGTGTGTGTGTGTGTAATATCAAAGAACATAATTGATGGGAATTGATGGCTCCACCTGATATCCGGCTTATTATGTAAAGAGCAGCGATATTGCCACATCTGCCTTGCATTTTGCAATCCCTCCCCCTTCGCCCAACTTGTTTTCTTTTTTTCTTATTCTTCTTTTTTTTGTGATTTTGCGTCAAACAATTTAAAATCATTAGACTCATCATTTTAATGCCATAAGAGTAAAATTCATGAAAGTGTAAAATTTTACAGGACGTGCAAATGACCTAAAGATGGCATTGGACATTAAAATCGACTAAGGTGGACATTTTGATTTTTAAAAAAACTTGATGGTATCTTTATTGCACAGTAATAATGCCAACATGTACATATACCCTTACCGATTTGCCTAATTTTTTGACAACTTGTTTGAAATAAAAAAATTGACAGAACCACCAAGTGGTGTGAAAAGATTGTTGGAGATCATATTTGGTTACTAAGTTTCAAAGTAGTCCAACGTATGCTCTGGGAAAAATGTCGAAAATAAGCAAAAACGCCCCCAAAATCGTTTAAATTTACAAAGAATGGCAGTGTTTTCTGTTCAACAAATTCACGTTTATGGGGCCTAGAAGTGTACCTATGCAATTGCAAAGCAATCAGAATAGTAGGTTTGGAAAAGATTTTCCAAGGTTTTACCAAAATCGAACATAAAGAAATAAAATTCTATATTAATAAATAAATTAATAAAATAGATGGATAACTTTTCAGAATATAAACGTCAATGGAGTGTATATATTTAAAGGAATGCAGGTACATCCACACGAATTTTCAAATGAGTCTGGCTGACGGTTTCTTAGAAGTAGCAAATATATATATCCATTGCAAGCCACATGGACCTCATAATCATTATGATTGAATGCAGACGAGGATCTGAATTGAAACAGTCGTTACAACTTGTAGATCGAGAGTATCACCATTACCCTTTCTCAAACTACATTTTTAATTTCCAAAACAATCTAAGTGTCATTTTTAGGAAACTGAAAAATAGGAGAAAAAAAAATAAGTTAATTCATGATATATAAATGGATAAATAAAAGAAAAAGTAAATCGATGGAAGAAGTCTCCGCGTTATGTTTTGAACAAATTAAGTTTCAATGGCTCCTGGAAATGTCTCTATGCAATTTTAAAGCATTTTTTTAAAACAAGTCGTTTTGCAAACCAAAGTTTTTTTACATTTTGTTTTTCAAAAATTGAACTTAACAATGATACAAACTTAAAAAAACAATTGAAGCTTAAATGCTCAATATTGGTAAAGACCCACTCAATAATTTAGAAAAAACATTACCCATAGTTCATGAATTTTAATCCAATTCAACAATGAGAGCAAAGAAAAAAAGAGCAAAATGCAGATATTCAAAAATAAGCAAAAGATTAACATTCATACTCCAAAACCAATGTTGAGAAATAAATTTGCCTCCTTACTTCAGACAGACAGTCAGCCGTGACAGGCGATTGGTGGTTTTACATTTTACTGTGTACTTTGTTCGAGCAGTTGCAACAAGAATATCATAATAATCCAGCCATATTATCTCCTTAAACTCAGTTGTTTCCTTAGAGCGTACCGCTATTTCAGCTTGACTATCAAAACAGAAAATATAGCTGGATAAGCTGGATACATTGTGGAACAAAAGGATAACTTACTAACCTTCTCGATTTTGCAAAAACCTAGCTGAACTACTGTGGGATATGTTTCTTTTTTTCTGATTGCTCTCTACATAGAAAATAATTATCTTCATAGAACTTTTGCAGTATGATATTTCAATTTAGCTCTATTTTCTGCAGACCTCAAACTTGAGCAGTGATCGATTGTAACGGTGTTTGTATCTGTAAATTCAATAGTGTGACAGGGGTTCACTTTCCACATACTCATAGAGAAGAGCACTTATGAAAATTCGAGAAAATATTCCCTTTATCGCCTTTATTACCATCCAGTAACATTTCATTCTTTGTTTGATGTTCAATGTTCGACTTGGGAATATATCTGAATGAAGTTCATGCATAATAGAGTTGACATAGTTGGAAACCGTCTTAGTTCTTTATTTTCTGCCGATGACGTTTAAATGTCAAACACAGCAACTGGTTTAAAATCTTCACTTCATAATTTAGTAAATCATTGCCTCAACTGGGCGCTGCAGGTGAATACCGTGAGAATGTTGTCGGATAAGAGAAATTACTTACAAATACAAATATATGTTTAGTAACATGGGTAACAAGCTGTAAAAAGTCGATGAAGCTGAATATTTTGGATTTTTTTTTGAAGTCCAGCAGCACTGTTTCTACTGCAGAAGACTTTCTTTCTGACAAAGATTATAAGTCTTCATTTGTGTTGAAAAGCGTATGTGAATATAGAAATAATTATTCGAACGTAACGCTTCTCTTTTAGGCACTTATATTAAACTAATACTAACTTATTAATCAGAAACTGTAGCACAACGGATATGGCCATATATATATATATATATATATACGTAATGTCCCGATTACCGATCAAGATTATCTTATACTTAGACTGAAAAGAAGAATATACAACCAATATATATATATATATATATATATATATATATATATATATATATATATATATATATATATATATATATATATATATATATATATATATATATATATATATATATATGTATATTCTCATGTGTTTAACGATGATTCAAGCTTCAGGTCTAAACTACGTACTTTTGGGACACGTAAAAAAAAATATAACACAGACACAAAACGTTTTCAACATTTCAAGTGTCGGAGAACCCTATCGAAATCGCGTCTGAATAATTACTGTCCGCGTGCGGCAACTGGTCATTATATTGATTAAAATGTACAGGACAGACTGAGTATTTTGTGACAGGGGCAAAGTTGATATAAGAGACCACTTTATTTTACTTTGTGACTTGTAGCAGAATGAGCGGGAATATCTGACAACACAAATTAATATACATTTGGGCTTAAAATATTTCTATCCTAATGCAGACAGTGCAATCGGCAAATGTGAATACAAGTTGTTTGTCAAAAAGAAAAAGGGTTTACAATAATAACTACCTTTGTGTAAATTCACATTTTGTATGTTTTATACGTATGCCACTCACCCTTTTAGAGTAAAGATGTGCAAAAGGACTACACTTGTTTGATATTATTTGTAGTTTGGCTAATTGACAGGTGACGGGGCAAACACGTATTTACCATTATACTTTATCACATGATTTCAGAATCAGGAACTTTGGAAGGTTGTGGTTGGCATCTCTCCACCTTGGTATTTCCGCTAAACAAAGAGCATTAACATTCGGAAATGCGTCCTTGTCACCCAGCCTTTTTCATCATATAAGGATATGAAATAAAATGGTCGTACTTAAGTCATATTCAATATCAGGTATGATAAGCTGGAGTAACGGAGATCGATGCATAAAAGTTATGGGGATTACCATGTGAATCATATTATGAGAAGCACAAATAGCGCGTTTACTCATGAAAAAGTTTTGTTCTTTTTTGTTTTGTTTTGTTTAATGTAATTTTTTATTTACCTGGAGTAGCATGAAGGCTTCGACCTTTGAAAACTTAAAATGATCTTTGGAATTTATGTTTTCCTTGCAACAAAAACTGATTTGCAATGTTTTCCATCCACTTGTTGATATTGTTATAGGGGTAAAACCTGAAATTTCTACATGTAATCCCTCAGTCAGAGTGATATTAATCTCTCCGGACAGGAAGCCTAGATGAATAAAACATAACAGTATAGGAAATTATTAACAATATTTAATTCAAATCTTAGTACTAAAGGAAGTGTTCACATAGAATTACATAAGGCAAGTAATACATTTCCTCTGGTTATTTTTGGAGGCATGTCGATCAACATCATGACTGAAAGATAATCTTTATTGAAGAGCCATTAAAATAGAGTGTTATGCAGAGCTGCTTGTTTTGATTTATTTTATCAAACCACAGCTGTATATAAGGGTGTTATTCCCATTCGGAGGAGCCTCGTCAATTCATTGCTAGTGTGGATGGGTCAACCTGCTGATAATCATGTCGCCTTTAACAAGTCATTTGTCATACGCCGTTATCTCATTGTCTTTAGTTTCAAGAAAAAGCTTTATTTTCACTGACTTTTTTGTGACAATACTGCGGAAAATTCACAAAAAAGCTTAAGGAGCGAATATATATTTGCTGCAAAAACCTTACCAGTGGGACATTCATTCCCAAATGCGTAGATACAATATTGTCCCTTTGGCCATCTTGGGTTGTTGAAAGAATAGTCTTCTTTCTTCATGCAGAAATTCAGACCTATCAGCTTTTCAGATTCTGGACCTTTTTGATGATACTCAACTGATCTGTTGTAGTTTTGATTTCTTGGAAATCGAAAGACCACATTTCCCTTCAGCCATGTTGTGGTAGGAGAAATAGGGCAACCGAAGAAGGTCATAGGGATGCCGTAGCTCCCTTGCGGCCAACCGCTCTCGCTTAGTACTTCAGGGAGAAAATCATAAATGAGAAAAATATTTTTATGTCAAAAATGTTTCCTAATTAAAAGTGCAGATTAGAGAAAAAATAAGTTAACATTACTGTTATAGCGTCTTTCAAAATGGTTTGAAAAACACGAAAACTAATGTGACAAATAATGAAATGCTATTGAGAAGTCCCTTAATTACGCTAAAGGTCCCTTTTCATCAAGAAATATTCATAAGTTATGCTCACTGTGATATAAATAAATTTCTATTTGCACACTTGAATAGATTCTAATCATAAAGTACCTTTGTCTTCCTCTTCCCAGTTACAGTTGGGTTTCTCGAGACAGCAGACATTTTCCGCTGAGCAGATTTTCTCAGCAAAGTGGCGGTTGGGACAACAGTGTCTCTCCACACAGGTGCCACCTTGGTAGTCGCAAAGATGTACTAAAATAAAAAATGCAATACATACAACTCTAATGTGTTACCTTAAATATGACTGTGAATCAAAATGGTGGTACGATTACAGTTGTACACAAACCTAGAAATGGCGACCACAAATCTGTATAGCATATACACAAGGCGCAAAACTTCATGTCCAGAGGGAAACAGCCATACGGGAGAAAAACATGATTTAAGTCCACATTCCCCATACGAATATGCTAAAGCAGAGATTTATGTGTTCCTCATTAATTACTCCATAGTACGTTGAGTAAACTCGTGATGTTCTTGTCCCATATTTTCACAACACTTACATGAACGTCTTCATGCTTGTCTGTTAATCCCTAGCACGCGGAGAAACGGTCTATGTTTAATGAACCCTGACTACATCAATATGTCGCATCTACTGATTATTACGCACATTTATAAACAAAGTAAGAGAAAGTGGAAGGCGTAATACATGTCAGATGAATAAAATATACAAGAAATGATGAAAATACACGTTTGGCTAACATTTAAGTCATATTATATAAAGTACGTGGCAGTTGCATAGATGTTTGCAATTAATTGCTTACCAAAGTAGTATTTTGGGTCGTTTAGTTCAAGCACCAAAACATTTTGGGCTTCTGTAGTTAATGAAAGCACCAACAGGTGCCCAGCATGAATTGGGAAAGGCATTAACTACCTTCTCTATCTTTGTGCTAGTATTTTTGTATCATTGTGTTGCCACACGGGTGCTACGAAGTCAATAGTTCGTGTGATGATGTATTGTGTTTAGCAAGGTGTCTCCACTCAATATTAGTTGAAATGTACCGTGTGGAAAGGTCAAACAATGTTGTTCACTTTGTAATATTGTGGATCCCTGATTTTAACAAATTTTTCAATGCAGGCACTTCTCTGTTAATGCATTCATCTATATTGGTTACATGCCATGTCAATGGGGATTGCAATGGTTATCCACAATGTCAGGTTCCGCTCAGGACATAGGCCTACTTTCCGCATAGTCCTAGTCCTCTTGTTTTAAAATTGTCAGTGTCTTTAAGGTCCAACTCTGACTTGCAAATCTGTGTGACAATATTTGGCAACTAATGTATTTGTGACCTGGACATATTTTGTGGAAATACACATTTTGGTGTGAGAAAGGTAACAATGAGTGTTGATGATAATTATGAAGTCCGTTACATAGCGCTAGTCTACGTCAAACTACACACACAGTTAAAGCCCTTCTCAAAGTTAACAACAAGACGCGTTGCTTGCGTTTCGCTGCCGTTATGCTTGCGTTTCCTACCGTCTCAAAATGTTTCGTTTGCATTTTGAAAGTGTTTCAAACACTTCGAGCTAAGCGTTCTAATGCCTTTGAGCAACGCGTTCTGAACACTTTGAGGAAAACGCTACATTCCCGTTGCAACGTGTTGTGTTGGCTAAATGTGATCGCCCGGAATTATGACGTTTGAGTTTGTGAATGCGGTGGGTAGTTTAAAAAACCTGTGCTTGAAATGTGGTGGCTTTTTGTTTTGTTTGAAAACAAAATTTTCTCCTTAGCGTATGGTTTCATTTACAAATGGGGCCGTTGTTCTTTTCTGCAACACGCTGGGCAACTTGTTTTCTTGTCTGCACACTGACCATCGAACTTTTGGGTATTAGGTGCACAGAAAAATTGCATAATTGCTGCACGTTGAAATTCTTAGTCCCTATGTTTACCATTCAGGTTGTAATTCCAGAAAAATGAAATTCTCAAAATAATTTTAACAACGTATTTACTGGAATTAACACTGCCACCCTATGATAGGGATAATAACAAAAAAAACATGTTACCAAGCAGTATCCAATGAAATAATTTTAGAAGTAAAATTCACCCATTAGCCTATGGGTTCTCTCTGAGCTCTTATTCAACTAACACAGCCTAAAGTTAATTCAGTCGTAAACAGGTATAATTCAAAATAATATTTATACAACACTGAAAAGGGCCGACGGACGTTTGATGTGTTTTTCAATCACAGTGAAAATGGTATCACAACGATAACTTAAGCCTGTAACCAGACTTTGATTATGGGGGTGTTTCTGTTCCAACCTTTGGACATTTCCTTGGTACTGGCTTACAATACTCTAAAGTTACAAATTCATTGAAGCATGAGCTCTAATGTATGCTACATCATATCTATATATATATATATATATATATATATATATATATATATATATATATATATATATATATATATATATATATGTTTATATATATATATACATATATATGTATATATATGTATATACACACACACATATATATATTTATATATATATATATATCTGTGTGTGTGTGTGCAATGTTCATGTCAGGTTGTGCATATAAATTTTACAAGTACATGCTCAGTTGTCAATTAAGTGAAATATTGTCCTATTATATTTTAGCTTACTTCTCATAAATTCTTTTTATAGATCATCGTGTAGTCTCATATATTTTATACGAAAGTATCATATTATCATCTGCATAAGCAGCTTAAATCTGGAATGAAACACAAGACATTTATAACATGAAAAGTTCCTTTCTGAAACTGGGTTCACAATGTTAGGATATTATGTATACATATATATGAAAGGTTTTGTGTGCTGCTAAATCAAGTAAGCTGCGAATTTTCGTTTTAAGACAGAATATTGACAGAAGCTATGTTGTTTTAACAGTAAAAGTCCATCAAGAAATAATGTGGTTCCGATTTGGTTCCGAATCGAGCTATGCCCCAGTAAACTAAGTGCACTATCACCTTTCACGCTGCATGGACTGAAAAGGATGCACATAAGTATTAGCAAAGAATATATGGTTTGAATTACAATGATCAATAGATTTTACAAGAAGCTAAAATAGTCCTCTTTGGTTTCAATTATTGTATAAACAACTTCTATGGACATAAATTACAATGTAATATAACATGAATACACATGTGAAGATAACATCATATTGGTTTTATCAAACCACATACTGTTTCCAGATAATAACTGGCTGCATATCTGGATGAACAGGCGTCTTTTAGAACTCTTATCCGAGCTTGTTTTGCAGTAATGTTGCAATGCTTCAAAGTTGGCACTACTGCACATTGCAGGTTTGTTAGATTAGGCCTTAAAATTCCAAAGTAAACACAAATAAAGAAAACATGTAGGCTGGTTTTTAGACATACCTGTTGCAAGCAATTCAGTGAAAAAAGCACTTCATATGCATGAACAGGTAACAAGTTATTTGCCGATTTTTACACACCGAAGCCCATCATAATTTCAAATCAAATCAGATATTTTCAGCAATTAAAAGGAAGGGTCATATTTTTTATCTTATTTATGATTTGTTGACCATGGCCTTTGCAAAAATGTACCCCTTGCTTATGTACATGTGAATTTAATCTCATGGAGTCAGACCGATGGTAGTGGTCTTAGTTTAGCAGATCACAGCTCAATTTCATTAAAACTAGTCTTAGCGGTTTTTTCTGGGCATGATTCAACTACTTTAAAGTAGTTTTTACGGTGATATAGCTATGAAATTCCCATAACATTCTGATCAATTTACCAGGTATACAATGCTGACATACACTGTGAATCCATCTTAGCTGGTTATTAAATAAACTGTACTGTATGAACCTGGACCTTTTACAACGCTAGCAGCCATCTGTCTTTAGACTTACTCACACAAAAACATTCAGATAAAACCAAGTAAAAAAACTGCTTATTTTGAATTAAAATGCTTTAGTTTTTCTTAATTTTCAGGGTTTTTTTAGCTTCTGCCTCTGTACTTTGTTTCTTCATTGTTTTTGTCCCTTTTTCTTATTCATTATTATATTTTTTATTTTCAATTGCAACTTTTTCCTAATGTATGTTTTCAAGTCAGACTTACATACAAATAATGCTGCTTCAGCGAAGGTGAGGCTAATAAATGTAGAACGGATGTTGCTCTTAACATATGAAAAAGGTCCAATATGAGATAAATTAAGGTTAAAGGTCAAAGATTGCCGGACTAATATTCGACATGAAATGTAAAGGTCAAATGTCAAAGAATCAAGTTTTGACATAACAGGGCTTTTCCAGTCCACAAAAAGAAAGGTATTCGTTCTGTTTTGTCTCTAAAAGCATTTCTGAAAATGGTTTTGAGGTATGACCACAGCGGCAATAAATGGAATAAAGGCGGGAGAAAAACGTTTGAAAACAAGTTTCAAAGCTCAACAGTGTTCTTTCATTGGTGGGATATTTTTACTATTGTGTTTGTGTCTTTTTGTCCAAAGCCACTTCCTTATAGTCATTACCCCTTTCGTAGTCCGAACTCTTTACTCTCCATAAGCTAATCTGTCCCTGTCTAACCTATATACATAGAAGTACTGTTGTCCATATTGCACACGTTCAATATTATGCTTTCCAACAGGAAGAGTGTTATGCAAACATGGACCTTGACCAGGTCTTGATATATTGAAAATATGAAAATTGTAAAATAAAAATTTATTTTTTGTTTTATAAAGTGCTGTAATCAATAATAATAAGTATAATCCTTTTGGTTGAATGAATTATGGCTGAGGATAATTATTGTAAACATGTATTAAAGAGATAGGCTCTTACCCAAGTCCTTTCCGTTTTTTTTTTTTTTTGTTTTTGTTTTATTGTGTTGTTTCATTTTATTGATTTTTTGTGGTGTGGGCGATATTTTTGTACCTTTTAACGCTGAATGGGTGTTAATTGACAGTTCCCATTTTTTTGCTCAATTTCCCCCACGAATATTTTTGTACGGTGAACTTGTCAAAATTGTTGCTCCATGGTTTGCATGCTTATTCTTACTTGGTAGTAGACATATCTTTTCACAATGTACTTTAAATTTGTTCTTGACCTCTGGCGATTTGAATCGAACAGTTGATGCAGTGGCCTCTTCTTGAAGTCAATGGTGTATCTTTAAGACGATGCCTGGAATTTCTAACTTTCCTCAGGATCAACATTGGAAGCAGCCAAGGTATTTGAAACCTCTTTTGAAGTCGACGGTGTATCTTTTTGTATTCTTCCTGAATCAGACGACGACTTCAATTCCTCACTTTCCCCAGCATCAATATTAAAAGCACCCAAGGTATTTGAAGCAGCATAGCATTGAATTTCAATGTCAGTACCTCCATGAAATACATCAACACCGTTACTCCAACGATCTTTAGACCATCCAAACTTGGAGCTTGATTTGTCACCTGTTGTTGCCTGTTCTATGGTAGAGTTTCCCATAAACGATGAAACAATCAATTCCTGATCTGCTTCACTTAGTTGAAGCTCAATGTCCATAATTTTTTTGTCAAGATCCTGGACAACAGATGTCACAAGATTGCAACGGGTCTGCTTCCTAGTATTTTCTTTTCCTACATGCGGAACACTTCTTGCACCTTTGCTCAGTTGCAGGGTCTCATTTCCCTCACTTTTTACAGTTGCATGGTGTTCTCCAATTGCACATTTGCATTACATTCTGGACTAGGCACTGTCAAAGAATATACTTCAACTGGTACAGTCACAGGAGATTTTGGAGATGCCACAGTCACATGGAACTGCTGACTTGGCAGAGTTGCAGGATGTTCTGTATTGATTTGAGACACAGCCATCGGACTTGTTACTTGGTCATCTTGTTCCTCATTGTCATTTTCTGTTGGTTGCTTTCGTTCTGTGACCTCAGCTGGGGCAAACTCTGAATCATCAAATACTAGTTGGTTGACAGGTCAAATGCCACTTTTTCTGAAATCTGATTCAACAGTTGCAATTGTTAGCAGCCCTGCCATAAGCCTGTGGAAAGGGCTTTGATATTTGAAACAGGGATACTCCTTGTCCTGGGTGTTCACGCACCCAGGCTGTATTATGTGTTTGGCGTGTGCAGGCAATGAGACAACAATAACCCCATTGTCTTGTGCAGCTACTGGTGCATACAGATTTTCTGTGTGCGTGCTATGGCCATCCAATATTAACAGTACTGGTTCTGCAACACTTGGTTTGACCTGTGCAATGAAATGGTTCGTGCATTGGCAGAATATTTCAGTATTCATCCAACCCTTTGGTTGACAGGCAAATGATGTCCCATTGGGTGCTCCATCCTTAAGGTCTTCCTTGAAACATGCTCTAAGAAGGACCATCAATGGCAGCACATACATGCCAGCAGCACTGACGCAACATGCTATTCTGACAGTCTGTCCTTTTTCAAGGCTAGTGACACTTCCTACTTGGCTCTTTTCTTTCTTAGCCAGCACTATCTGTGGGTTCTGTACTACATTTAGGCCTGTATCATCCATGTTATATACAAGTTCAGCTGTGATGTTAGTGTCTGTAACAATTTTCCCTGTGAGGTTAAGAACTTCTTCACCAGGAGTGTATTAAATCCTCTTGCCTTTGCGAAAGACATGGGTTCTAGACCTTTTTTTGAATGTTTCTTCAGAAATCCATCCATCCAGTCTCTGCCTGTCATTTTCTTGCCTCAGTTGAACCTACAAGCAAAATCATTAATGTAAGCCCTGATTTTCTTGTGAAGCCGTTGAATCTTTGCTCCATTTTGAGTATGTGTGCCTCCAGTTGGTTGTCTATTTTCTTGGTAAATTGATGACACGCCCCATTGGCTTTCTTTCATTGGCAATTTTTTTGGGGGGATGCAAGTGACGGTTTAGAGTGGCTTGGAATTTTCATATATCCTGGCATTTTGTGGAAGAGAAAGATTTCAACTCCTTACTGCTGCGAGGGCCTGTTACTTTAACACATGTACTTTTTAACTATTTTGCAGCACGCCTCGTCATTGTTAGCTGACAAAATAGAAGGAATGCATTTAAAAACATTTTGATATGTTATTATAAATATGATAAAATAGAGCAGACATTTTATGCTACTTACTGTTGTAATTGTAGACACCAGTATTGCTTTGTCACAACAGTAGTAAAATGCCTTTTAAGCTCATTAGATTTCACAGCAGACCTTATTTGCGAAAGCAGGAATACACTCTCATCATAATAATAATATTTTCAGCACTTCGGACTTTCATATTATGAAGTTTACTTACCTATAAATGTGGACCTGAAAATGTGCAGCTACAGCTCTGATTCATCTCTAAATTGCGCGAGCCTGCGATGTATGTAACATAGGAATCCTGCAATGTTTCGATTGACACGCAGTTCCATATTACACACATTTCCCGTAAGCTGATCGATGCCTATTTCAGTTCAGCCTACTTGGGACGCCAACATGGGAAAGTAACATTAAAACATTGGAGGTAATATTTTTCTCAAGCCATACAAGAGCATGTTGTAGTCAGTTCAGTAGGGCCTGCATCAATCCCATTGCTTCCCAATCATGGTTCTGAAATAATTACCGTCAAATGATGGTGCAAAGATTTGCTAAAAGTAGCAAAACTCCAAGATGGTGGTCTGGTCACGTGACCTTAGGTGACCTTGTGATTAGTTTGGCAACACCTTTTCTGATGTTTATTTTCAGATTTTCTGTGGGAAAAGTTTGTCATTCACAAATTTTCTAAATATGCTCACGAATGTGTTTTTATTGAAATTCGCTGAAATCATGTGGAGATACATTTAGATAACAATGATTAGCTAACTTATCAAATGAGCTGATCGACACGGTTGCCATGGCAACTATCTCAAATTTTGTTTAATACAAATGATGTATTTTGCATAAAAACAAAGGCATAAATGTATTTGTGATGTGATTTGTCAAGACCCCTGCACTAAGAAAAGTTTAGGAACGCAACATTGAACTTGGTGAACCATTTCATGTTACTTAACATTAGTTTTTTTCCAAAATATCAGAACATGAAACAATACTTTGGTTGCCATGGCAACCAAGTGTTAAACTTAATATTTTCATTTTGACACCCACGGAACCGAAACCACTACTTCTACTGAACATGTTGACTATATTTATGATAACTAGTTATATCATAGATACAGAATTAATTGGATCCAACAGTTGGAATTTTGGCCAAAATCCTCAGACGCAGGCTACATAAGCCAATGATATTGCCCAGACTGGAACGTGCTAAGCAAACAATCCTTGAAGGCCTAGGAGAATGCTTTGGATAGGCCTGGGTCCCTAGAGCAAGTCTGGCCAAGCCCACAAGGCTTTAATGCTTCCTGGTGCAGCCAAAGGAATTCCCCCAAGCCGACATTCTCCCTGCCTGCTACTGTTGGTCCATTCATGACTCTTGGCGGAGCACTACTCAGTGGCATGATGGTGCTGGAGGGGGCATGTAAACCTTGTCCAGCGTAACCAGATCCTCTGGAAAGTTTCTTAATACTTGTCCTAAGACTTCCCTCGTCACATCAGGGTGTCAGGGTTTGTACCAGGTGCAGGCCTTCAGGTCGACATGCCAAGAGTAGGCCTGGACCTTATTTTGGACTTATCGGGCAGTCATCCATTTTGGACACTGCCTCCCCCAGTTTTTATGATTCTGGTGGTCTTGCTACATATCCAGGACCAGAAGGGTACAAATTAACAGTGCCCATCCAAATAGTGTAAGCTATTAGATTGGCGGCGATTCCCTGTGGGCCCAGGGTGGTCTTGACCTGATCAGTAAGGAGGGTTATGGAAGCTTAGGCCAGGGTCCTGTTGTTGCCTGTCTCGGGCGTGTGTACCTCTAACGTTTAACCTCAGATGTTGATTCCTCACCATGCCTGATGGTTCCCTGCCTCCCCCCCCCCCCCCCCTGCTGTCAGACCAAGGGTCCTTGGTCGGTATGCCAATGCGTTTGTATATTTACAATGGTGTACGACAGGGAATGTTATATTACTAATATGTGAAATGCAGGTGATGAGTAACCCAGCTAAATTGTGTCCAGTTATTTGGCCAGACATGGCAGTCTTGGCGATGGTAGTCCAGAGGTAAGTACACTTACTAACACCAAACTTACCAAAAAATAGGGATTTAGGGAAGTCATGTTTTGAAAGACCCCAGTAAGTCTTAAGAACTCACCCTGTTCCATGAGGATCATTCGTTGATGGGATCACATATTATACCAATTTGCACTGATACAGAGAAAATTGGTCTTCTCACATAATTAGTGGAAATATCAAAGGTATTGCAGGAGAATGAAAGCCACACTTCATCCAGTGCGGCGAATTATGGTTCAATAATAAACGTAAAATTTTCCATGCAATGGAAACAGTGTGATAAGTGGAAAAAATGTGTTTGGACTTTGAATATGATACACATTGGTTTTAATTTCAAATCAATCATTAACACGTTCCCATAATGCCTTATGTGGAAAGTTTGAATAACAGGGGTATTTTGAGGCAGGAGTTATTGACCTGCTTTCTTTATTATTTGTCACCTTGACCGCCAAAGATCCCAGACCAGCAGTTTAATAGTTGTTAGTTGCTTTAGCTATGTTTAGCCATATTTTCAGATGTTGAGCATAACCCTCAAGTCAATTTACGTGCAACGAGTACGTCAGTGGCAATGGCACCACACTTACATCTGGTGCAGTATGGCATGGGCAGTATGCCTGCATCCGATGACTGTGTGACACTAAGGACACAGGGTCGCCTGGGTAAAACCACAGACACTACAATAAGTACGGCAGTGGCGATACCACGATACTCACATCTATTGCATCATAACATGGGACAATATTCCCAAAACGTCCTGATCGACTATGGCAGTGGCAATGCCACCACACACTTACGTTTGGTGCAGTATGGCACGGAACAGTATGCCCACCTCGTCTTCGGGTCGATTGTGTAACACCAAGGACCTCCAGGTTCCATGTCCATATTTCTACAGTAGTTTTCGATGGATGTTAGATTCTTAACACCGTGTGTTCCATATACTTCCACTGTTTTGCTCAGTTGATTATGTTTGTGAGGTTTTTGTGAGTCCCATCTACAAACGAGTCCTAGTTGTCAATTAGGCATGTAGCAAATATCAGCAAATAATAGAACATGTCAATTGTTAGACTTGTTCAACATCAACAAGACAGAAAGGAAAGGAGCCATACTGAAGGTGAAGTTTTGTTTTGGGTGTTATACGAAATATTTGATAAAGAAACAGAAACATTGACCGTTTCAACGTATCTACACAAAAGCAGATATTACAGCTAGAAAAGGGAGGATTGGAGTCAAAACGATTTTATCATATCTGTCAGCATAAAACCGAACTTTGAATTGTGAACACATTCAGGCAAGATTTATTTATCCAAAAATGTCAATGTCCGGGGCTACTAAATCATCAATAACAGATATACATCAGCCAAATTGAACACTCGCTAAGTCTTTTTTTTTTTCTGTTGTCACTGCCTATGTCTTAAATATGATTGGACACATTGGAAAAATATATCTCTATTTTAATTTGATTTTTCTCATACCAAACTATGTTCGACAGATAATTTAACAAGCCCATATCAGCCAGAAAGCAAATGCTGCGTATTTATCGAGTATGTCTCCGTCTGCTTCCTGCGAGGGATAAGTTGCATAAAAATTATGTATACATCAATATGTGAATGCCACTGAGGAAACATGTACGTGTACGCATTTGTTTTCAAATGGAAATATGTCAACTTAAAGTATATTGTACTCATCGTATTTCAATATAAAGCTATGTAGAATATGACACACTAATGCTACTCTGTACCGTCAGGGGTTTGAAGTGTACACGCAAAAGTGTATGGATTCACTGACAGGCAACATCACATAACAGAACCAAATTTTGGTGCTCATTGTATAAATATACTTATCTTTGTGTGTGTTGAATCAAAGACTTACCGCTGACATAATATTCCACCGCTGGTCCTATTTTCATAGCCCATATATTCCGGTCCTACAGTTGTCTGTTTGCACGTTTTGTCCGCTTTTGTAAAAACACAAATTAAACTTCAATTTATTACAAGTAGACAATTTCTCTCCATCAAATGAATTGCCATTGACTAAACTTACATGTATAAATTAACAATCTATCATATGCCAATTTTACACACATTATATCGAGAAAACTGGAATATGTGTAAAAGTACGCTACATATGAAACACACACACATACACACACACACACACATATATATATATATATATATATATATATATACATACATACACACACATGCACGGCAGTACTGTTTTACTACTGACAATATCAGGGTATTATGTGAATGAATACATTTGTAGATTCTTTGCAACTGTCTGAAACATTAAAGGAAATTTTAATGATTAATTGTTAAATCTCCAAGCTATTTACCTAAATACCGTTCCAGAATGGACACGTATTTCGCTATTGTATAAGAATCTAAACATTGACATCAGTGCATGGATGAAGGCATGAACAATAAATATTTTTGTCATTGCTAATGCTACCATCAAGCATAGCTTAACCAAGCACATTTACTCAAAGAAGTTGCTTCATTATGGTTTTTTAACATTTTTAGCTTAACCAAGCACATTTATTCATATAAGTTGCTTCATTATGTTTTTTTTAATCGCTTCTTATCACTTAAATTTTATGATACAATATATATTGTGTTGCAATGAAGTATAGAAATGTTTTGTCTTGCCCATAGGATAAGCTTGACCAGGAAATTTATGTTCCGCATTCTAAATATCAGATCACTGTTCAACTGCAGTAATTATTTTACAATCTTGATATCTGTTGAAATAAATTGTTCACAGATCTACCTGCATCTTAATACAAGTTAAAAGGATAGCAAAAACTATAACAAACTATAGACATTGGCCTATACACCTGCGTGATGTAGGACTATAGCTTGAGACTGTAACACCGTAAAATATATAGCAAGGGAGTGAATGCTTCAGGGCCATCAACTGTCTTTAGATAGCTGTACATGTCACTTAGTAGCCTGATTACTAAAATGTCTAGGCTCCTGTTTTAATGAAAAAGTAATAAAACAGAAAACAACATATATAGTGTCTGAATATAAAAGGTGCGGTAGAAGGTATGCCTGGTACTACTTAATGTATTGTTATTAGGAGTTCGTAAAATCTAGGGCCAGATTGCAATTATTTAATGAAAATAGACATCAAAAATAAATATAGTCTGATTGAACCATATACAGTTAAGACATATAGACCTATCGTAGCCCAGGCTTAGTAAGATTAGCTCTGTTAACTCAGGCGCATAGACTAGATATGTCTCATTAAAATTTAATCTACGCCCATTGACCAGTAGGCAAAGGAAAATTTGTGTTTTTCAGAGAAACTGCCTGTTAAGCGCCGCTCCTAAGAATGATATCCATTTCTTTTACTTTTCATGTCTTTGGTTCGCATAAAATAAAACTTTTGACCTCTGCTTAAAGAGCAAACCTTTGCCAATCAGGATCTTTAAAGGGAGTTTCATTACAAAATTGAAGATGTACACATATTTATTTGGTTACGTTGACAAAGATATAGAATCACATTTCTAACTTCTAAAATTGGAATAATTATTTTAGTGCATTATATTACAAATAAAATGAAATTCCTACTGATTTTAATAGCACTACGGCTAGACCTATCGCCTGGTGCCGTGTCTGTGTGGCTAGAATGCTGCTGTACGCCTGGGTGTCACGTGACGCACTGGAACGTGTGACGTTTACATAAGTCTTTATGCCTTCATGTACACTAACGCGTTGTGCCG
Source organism: Hermodice carunculata (assembly GCA_964020975.1). Classification (NCBI taxonomy): domain Eukaryota; kingdom Metazoa; phylum Annelida; class Polychaeta; order Eunicida; family Amphinomidae; genus Hermodice; species Hermodice carunculata. Next base: position 56,164 of record CAXHWN010000260.1, on the reverse strand, counting down.
AATAATTTCGACTGTATGCCATCAACAGACCCACGCACACTGTCAGGGGTACATCTTGGGAGGATTACCACTGTTTACTATGCAATAGGTCTCTTTCACGCAATTTCGAAGTAATCATTTGAAATAAGTTCTATCACAGGATGCACCACTGCAAAGGTAAGTTCATGTGGCTTTTCTACGTTACGGGAGGTTAAAATGTACAGCACAAATGAAACCCCATAAGTCCTAAATTTCCAATTAATGTGTAATGGAAACCATGGAACAAGGATTCGCCATAACTGGAAATAGGCCCAATATCGAATGTCTGTTTGAACTTTCAAGGCCACTCAAGGTAAAAAATATCAACACCAAGGAAGCCCCACATAGGTACTTCCCTTTAGTGTTTATGTAATAACCTGTTGATCAAGTCAAGGACACGACATCATGCAGGGGTGTGCGTACAGATACTAGCAAAGTGGTGGTGTTTTTCAACCTGGGTATATCGGTATTTTTACCACATTTTTACTGACTGGTCTTTGATCATATAGAGACTCCAAACCGCTTGAAGACAGATCTGTTTGGGCATTTTTTAGATTCTTGACAAGAGGTGACGTGTTTCGCAGCTGACCAGGACAAACCTGCCTATGTCGCCATGCTCCAGTGATCCCTTGTACAATTGTGCAGTGAACCAAAGCGTCAACCAGTACACACACACACACACACACATATATATATATATATATATATATATATATATATATATGTATATGACTGTTGCTCTTAAACTGTGGACCTTTCATCTCTATACCCAGATGGTTTCGAATCCTTTGAAGCCATCTTGATTGAACCTTTCCTTCCTAAGCATAAGCCCATCATTATAGAAACGTCCTACCTTCTCCACAAACAGGTTAATTTTATTAATCATCTTAATTTAGTATTATTACTTTCAGATTGGATGTCAAAGCTATGATGCTCGCAGACTTCAATATTCCCTGCACCATGACTGATCTAGGTTAGGTCATTTTTTAGGTAATTTTAAAACTTTTCTTATTATTTTATCTATCACAGCTGGAACGGTGCCTCTTGATGTGAAGTCGGGACAACTTATTCTCCTGTTCAAAGAGAAATCTAGATTGGATGTCGTGAATTATAGGCCAGTGGCCATACTGAGCATCGTATATAAAATTCTCGAACGTTTTGTCCTCACCAACGCGAAGGCGTACCTACATCAAAATAACATCTTGTATGAATTCTAATCTGGCTCTCGTATTTTTTTTTTGTTTTGTTTTGACAGAAACCTGTCTGACTCAATTGTCGGACCACATTAGACCTCAGTCAGATCAAGGTAATTGTTGTGCCATGGTGCTTGTTGACGTTCAAAAAGCGTTCAACAATGAGGATCAAAACATACTGTGTCAAAAGCTCAAGGTTATGGGCGTTGGATCTACAAAACGGTTCACACATTACTTAGCTCACCCACATCAGCTTGTAAGTAAAAAAAGAGTCCAGAATGTTACACGTGGGGTACCTCAGGGAAGTATTCTTGGTCCCCGTCTGTACATTTGGTGTGTCCATGACATACAGATGAGCGTCCATTGTAAATTGTTATTCTACACAGAATATATACAACATTACCAGTTGCTGTTAAAGCTTCTAATACATCCCGGGGCTTTGAAATTTAATTTCAAAAAATAAGTTACCTGGATACTTCTATGAAATATTTTTATATAATATTGCTAGACATGCTTATGATATTCCGTAAAGAGATGTACCACGTCACCATGCACCATTTAATAATTCTCACAAAAAAAGCATCTAGTTCTTTATTTCCCATGTTCTCAATATCACATTGCAAGCTATGACAGAAATAAAATCAGCCCACTGCTACTCAATTAATACCACACACGTCTGTATTGAGTGTCTGGTATAAATAGAGTAGAGTGGGTTTAATATAATCTGATTTTGTGACATTTTTTTACTGTCATGTAACTCTGTATAACGGATACATATGCATTAATTTATGATTATTTGTCATAGCTTGACTGTGTTTTTCATTGCTCATCATTTTGAAACTGTGCATGGATGCATCGCGTTCACTGAAGCCTTGCAATTACATTAGAGGTTCAACATACCAAATGTGGCCCCAGCGACAGCGGAACTGTGCATCCTGTGTTGAGGTCCTCCTGACTTTCACATAATGGTAACCTCAAAGGTTCATTGAATTAATCTTAATCAAATGTTTATTTTGTTGTTACCGATGAGTTTTTCTGACAAATTTATTTATGAGCCGAAAAAAGGTTGATCTGAATCTGGATCATTGCAAAGAAACAATGTTTACTGCTTTATAAGCAGCACAGTGCACAAGACCCGTTCGAACGTAACTCTTAGAGCTTTTAAGCTATCCGGTACAATACGAAAATATATGAATGAATGAATAAATCAATCAATCAATCGAGCTCTTTGAATGAAATTAAATTCCACTCATGCACTGATGTTTTACCATGTTGAGGAATGCGAAATTCATTTACCCATTTTAGCATATAAAAATGAAAGAGACCACGATGGGAGAGGCCATATTTCTATGCAATTTGTTTTTATGATATGGCAATTATTTCCATCTTCAAACAGGAACGATTGGCACTTTTGGTCCTCCCGACAATGGTCAGCACATTCATGCACGCCGGTGTTTTCAATTATATGTGTATGCGCAGCTGCGCCCAGACATGTTGCTGGTCTGGGCTGGAAGAAACCGTCAAAAGCTACAAAAAAGAAGGGAAAAAAGGATACAAGTTACCGGCAGTTGTCGTTGCTTCTGGACTTACAACTATTGTCATCTTCATGATCAGGAATCTTAAAATGTACAACACACTTACATGTACAATTAATATATATATGTTTCTGATGCTAGCTTGAGAGGAACTCTGGGGCTAGTAATGTCAAAAAAGAAAACCTCTAAGAATTTATGGCGTCAACAGTTTCTTTGATGAGGTGAGCTAAATGCATGCAATGTTGTTTGAAACGTAGTTTTAAACGGAGTAAGAGTATCACATGGGTGATTCTTAAGACAGACCATTGAAATACATAAAAGACTCCTAAATATACAAAGTATGCTAGTTTTGATACACGTCTGCTTTATTTCCAGCAACATCAGTCACAAAATATTTGATGAAGATGCAGTTAACTGTCCTTGGAATATATATAAATATTATTTCCGCATGGAATATAATTAAAGTTTTCCAAACGAACGGTTCCATTGCCAAGTATATATCTGACAAATGTTGGTAACGTTTTGATCAATACATTTTATTATCAAATCTGGTGTATGACAAAAACTCAAGTGGATAGTTTTTTATACTTTTGTGAAAAAAGAACTTTTTTTAAATTAAATGTTATATTATGTCATATGTGAGAAGCTGGAAACTCCAATCTTGCAATATTGATTCGATAATTCATGAGAAACTCTTCAAAATTACCATGGTGGTTCATGCATCATGAATGAATCTTAACTGCAGATGATAAAGGCACACTGTTCTAGGCTTCATGTGATTATCTCCTTAGTGGGGATGTTCAGTTGTGACCGAATGCAGATTTTCCCTAACTAACTAATCAAAAATACAATAGTTATGTAGGTAATAAAGGGCTGCAAAAGAGAACGCTTTGGAAACAATACTAAAACATGATTCATTTTTAAGTAGATTTCGTAGTAGTCGGAAGACAATGCTAATATAAAAAAACAATCCAGACAACATTGTGTCATTTAAAAAAATTAAAAACATTATTTGATGAAACGAAAATACATTTTTGAAACATATATACGTGTAGTGATGTTTATACAAAATAGTTTAAGTGGTCGTCATATGTATATATCAGTAACTGGTTTTCGAGATTATCAAGGTCAGTTATATTTATGAATGAATCCCCAATATGTCCCCTAAATTGACTTTGGGCATGAGTCATTCTCTTTGGGGATATTTTACCTAGAAGATAAGAGCGTAAATATTTAACCATAGGGGTTTCCTTCCCGTGTACACCAGAAAGGAATTAACATGTTACAGTGCACATTACAAGAATTCATACCTGTTTGTGCTCTCTTTTGACGGGTGGAAATGAATAATATCAGTAATGTTTCCCATGCAGCCATTTTATCTCTGGAATGCATTGACAATATCTTATGTACATAAACATTTAAAAAGTAGATGTGTTCTATAGCTCATATTTTGAAAGAAACATAGTTATAGTAAACAATGTTGGTTGTTGCAGCCTCATTTCCCATCTCTCCGAAAGATGTTTGCCTTATAAAAACTCTTAATCCTACTTAAAAATTGAACACTGTTTTTCCATTGAGTAAATGGCAAAGGGGACCATATATCAGCATACAACGCGAGCTGTATTGTGACATACATGTCTCAGTGTGGTAGGCTGCATTCTATATTTAAAGACATTGTATACGTCAGTTGGTGGTGGCTGTGGCCTCTCCAACTTTATATGAAAACACTTGTCCTTGTCTTGAAGACTGTCACAGCATGAAAGTTACTCTTTGCCAAGTTACGATGCCAGTTTTAAATGATGTAGGTACCTTAATGTAATATGACTAATGTAAACAATTTTGCCTTCAGACATATGAGTACTTATCACAGAACTATCGTTAACATTGAAATGCAGTTTATATACAAAAAGCATTTTCAAAAAATACATTTAAAAATGTGGAGAAAAATCTCTTTTATGACATGAAATAATGGGTTGTAATTTATCTTGAATCTCTACTATTTGCAAAGTGGAGTTACTTGGCTTAGCCTGTATTGTACTACTATACCTGTTGTCTTTCCTCTTTTTGTGGCATTGATTAGGTACATGCTCTGTAAGTTTGGGGTGGGGTGGGGTGGTATGCCCTAAGGGGTGTCCTTCTCCGGCTGAATCCGGTGTATTGACAGAGGTAAGCTAAATATTTTTACAATGCTTTTTCTTTATACAAAACGCCTTGTTGTGTATTTTTCTATTTCGAAAATGTTGCTATTTATCAATGACAATTTCAGTAACCAAGAAATACAATACAGTACATCTCGACGCATCCACTTTGCAAGTTAGGATGGCCTTTTTTGGTCTCGTATCCATATGGATCTATGCATTTCTATTTTCACACAGTTCAAGCTTGGCAGTACAGTTTGCTTTTTTCTTGTAGCAAAATTGTGATAACTTGTCTAATGGACATGCAAGTAATTTTTTTACTTTGCTCGAAACGGATGCCATAACACTACATACGCGCAGGAAAAATATACCCAGCTATTGTTCCAACGCCGACCCGGTGTACCATGTTTGTTTAGGTTCGTCATAGAGTCTCCACGTTACGTGTGATGTATAATAAACTATCTGAAATTTGATTTTGTGTGTAGTGATAATGTGCTACGTCACTGATGCGTGACATTTTACCTTTAGCGAAGTCCAGGTCATGTGACTTAAACGAGTTAATTAACCTGAGTTCCACTCTAGAACGATAAATTAGCCCAAAACATAGAGTTATTCAACTTACTGCATTCCTAATGAATCCGGAATGGCACCTACACAGTCAGTACTGAAATCATAGAAAGGGGATCTGTTCTAACTATCTACCTACCTATGTACATTTCAACCGTCCTGCCAACCCACCTCAAATCTGTATATTTTAATTGATTTCAACGTATTTTATGTTTATGGAGTATACACAAATGTGTTAAACATCCCTCAGTGAGTGTGGAAAACGATTCCCTTACAAATTTTTATTGTCCATTATTGCATCATTTTTTTCAATGATTTTTCATGCATCATAATGACACATTAGGAGTTGTGGTGCAAGCCATGTTCCAATGTGTATCCTTATATGTTTTTGTAAAAACACAAAGGGTGCACATATGAAATCAAAACGAAGTCTAGTATTTAATGCCATTATGATAATTAGCAGTGACTTCGTGTTCGTCTACCGTGCAGGTACGTATAATGTTGGCGTAATATTGTTAAGCGCTTATCACTTACGTGTTCTGACTTGTATGTATATAAACTGTATTCTTTACTTTTCTAAGTAAGTAAAAGCTTTATTTTTCAAAAAGGAGGGTGGTGGGCCTTACAACACAAAGTTGATTTTCAAAGGGCCCTCCATGTAAAAAAAAAGGTACAAATAAATAGGGGAATGATATACTTTAAAACATCAGCTTACCACTTATGTGTCTGGACTGGTATGTATATAAATTGTATTCTTTACTAAACTAATTAAGAAAAGGCCTTATTTTGCAAAAAGGAGGGTGGCCTTACAACACAAATTTAATTTTCAAAGGACCCTCCATGTAAAAAGAGGTACGAATAAATAGGGGAATGATATACTTTAAAACATCACACAGATTCACACCTGTACCTTACCATAAAATTAACTTTATACAGAAACTTATATAGAAAAATTCAATCGCACACATCTGTCATGGTTCACATTTTAGTTGGTCATTATATTACGCATCGAACCAAAATGGAGGTTCTGATCACTGGACTTGATATATGTTTAATATAGCGGCTTTTGAATGAATCAGCTGTGGGAAATTTCTAATATGGGGGTCGAGTGCATTCCACAGGTCTGCCCCTTGAATTTTAAAAGCTCTGGCTCCCTGTCCAGTTTTTGGTGTGATTTGTTACAGGCCTGGGGAAGTACTCAGATGTGTATGATATTGGTGGGTTGAAGTCACAGACTTAAAGTATGAGCTCACGTAGCCAGGGACCAAACCGTTGATGCATTTGAAAACCAAAAGACATCCATGTACTTGATCCGCTCGTTAACAGGCAGCCAGCTCAACTGACGGAAAAGATCAACAGAAGACATATTCCTGGGGCGTTTGACATTTAGCATAGGACGACCAAAAAGCTTTATGACACGATAAATGCGTTTGGGATTCTGTTTAGAGCCATTGCCCTACACACTACAGCAGTAGTAGATGCTGGGTTGAACTATACCATTGAAAAGCAGAACCTTGGCATCCCAGGAAAGCAGATACTTAATTTTGTTGAGGAGAAAAAAGTCTGGAGTGCAACTTTTGACAGAGGTTATTAATATGTATATCCCATGTAATGTGGGCATCAAGATGCAACCCAAGTTTGTGGCTTTGTACTACATTGATTGGTTGGCCAGTCAATTCTGTACTGAAATCATTGACAGGTTATTTCAGTGACCTTTACTTTAGTTTTGAGCAGAGAAGCATGTTGTTTGTTTTTCAACAATGAGAATCATGCGGTTCTCTGAGATCCACTTAGACAATGGTAGTGTGCTTGAAGTCAGTCTACAACTGACTTCCATAACCGTCTTTACTGCAGTGAAGTTGGTCGAGTCATCTGCATACATTTCAAATTCGGTATCCGAAATTTCTAAAACAACGTCATGCATGTACATAATAATAATAAAAAAATCCCAAGATAGACCCTTGGGGACTCCAATAGTAAGCGATCGTCGGTCTGAGAAGTGATCACCATAACCAAAAAGTTGTTGTCTATCTTTTAGATAGGATGCAAACTAATTGCTCGAGTATAATGCAATGTCATATAGCTTCAGTATATTTTGTAGTAATGTGTGGTCAACAAGATCAAATACATTCCTCTGGTCTATCACAAGTGAACCACACACATTGCGTTGATCAATATTTGACAGAAAGTAGTCAGTCATTTTGATTAAAAGTATTTCGCATGAACAATGGCGCCTGAACCCTGACTGTTGTTAAAGCAGCAGACCATAGTCTGTCAAGTACTTGTAAAAACTGTTGTATATATGACGCTCCAGGGTTTTAGAAAGTATAGGCAAGAAGGAGACCGGCCAATAGTTTCCAAGATCGCTGGTATCTCCACCTTCATACAAGAGAAGTGCACGTGCACGCTTCCATCCAGCAGGAAAAGTTGATGACAGGATACTACATTGACATATATCATACACGTAGACATCAATAACTGGAGAAGATATATTAGGAACTTCACACTAAAACCATCTACCCCTGTCACTTTATCAAGCGGTAATTTTTGGAGGTATCTCAGCACAAAACTGTACTCTATTTCAGGAATTTCAAATTTAGTTTCTTCTGATTTCTTTGATCTTATGAGCGTTTGTATCTTCGTGAACTCATTTATATTTTTTGTACAGAAATTCATATTAAAGTATTTCTGGGGTAAGTCACGAAAATGGTCATTGAATTTATTTGGAAGTTCAATTCCACTTAACTGGCCATTGTATCATTGCAATAAAGATGTATGTATTTATTGCCGATGGATGTTTACAGCCGTATATTATATACAGTCAACTTGCCACAAGGCTTTTGTACCTGCCACTGCACTTCAGTGCAGCAGCAGATATGACTATAAACACAGATATGAAAACAGTGTAACCCGAGGTACAAATATGAAAATGAAAAAATATAACCAAGGTGAGGTCACGGATGTCTGCACAAATAGAACGTACCTAAAATATATACACAGAAAGAAGCATGTGGCTACACTTGGGTACTTAAAATATGTTTTCTTCTGTCGGAATTTTAATTTGCTTCTGGTTCGGAATATAACTTGAAGGAATCTGGTTGGCTGCTTTAAATCTTGAAACCATCATGTATCAATGATTGTATACATCTTAGGATGTGGAATAGGAATGTTATTATTCAAATAATACCTTGTATTATAGAAATTTACATCATCGAAACTTTTGTCGGATCAGAAAGATAATTTGGTGCTGATCCTTTTGTATATTTAAGCATTAAAGTTGCTGTGTGAAATCTTTCTGAAATAGTCTGCCGTACAAATAGTATTACCAGATCTTTATTCCCATAATTGATATAATCAAAATTGCCAGACATAATTATTGCATCTATATTTTGTAATCTTGGAACAATTGTTGCTCCTTTATTACTGCAAGTATCCCAAACCGTGTCAGTATAATTAATACATAAATGGCGGTTTTGAAAAAAAAGTTTCTAATATTCTTTTGATTATGATTTACTTACTTGTCTAAATATTGAAAGTTTAGTCACATATTTAACAAAGTTTCTCTATGTGCTTGTTCCAATATAGTTGACCATGGACATTTACATCTGATGATTAACAAAGGAGTTAACTCCTCTACGTTTCCACATGACATAAAGCTTGCAAAAGTTGCACCTGCCTAGAAAAAGAAAGATCTGGTTTAAGAAAATTACAGACCTATAAGTTGTTTGCCATGCTTTTCATAGATTTGTGACAGGATAGTCAGTAATCAGCTTCTTGTTTTCTTTGATTCAGTCTTCTCACCTTTCCTGTCTGCTTTTCGCCCTATCCAAACTTAACGCCTATGGTTTACAAGAAGAAGCTCTTACACTTATGAGTACTTACCTGAATAACAGGAGACAGGGAGTTAAAATTGGTGATAAGCGCAGCAACTGGCTTACTATCTTGAAAGGCGTTCCCCAGGACTCAAAAATCTTGGGCAGCTCGTTTTCAACATTTTCAGGTCTTTCATTTTATCTAATTTCAATATCCTGACAACAAATATGGAAAAAATCCAGAGACCTGGCCTACGTTTTGTTTACGATGATCCCAACAGTGATTATCATTCACTTTTGAAAAAGGCAAATTTGTCCACCTTGTCAATTAGTAAACTCCGATTATTTCCCATTGAAGTCTACAAAGCTCTAGGGGACCACAGCCAAAATTATTCACAAGACATTTTTAAACAATATATGTCAGATAAAGTTTCCCTCTCAACTTAGTATTTGAACCAAGGTTTCAAAATTTGGAACCAGGCCCCTTATAGCATAAACGATGCTGTAACTTTGACAGAATTTTTAAAACCCGATTGCCACTTGGACCTTTGATGAGTCATGCTCTTGCACAGGATGGTTAGCTTCCACAGATCCCCTATAAAATAATAAATTGTAGTTAGCTGGGGCAGCCGCTAAGCACCAGTGGTTTTGAAAAAAGTCAGTTAGTCATGAGGAATGGTATTCTTCATTACAGGCAGGAATGAGCTATAAGTATTTAAAATGGTGTTTAGCAGATCCAAGGTCTCCAAAAAAGAAAGAGTTATGAGAGAAAAAGTCTTGGCCAAATACCTAGACGAGCCAGATGTATGACTGTCTGATATTTGATCATTTGTACCTTTGTGGTGCCACTTTTTACAGTTGTGTATAAATGCTGCCATTTTTAGCTATAAGTACTTGTCTAACGTTATTTTATGTATGTATTTCGTCGGTGTTAATAGCCCTTTGGCTAATGTTTCTCTTTGTACACATGCTGACTTTAAATTAAGCTTTGTATCTTGTATGTGGTATCTTGTAAGGTTATCAAACTGAGGCTGTAGAGAATATTTTTCGGTGAAAATAGCAAAACCTAATAGTATGCAAAAGGTTGTATGCACAAAAAAAGTCACAACACTTGCAAGGCGGCAAGGATTGATAATTTTGACTCGTTAGCCCATGTGATCCAATTTCTGATATGCTTCCCTGGGGGAAGAACTGCTTATCCTTGAATTAAGTGCATTATGTTGCATTTGCATGAAATTCTGCGTTGTTCTATATGTAGAAGTTTAAGGGAAAATCGGGAACTTGCAGTTTTGGGCATCCTTGATATTTGCTAAGCAAACTTTGGGACTTGTAGCCTATGTACTTTTCATGCTTGTTTATACGACTGAGGGTTTTCTCTTGGTCTCATCCGAGGACCATGGTGTGGTTCCAAAACATTGATCACCAAGTCAACCCACTTTTGTTATGCAAGGTTCATTCTTCGCCCTTTCATTTTCTGGACTTGTTATCGCTAAAATATTTAGATGACATATGCGTACAAATAAGTACCATGATTTTTACCAAGTTTATGAACCAAGATGGCAACATGTAGTTTGAAAGTTTTGTAGAACAGTCAGAAAATAGGAAACTTTGTTAAGGGATTTATAAAGATCTTAAAAAGGGCACTTGATAAAGTCAACACAGTACATTATTGAAAGAAATTCGAACATTACAGTATTAGGGGCATTGTTGTATCTCTCAAAGAAAACAACATATATAAATAAGAACCAGCAAATCTAATTTTCATTTGTATCTACAGGAGACCAAAGGATTCAGTTGTCGTTTTTTAATTGATGCTAATTATCTTCAAAAAAGTAATCAATAGGAATGTTTGTAGCGACTGACACATCCCAAATTGAAACCAGATATGTTTGTAAAACATCGATGCCCCCCCCCCCCTTCCATCATTACCCTTGCCCTCGCTACCCTATTGATAGTGGTAAAAGGGGCACTTGTGGCCTTACAAAATTAGTCAAGGTTGATCATACATCAATGTCACATATCTTTGTACTTTAACCCAGCCCTTAAAAAATGACTAAACACCTGGGCAATATAAAAGTTATAGCTGAAAAATTAGTCATCATTTAGAAACCATATTCAGCAAAGTGGCTTTATGACCTTGGAAATTATGGCAAGGTCACTCATTTTTACTTGACCTTCTTTAGTTATTGTGCAAAAAAATGGAAGTCTACTGTCTGCCTGTGACCCTCAAAACTGGGTCAAGGTCACCCATCTTCAAATTTAAACTAGCCCTTAAAGGTAACCATAAAGCTGTGCAATATAAAACCGCTACCTCTAAAATGCAAGTTATCATGCAGAAACAGTATTCAACGATATGGCTCTGTGACCTTTGAAATTTGGTCAAGGTCACCTATCTTCAAACTTGGCCTAGACCTGAATACGGACAATTATCCAGTGCAATATAAAAGTCCTAGTTTAAAAACCTCTTCAGTTATCATGTGGAAACCAAAATTAACTCAGGTACCAACGTGACCTTGGAAATTAAATCAAGGTCATCAAACCTTAAGCTTCTTCTAGCCTTTAGCAAGAACTATTGACCTGTAAAGTATCCCAGTCTTAACTTAAAAACTTCTTGCGTTATTGTGCAGAAACCACAGGAAGCATGAAACTATATTCAGTAAAGTGGCTCTGTGACCTTTCAAATAAGGTCAAGGTCATTCATCTTCATACTTTGCCTAGCCCCAAATAGGGACTATAATCCTGTGCAATATAGAAGTCCTAGCTTAAAAATCTCTTTAGTTATTGTGCGGAAACCAAAGTTAACTCAGGTACCACTGTGACCTTGGAAATTAGGTCAAGGTCACCCATCTTTAAATTTCGCCTAGCTTTTGACTAGAATAATACACCTGTACAGTATCAAAGTCCACAGTCTACCGACCGACCGACCGACCGACGGACGGACCGACATGTGCAACGCTATATGCCCCCACCTTCTTCGAATGGGGGCATAAAAAATCGTACATAATAGGTCTTTTACATCATCACCACCAAATTGACTAATTTATATGACTCTTGCACAAGGTATGTGTCCACAAAGTTGAGGCATAATCTCAGCGGTGGCTCTGAACAAAAATTCTCTAAGATTATGCTAAGAGAACGGTGACAGTCCTGTGCTCAGCTGACATGTATATATACCCTTGCCAATAGTTAAACAAGGTATCAGCTAATATTTTAAATTTGCTGCAATCAAAGAAGATTTTTAAAGATTTGCCCGAAAAAGAACAAAAAATTCATGAAAAACAACAAAAAGCCCCTCCAAAACAATGGAGCATGACCACTTGAAGAAACCCATCCTAGGTACATGGCCACCAAGTTTGAAGTGAATCTGGATGACATTTTTTTGGGAGAAGTCGGAACTGTAAATTAGCATTCAAATGCCCATTGACTTACACAGTAATCAACAGGAAAGATAAATTTACACAGGTGTATCCGAATTTCCAAAAAAAAACCTTTAAAAATTAGGAATTGACAACAGTTCCACCTGGTGAAAAACTTGATTTGATCTTTCAACAAAAAAAAAAATCCACCAAGTTTCATAAGAGTGATGGTACTGGAGAAGTATATAATATATATATATATTTCACACACACACACACACACACACACACACACACACACACACAATAGAAAAAAATGCTGGGCCAGTATGTTTCTTCAGAGGGGTCCAAAATGTAAATTGGCATTAGAATGCTCAATGTCTTTCATAATTAATAATAAGATAATACACATCGACAGCAGTACGTCTTAGTGAGCTACTTTGTTTGACCCTTCACAAGGAACATATACACCGAGTGTGAGCTGAATGTGAGTGATGGTTCTGGAAAAAAGTCGAAAATATGAAAAAAAAAGCACGCAAAAAATAATAAGGATAATATTGCCGTGTCACCTGGTGAACAAATAAAGGCCTAGCAGTACCTAGGACTCTTTCTCTGTGTGATATCAAACTAATTCGGTCAGTAGGTTTAAAGATATGCCCCCGAAAAGACAAAAAAAAAAAAAAAAAATTAAAAAATGAAATAGTCATTGGAGCGTTACCAGTTATACAAACGTGATAGAGACCTACCCGAAGCACATCCCATACTAAGTTTAAAGTGGACCCGGCCATTCATTTTTGAGAAAAAGTCGAAACTGTAAATTGCTGACGATGGACAGACAGAGGACCATAAGATAAGCTCAGCTGACTAACAGGTTAGCTGACCTGAAAAAGCAAAACAATCATTAGAAAATGCTTAAATCATTGGATCATAACTATTTAATAGAGACCCACCGAATGTACATCCCAACTTTTTAGTGAATCTGGACAACGGTTTTGGAGGAGTAGCCAAACATACGAACTGGCATTGGAATTTCCGATGACTCGCATGATGCTCAATAGGAATGTGTGAAATTCATTAAACGGCAGGGATCCATAGAAACACCACCTAATAACGGATTAGTTTCACCCTTCCACAAGCTACCTTTTCACAAAAGTTTTATCTTTAATTTTTTTTTTTTACAAGAGGTCGAAGATAGCAAGAACAAATAACAAGTGATAAACAGAAGAAATGATGAAAATCACAGCATAACTGGTGTAATAAAGTAAGGTCTGGGGGTCCCAGAAGTGTCCTTATGCATTTTCGAAGCAATGGTCAAGTTATAAAAAAAATTACGTCTTGCCCCCCCCCCCAAAAAAAAATGTAAAGTAAATAATTGATTGAAGCATTGCCAATTGAAAAAATCTTGAGGAAACGTACCCAATGTAGATACGAATTTGGGAGAGGCTCTGGCTAACGGTTTTGGAGATGTCGAAAATATGAATTGTGAATATAGGACAAGGATAGACGGATGGATGGACGATGGACGACTGCCCATTCTATAAATTTAACTGGGTTACAAGTCAGTGTAGCATTACGAGAATAGTGATACACAACTATTGTAAAAGAGTGCTGTAACATGTACCCGTCAAGCCTTGTGGCAGGAAAGGAGGAAACCCAACATATATGTATATAAATATATAGAAATAAAAAGAGACAGGCAGCCGAACAGAGAAGAACTGAGAGAGAGAGAGAGAGAGAGACAGAGACAGAGAGAGAGAGAGAGAATGTTTGCTTACTCACCACAATTTTTAAAATGCGTTGCATCCCATCTGCGAGTAATGATAAATATATCCTAAGGCAGAAAATGGACACCGGGTACAGTGTACTTATTTGATATTTCGTAACAAAACAGCTCCTTATGCACCTTGTTCTTTCTCCACGAAGGCTGATAACACATGTAGAACTTTAGTATCGTTAACGTGATTTTCCTCTTTATGTTGTTGTCAAAGCATAACACGAAAGCTGGTCATACGACGCATAGAAAGAGAAAGGAATATGCTTTGCATCCAAAACCCAGCTCTGTAATAGTGCTAATAATATAAAACTATAGACGATAAATGTGTGCAAATGGTGTACCTTTTCCAAATACATGTTTTTCCATGACAACGAAAACAGAAATGCCGACAACAAGAACTTTGATACTTTCAGTCATGTTTTATGACCCCAAGTGAGAATATGTTTAATGTCACCCCCAACCCCTCACCCTACACAAGAAATCAAACAAACACAACAACAACAACAAAAGTAAGAATAAAAACATAAAGCAAAACAAAAGAAATTACCAGAGTTTGACAATTTGAAGACCCTTGATAAAAACTCACAAAAGGTTCATCGCCTTCAAGTTCAAAAGGGAGACAGTTCACAATTTTGATAAAAGATCCCTGCAGTCCGTTGGCCAAAACTTTCATTACTAAATTGCAAATAACTTTCATTCAACAAATAATAGTACATACACATAGTGAACACTTCTGGTGGAATTCTGGTCGAGCAACATTTCTGGTTATGTTTTTACAAAATACAGCTTATGGTCTCTTCCAACTTCGAAATAACAGAAATAATGAGAATGATGTGTTGTTTTGTTTTGTTTTTATTTTCAAGCAATTACCGTGTAAATATTTGTATAATATTCAAAGGTTATAGTACATTTTAATTTGCGTGTAGACTTGTACACACCCTTCGTGCTTAGACGGAAAGATATGGTCATCAAATGTTCTGGAGAATGAGCACACATGTATATTCATATTTTCTGAGCATATGCATATTTTGTGAGCATATGCATATTTTCCGAGCATAAAAATATACTAGAGTGTTGCCCATGTACAGGTCAGCTTTAAACATAATTTATTTTGCCGTATGTACCTTCTTCAATAATTTGTGGTCGTTCATCAATATATTTCATTTCAGTCTTTATTGCCTTGAAGTATTTGTTTCATTTATTTTTGTACATACATTGCGAGGGGGCATAGACTATGCAATTCCAATCAACAGGGCGCCCCAGTAAAACTTTATCGCATTGTCACTTTTATTGCTAGGTCAAAGTTTGGTTCAGCTGTGGAAAACAATATAGCTATGCAAATTGTGCCATCTAGAAACATGGTGTGATAACATTAAAGATTACACCACTTTAAATATATATATATATATATATATATATACATATATATATATATATATATATATATACATGCATGTGTATGTGTGTGTCGGATTCTACAATGTATGGAATAGCTTCTATGTCTATGTGTATCATTATATACAATACGTTTCCAAAGAAACGTTGTAAGTGCCATATTGAAATATTGATAGTGGACACCATACAAATTAAGCTTGATAATCGATTTTGCTGTTACAGACATTAAAGTCTTTTGTTGGTCTTTTTTCTTACATTAGAATACTTCCTCTAAATTGTGCTCCAAGAGTAAATGTTTCTAGTGAAGAGGATGAGCGTTTTTCAGTATTCATAAAGTGAATAAAAAGTCAGTTAACATTTGATATGAAACTAGTTAAGGAATGTGAAAAGCAGTCAAACAGTTAATAGGATTCCTCTAGGTACAGTATGTTTAAGTTTCTTATGTTTTCACAACTACAACAACAGTAGGACAACAAACATGAAGTCGAATTGTTACGAACATAAAATGCCAGATCACGAGTAAATTTTCAGACATTTTGTACTCGTCATAAGCTTTGTCACAGGCAAAGAGCGAAATGTCCTGAGGCACGAATTTTTCGCACTAAATAAATGAACAGCAATAAAAAAACACATGGGACAATTTTTGTCTACAATATATGCATAAAATACTGATGAACATAAAGTAGCTTCAATGTAAAGATGTACAACTTATACTTCAGGCACCTTTCAACTGTTGATGAAAATCTGGATAACTGTATTAGAACGCTCGTCTGTCTCTGGTGATATACGCTTTATTCTTACAAATAACAAAAGACGTACTTCACGTTACTTTAAGTCAAATAGAAAACGGTTAAAATGTGTTCAACTGCAGTGATGTCACGTGCAATAAGAAAGGGTAATTGCAGGGGTACAATGCAAAAAAGAAGGTGGTTAGCTAAATGAAGATGAAATTATCCTTTCAGTTTGCCCAAGTACATTCAGTCTGGCCTTGTGAAGGTCCCCCTGTTAAAATCGAAATGATTTTTATATAAATATTCAGGTTGGGGCGCATGGCACATGTGAAAAAATTTCTTACAATTGAAAGCCAATGTACCTGAATGCAGCCAGCAGAAAGCACATTTGTCCAATGATAAGAACGAACCTCTTATGATTCCAGATGGAGCTGATAGCGTGGTGTCTTCTTCTTCTTCTTCTTCTTCTTCTTCTTCTTCTTCTTCTTCTTCTTCTTCTTCTTCTTCTTCTTCTTCTTCTTCTTCTTCTTCTTCTTCTTCTTCTTCTTCTTCTTCTTCTTCTTCTTCTTCTTCTTCTTCTTATTATTATTATTATTATTATTATTATTATTATTATTATTATTGTTATTATTATTATTACTATTGTTACTATTATCATCATCATCATCATCATCATCATTATTATCATCATCATCATCATCATCATCATCATCATCATCATCATCATCATCATCATCATCATCATCATCATTATTATTAAGGGGGTGCACTTGTATTTTGGACTGGATGACCGTTCGTGGTATCCACATATTTGATGTGCATTAAAACATACACATACTTCACTCAAATTTTCCCACATGTGTCTGTGATTTCAACCATTAATTACAATAAATATGTTCGTCATAAGCTGTACTGTCGTCCTAAATCTTTTCCCTGATTTTGCCACGTATTCAACATCTTAGTCACTGAACCTATATATCCTCTTAGTTATATGTTCAACTCTTTGAATTGATGTTTCAGTTTGTTACATGTGCACAGATTGCACAGGTAATACCTTAACAAATGCCTGAATCATAACTAAATGATATGTAAGTCTAAAGGACCAAAAAGATAATCGCATTGCGAAATAACATATTCCCTCAGGAAATCCCACAAATTCATATGAATAAAAAGTATGAATGATTTTGGCCTTTTTTCTATCAGTTGCATGTTATGTTAAACATATCCTTACATCACACAAATTTTACATTGTGCAATTTACTGCTCTGTGTATATCAGACAAGAAGATGACGCTTCTGAAAATAACAGCACAAGAAAGGAATTTTAAAAAAAGATTAAAAAAGACAACTTAGCCATTATCTATTCACCAAATGAGAGCTCCATGAGATACATATGTGGATAGACTGGCAATACGTGAAAGATATAGCAAATTAAGCATCTGCATATTAAGAGGTTTACACTTATATTCAATTTGTGTACAGAGCATTGGAATCATGCAACATTACACAAATTATTGGTAAAATTGGTATTTCCATAGTATTTATCTTCCTGGAATACAATTTTTTGTCTTGTAAGTGAACACACAATCATCCCTGCGTATGATACAGGTTTTGTTATTTTTTGTTTCTCGCATAGTGACTGATATTCACCATAAAAAATGAAGAACCCATTAGCTTAGTAGAAATATGCAAAGAAAGCAATACACAAGACAACATAAAACTGTAACAAAAATGGCAGACATGTGTGACTTCTGGAAGTAAATAAGACCGTTTTCAACATAGTAGTTAAAGATCAACCAGCTGAAGTGACAGATCAAAGTTTACTTACATCGTTGTCAGGGTATCCAAATCTGATGGATGGAGTGACCTATGGTTATGTGCATAAAAACACAAGAGTAAGACAGGAGCCAAAACGGGAACAATGTTAGTCAACGTCATAGGAATAAAGAAGCCCATAGCTAGCTTCACTAAGGTTGCGAGCTTCCAGATGAGAATTCTTTTTATAAGAATCAGCCCTGTGGACAATGTGGTGCCACTGACCATGAATCATACAGGTGCGCACAGAAGGCGGCATCTGTGATAAAATGTTGCAGATGCTTGGAGTTGGGCTATAGAGCTGCAGAGTGTGAAACGGAGCCTGTCTGTTCTTCATGTAAACAGAGTGGTCATATAGCAAAACACTGTGGAGTAATAAATGAGAGACAGAAATACCATGAAAATGAGGTCTGTGATGAATAAGTGGGTGCAGAATCACAGGGCCAAGATTTTCCTGAGCTAAATCTCCTGATTGGTTGTTCCATGATAAAGAATATGCGATATGATAGAGCACCGTCGATGGTGATTAAGTCGTAATCAGGTGCTAGAATAGAAGACATTGGTAGAATGTTCGGTGAAATACAGGAAAGACATTTTAAAATAGTATAAACGATTGCCATACATGTAGATACTACTGATGTTGTATACAAACAAAAGGGAAAATAAAAGAATACGAGTCAATGCTTAAAATGTTTCAAGATGATCAGCCACAAGCTCACGTTCTTGTTTCAGGCATAGATCCACCCTGAAAGATGTAAAAGCAAATGTTGGAATAGCTGGGTGAGTGAGAGGCTCAAACGCTTGTGGGAAGCAACTCCAAATGTGAGCTAAATCAGCAATAAAGGTATATTTACAGAGAAAGGCAGCACAATCCAAACAGACTTCAGAAGCAATGATCCTAAAGGGGTTCACCATACAGATAAAGGAAGAGAAAAAATAGAGAGAAAACATCAGAAAGGCCATGGAAGCTTTCCAAGGTGGGCAAAATGAGCCTTTGGTAACACCAGGTTTGGGAATCGCACCCACCAGTAAACGAGGCATAGCTGACTCATGTGACACACACCCATCAGCGGGCAAAAGAGGGCTGAAACATGAAGACCTAGACTTAGAGACTAGTGACCCATGGTTTGCAAGTTTTAACACTTCGTGTAAGGGGTTTACAAAATAGGAAAAAAGGATCATAAATTTACGCATGGATTTGAAAAACTGGAAGTAATGTTGTCTTCTTGTAGGAGACACACGTGACAGAAAAAGTTACATATGCTTGGTCCAGACAATGGAATGGAGAAAGTTACTGGGATGTAGGTACAAGTAACAGCAATGATTTGAATACTGTTTAAAGAGCAAAATAAGTATATCTGTAAGATGAAATACAAAAGTAGCATCGGTAGATGCATGATAATAGATATAAAGTATGACAATTTAAAGCTGAGGCTTGTTTATATCTATGTTCCAAACGATCGAGAGAAAGAGAAGACTTTTTTGTTGATATTGTGCAGCACGTTGGTGAAATAGAAGATGACAGACATATTATAGTAGGAGGTGATTATACCTGTGTGTTAAACGAAAATCTGGATAGGAAAGCTTGTGTGACTGAAGTAGATTAACGAATGGATGAGTTGCAGGAACTTACTGCATATCTTGGCTTGGAAGATGTTTGGAGAAGGAGAAACCAGGGGCAGAAAAAGTATACATACTTGAAAAGAGGAATAGAAAAAGCCTCAAAAATGGACAAATGTACATAAGTAAGGAGACTGATTATGCTGTATCACACTTGGACATTATATCTGCTGTTCAAAATGACCATAATACAGTCACTTTGTGTAAAAAATACCAATCAAGTTGAAATAGGAAATGGATATTGGAAAATGAATCACAGAGTTGTAAAGTTCGACTATTTACGAGAACTTTCATAATTTTTGGACTCATTGGAAGTATATTCAAACTGAGTTTCCAAACAAAAATATCTAGTGGGAAATAACAAAAAATATATACATATATAATAAAAGATATAACGATACATTGTGCAACAATTTTACAAAAAAAAAACAGAGGCATTGAAAACTGAGAATGTAAAATCTGAATTTGAAAATGCAGGATCAGTTAGTGATGAGGCAAAAAAAAATATAATACTGAAAAAAGACAAATGCAAGATTAATTTTAAGATCAAAAGCAAGATGGTATGAGCAAGATGAGACTTCTGCGAAATATTTCCACAATTTAGAAAAGAACCGTGGTCAGAGTAGACTCTGGCAAAAGATAAAAAGAGAGGATTGACATTATGTAACTTCTATGGATGCAATTTTGAAAGAACAAGTTTAGTTCTATGAGAAACTGTACACAAGTGAGGGTGGAATATAAATTAAGCTAATCGGCTAAATTGAAAAAAAAAAAAGAGGCGGAGGACGAAAAATTAAAATGTGAAAAACACCCTACTAAAAGTGAAATCAGACAAGTAGTGATGGAGATAGCAAAAGAAAAAAAGTCCGGGCTTTGACGGTATAACAAGTGAATTCCTTTAGCTTTTTATTGAATTGATTGGCCCTGATTTGGTGGAAGTTTCTGGTGACATTTTCGAAAATAATTCACTCACAGAATTACAAATGAAAGGAAAAATATATTTGTTGTACAAATCTGGTCAGAGATTATGTATAGTGAAATGGAGACCAATTTCATTGCTGTGTGTTGACTAAAAAATACTTGCATAAGGCTTAGGAAATGGTTTGAAATTAGTGTTACTCAAATTTACACATGAAGACCAAAAGGCATATGTAAAGGGGCAAAACATACATGATAGAATAACTCAAACAAGGGATATTATCAAATATTATGGTAATGAGCATAAATCAGCAGCTATTATGTTTCTTGATGAAAAAAAGACCTTTGATAGAGTGGAATGGGAATATGTAGATACCCTAAAAAAAATTATGAATTTTGGACTCAACTTTCGAAAATTCATTACAATTTTGCATAAAGATTCAAAGAGTGCAGTTCTAACAAATGGATTCATTGCAGAAATGTTCAACTTGTCTACAGGTTTAAGACTGACGCCCTATGGCGGCTCTCCTCTACATCTACATTTTTCCCTGAGGATATGAAAAAATGAAGAGCATGAAAGGAGGTTTGAAGTTAAAT
>CAXHWN010000260.1:0-34496 GCA_964020975.1 Hermodice carunculata | reverse complement strand
TACTGTAACTTGCAGATGACACACAATTTGTTTAGACAAAAATGGATTCTTTAAATGAATGTTTCAGAATATTGAATATATGCATTGGAGGTTCAGGGCACAAATTTACAAAAATAAAACTAAAATTTTAGGAAAAGGATGGTGGAAAGAATTGAGATCACGAGTGGTGTGATATGGACAAATGAAGCTGTAAAGGCCCTAGACATCATGCAAGGAAATAATGTAAACATGAAGAATTAGGTTGAATATGAGGTTGATCAACCGAAGAAAGTGCTGAAAAATGGAAACACAGTAATTTAACTCTGTAAGGCAAAGTGTATCTGTTCAGTCAATTGGGATTTCACAATTATTACATATTTTCGAGATTCAAACAGTGCTGGTAAATACAGTTATAGTTATTAATGATGTGATATGGAAATGGTTGTGGAACAAAAAGATTGGTTTGGTAAAGCTAGAAGTGGCTGTGTCAAACCACAGGAAGAAGGTTGATTAAGCATGACGAACATCGAAGCACTTATACAAGCAAGGCATATGTACTTCCTAAGGCTAACCAGAATGGGAAAAATGCAAAAAGGACAATATTACCAAAATATTGGATGTAAAACAAAGACCCAGAGTACAATGAAAATATGTTTTTGTTAAAATGCACTGAATGGGACGTATCAAAATTAAAGATTCCAGATTTCAAAACGAGCTGTTACAAGATTGGTACCAATGTTTACATAAACAAGACTTAGAGGAATATGGAAATGGAAAATTAATGGGGTATAGATTTGTTAAGAATAAAAAAAAAGTGTTAATGTTCTCGAATTGGTCACAAAGTGGATTTTAAGAGTATCTGATGCATGGAAAAATAATAGATGGATTACAGAAGAGCAGATCCTACAGAGAATGAATGATAAACGTAATTGGATAATAGAGTGGTTGATTATTAGGAATAGTATATTGCATGCAATAAAAATGAACGTTAACTAAAACGGAAATTTCATAAAGGAAAAACTAGGATTCAGTTCAAAGATGTTTTGTAACAAATTCAATGAAAATCAAGTTAGTATCAACAGTGAACAGTACTGGAACGATAAATGTGATTGTGATTTGGATTGGGAAATTATATATATATATATATATATATATATATATATATATATATATATATATATATATATATATATATATATATATATATGTGTGTGTGTGTGTATATATATATATAAATATATATATATGTATATGTATATATATATATATATCTGATAATTTGTGGAAATGTAAAATACCCAGAGTGTAGAATTGAAATGGAAAAGTTTATATGGACGAACAAATACCAACAAAAGATTACACACAATGAAAAAAAGGAGAGGGAAAGTGATCTTTGTGCCAGGAGGAAAGTGAAAGTCAAGAACATCTTTTTTAGTCATGCAGTAAATTAGATGACATATGGTAAAGAGTACAAGGTTTTAAAAGAGAACAATGTTTAGAAAACAGGTACGTGCAAATTAAGGAGAAAGATGTTATGGTTCAGTTTATGAAGGATCAAAATTTTACAAAAAGAATAGAATTATGATAATATGTGTATTATATATAACAAAATGGTTTGTATGAAAAATAAAAAATAAAAATATCTTTAAACAGTATAGAGAAAATGTAAAAGTGAAGTTTCAAAAAATAAGAACGACGTCTTATTCGTGCTCAACAGAAACTGAAGTGTAGCAGTTATCAAGGAGAAAAGTATATTGGTGAGTAAAGGTTTTAGAAAAAAAAAACTTTCAGTTGCCATTCGTCACCCCAATTTTGCATGAAAATTAGCATATGTTATAAGTTGTCCTCGTTGTCTGAGAAAAAGACTAAGTCATCTGCATATCAGAAAGAACATATATGCACATTATTTATTGGTTTTTCTAGTCGAAGATCATTGAGCAGAAGTGCCAAATCATTTATAAAGTAACCGAATAAACAGGGCGACGGAACGTCACCTTCTGGAAATCCATGCTTCGTTCTAAACCATACCCGATACTGAGATAACTGAATAGATACTGAAGTGTTAGAACATAAATATTTGATGGAAAAATGTCATTTCCCACTTATCCTATATTGTAAAAGTTCATAAAAAGGATATCACGAAAAATACGGTCAAATGCCTTTTCTAGATCTTTAAAGTCAACAAAAGTAGACTCATGAATTTCGAATTGATTTGAACAATAGAACTCAAATCAAATACATGATCTTTGCAAGATTTCCCTTTACAAAATCCGTTTTGTTCATTCACAAAAACATTAGCATTTTTAAAATAGCCCCTTATCCCTCTAAAGTTCATCAGTAAACAGGGTCTTGTGCATCACCTTTTGAACTTGGATTTACGACAGCTTTTAACCATATTCACGGGATAAGTCCACATTGAAAACATATATTGAATAATACAGTTGTGCCAGTCATCTTTCAACATCCCATTAGGCTGAATATATGGTTCTACTGCCTCCTTAGATTTTAATTTGTTAATTACTTTTTTCACCTCCTCACCAGTGATTTCTTTATTAAAAATGTCTGTTTCATTATCAGTGTCTCGGGTTTCATCTTCATACTCATTTAAACAATCTTTACTTTGTTGCAAAAGGTGCAGCCAGTGGTTTTTAAGAACACACACACATATCGTTATAACAGACATCATCTCCCAAAAGGAGACAAGCAAACATAACACTGTGTTTGTGGTTTGGGCTAATTGGTTGTGCCCCATTGGGCTTGGGGTATACGCTCGGGCGGGTGCAGATTGCATACCGTGTTGATTGGACATGCAAACATATAGGGGTAAACACGGAAGCACATTATTGATTTGGTTTGTTTCATAAACATGATTAAGCCTGTTGTGGATATGGAGAGAGTTCTCTGCCTGATGCTAAACATGCTCTTTACCTTGGCCTCAAACTATGATATCTATAGAGATGCAGTTAGCAGGATACCGAGTTCAGAGTCGCATGTTAAGAAAGCTATATATAGTTGCTTGTATACAATACTGTAAGCGAGGGTCCATTGGCGTGCAGCAGCAAAAAAATCAAAGATATTAGCTGTGGTATTTTGATACAAATGGCTTGAAAATCACATCAGAGGAAAATTAAGGTAACAGCAGGATTTTCAAATCTTGGGAGCAGTCTGAAGTTGTGCAGATTGCGTGTGATGCCAGATGTGCTGGTGTCATCTAGGTCTCAAGCATGCCTGCAATATATGCCTTCAAGAACTACCGTTTGGCTGCCATGTCAAGATGGCGAGCAGGCAAACTGTGAAGGTTGCGTGAAATGAATGTTGGATCGCTCCAAAAGGGGAATATGTATAAATGTTGAGCTTCAATTTACTGTCCAAAGTTGTGGCTACTGTTTTTGATGCATATACTTTGGCAGGATTCCAGTCTTTGAGGTCAGGTCCATCCGATGATATTGTCAGGATCAAGGATCAATGAAAGAAAGATGTAAGATAAAATGCCATTTTGTTAATTCAGTATCACTGAAGGTCAACATTAATACAACCAAAGTATAGTGCTAAACTTGATAGTAACACAATCGTTTAGAATTCACTTTTACAGAGATAAGATGAAAATTCACTATTTTACATGGTCGGTGAAAAATATATGGGGTCATAGTAACTGTAATGTATTGGAAAGGTTCTGATTATCCTAACGGTGGGAGGGATTGGTTCCATCAACATGATCAAGGAGGGCTTTGGCTATTGTGGGCTGGTGCAAGTTTTTATTCACGCTTTGCGCTAAAGTGATGCTGAGCAGACCTGCAAGTGCACAATAGACCTTTCATCTGATATGAGACAGCTGAGGCCAACACCAACATCCGGTTTTTATGCAATGTGGAAGGGTCATGTACTGGCATTGAATTTTAAACCAATATGTCTCAGTTCCTGTTCAGGGTAAAGCCTGACATCTCCCGTCCTGGATACTTGTTCATATCATGCCTCACCTTGATCTATACATGCTGCTTGTTGAAGTACGCTGCATGCCTTTATTACTGCAGTCGCCCCTTTTTCGCTACAAACTCATCTTTACAGTAGCTCAATCTGATGCCCGTCAAAAAATTAAGCCACTTTCCCTGCTGTTCAAGAATATATTTAAGTGCATTGCAATTCCATCCAGGTGCTGTCACTTGAGTAAGTGGCACTAGATTGCTTAATTACGACCAAATATCATTCCTTCACCCACTTTATTCTTATGAACTATTTTCGCAGTCATATTCAGACAATTACAAGCCCGCAATCTATCTCATTTATTCTCTGTGTTTGTCATTGTGTGCATACCTGACTCACCATGTGCGGCCCTCACAGTGGTCTTCATGGTTTTCCATGTGTTTGTCTTTTCTGCAAGAACAATTTCTACAGGGACTACGCTGCTTCTTGATTCTTGAATAAAAATGGTGTTACTCTTCAAAACCTCCAATGTCACATGTCCAATTTGAAATTATCTTGGCAGCAGCTTTGCTAAGAGTGAAACCTTAAACATTGTGTATTTTGCATATCCATGAATTTATATTTTATGTTTCAAGGACGCACATGGTCAGTATCAACTCCAGTTAATGTCTGTAGTTGCTTTCCTATTCCTAGTTAATAGTAACCATCAATCTAGGATGCAGCATTGACAAGATATAACCCAATGTATCACATTTGCCGTCATCAAAGGTGGTGGGATGTTATTAAGTATTGATCAAATAGCTAGATTGTAACTGTATTGATATCAGGAGAGTTTCCCGGACCTGTACGGTATGTGTGCCAAAATTCAAAGGCAAATGTGAATTAGTAGCAGCGCTATAAGCCAATAAGTCACATTTGCTGAGTCAGCCCCAAAACAAAACTGCATAAAATCTGAATGGATTATGCCAAATCTATATCCAGAAAATCTCCCTGACCCTTAAAGTATGTACGCCAAAAGTGCAAGGAATTGGTAAATAGAAAGGGAAGTTAAAACAACAATCACATTTATGACGGAAGTCGTGGCTGCATCGGAAAAAATGCTACTGAGCGTTATACGCATCAACCAGACGCATACTTATACTGTTTCGGGATAATATACTCTGTCTGCTAATGGTGGCTACTAATGGCGACATATTTTAACAAAACAGAAAGAATGATCCACAAATGACGGGAAGCAAGAGAAAGCACAAAGGGTTGTTGTAGTATAGCGTTAGGGTACTGCATGCTACTCCATAGCTCTGACACTTTGAACATGTTCAGTTTTGCTGTCGAATAATCCCCCAGGAGAACAAATTCTGCACAATGTCTGTATGCACATTGTGCTGAAATTAGTACTCTGGGAGGAACAGGACAACCCCAACGTCATTACCAATCACACGTACACACATACACAACAACGACCCACACACACACATACATACATACATACATACATACATACATACATACATACATACATACATACATACATACATTCGTACACATATTGAAATATACAACCTGGTTCTTAGACATTACCACATGATAATATTATTCTACCAATTTTCACCGCACTTCAAGGATATGCGAGCCTAAAGCCTCTCAAGCCTCGAGCAAGAAAAGCCAGGCCGTGGGGAGGAGTGTTAGGGTTATTATAATTTTCAGACAGTTCTGGTTGCATCCATTTGGCGGTGCTGCGGTGCCGGTCGAAAAACACACTGGCCAGGCAACAACCACCCAAAATACGCAGGTACACTTTGATAACACGTGTTGCCGCAAGTCTGCGGCCGGGCAACAGTGTCGGAGGGCCATGAACTGCGCTGGCAGCTGTGGTACAGGAGTCTGGGCGACATCCAACAGAGGAACAATGTCGAAATTCATGTTGCATCACTGTACAGCAAATGTTAGCAAAGACAGTGAATTTGCAAGCTTATCCACTGGGACTACACAATTGAGCCATTGCATCACACTGCATGCAGAATACAATAGTGTAAACTAGATAATTATGTTCTTGTTATATTTAAAGTCAATATACTCTAACACAAAAAGTTTACTTGCATCTTCTATGATCTTCTCAGCAGAAATTATTCCAATTCCAAGGCCAATGGAAAAGCTTCATATTCCCGGCCTACTGGGCAGGCTACTGGGCAACTTAAACCTGTTACTTGGTCGCTTATTGCCATGATTCTGTGCTACTGTTCACAGCACCATTCTGACAGTAAGCTTACCTTGCTTGGCCATTGCCGTATCTTCTTGCAACCATGTCATCAAAGAGAACCCGTTCTCTGATCGCCTGTTACCCGACTGGGTTCATAAAATGTACAATATAGTACAGAAGCTTTGGCAAGATGCAACCGATGTCGCCCGGACTTCTGTACCACAGCTGCCAGGGCATTTCATGGCCCTCCGACATTGTTGCCAGGCTGTAAACCTGCTGCAACACGTGTCATCAAGGGTAACTGCGTCTTTTTTGGTGGCTGTTGCCTTGCCGGTGTGTTTTTCGACCGGCACCGCAGTGCCGCCAAATGGATGCGACCAGAACTCTGCAAAACTTAAAAGACCCTTTCGTCACTCTTTTTCAGGACTGCTTCCCTGTCTGGCTTGTTATAGTTCGACGCTATGGCGGCCCATCATTTATTTTTATAATATTCATTAGCAACTTTGTTTTATAATGAATTAACTAAGAAAGGGTCTTTAGAAAGACGAGGTGTGTTACAGACCCAGGCGTATGGTAATATTTTGAACTTGAGAGAATGGATGCTCCTATCTAGTAGCACCACAAGGCCAATGTCTAACTGACAATGGGAACCAATTTTACGCATGCCATTTTGTGTATATATGAATAAAATGCATAAACTTTGCTTGAATATAGTAAAATCTT
Organism: Hermodice carunculata; assembly: GCA_964020975.1. Classification (NCBI taxonomy): domain Eukaryota; kingdom Metazoa; phylum Annelida; class Polychaeta; order Eunicida; family Amphinomidae; genus Hermodice; species Hermodice carunculata. The sequence goes on along the minus strand of CAXHWN010000260.1, from coordinate 27,676 downwards.
ATGTGTATGTCTTCCTCATCTGTTATTCTCCATCTTGAATGTATTTCCAGTACGTTTGCAACCACATGTTGCAAATACGCTTACAGTACGTGTTGCCGAGGCCTGCTTTGTATATCAACTTGGTCCACCTACCTGCCGCTTTCTGGATCGGAAAAAAGCGAAAATGGAAACGTAACATTTGGTCTCCCAATGCAAGCACACAAAAAACCGTTGCACTTTCGCTATGCTCGTCATAGGCCCCAGGTGGTCACTGCATTTTTCCCTAGAGCCTTAAGGCAAATGTAAGGAAACCGCAATTTATCATGGACCTCTTCAAGTATTTGGAAACTTGAATGGAATTAGACAGTGCCATTACGATATCCAAGTCCTAATGAAACAAATCCAGGTCAATTGTGACCAAAGGAAATGCTCCTTGGTATTTTTAGCTGAATCACATACATTTATAGTTCGACTGTACCCAAAAGAGCCCAAAACGCGCATCCAAAGGTCTATATGGTGAAAAAAAACATGTCAAGTTATAACATGACAACAATGCAAAGAGATTTGTTTACAATTGTGGACCTATTTCATTAAATTGGCTTGAACAGGTACATCATTCATGTGCATATAGGACCATCGAATTCATGAAAGGGTGACCTAAATCTGCAGCACAGCAGACAAGTTGCAAGCGCAGGTTCCAAATTCGTTGAAAATATAAATAAAATCCCGCATTTAAAAAGTACTTGTTGCAACCACCGTCTCAATCAATGATCATCATCCATACAAATCCATAAAATGACACTAACACAAACATCAATTCATTAGAAAAGCCCCCTTGGCCTAAAATGATGCAGCATAGCACAAAAAGCCTCGGAAAAGTGTTGCATGAAAAGTCAACCTGGACATAATTGTCCACATGTGGCAGGTGCATCCAGGCAGAGCCATGATGGTCAGTATTTTTGCTACCAGTTGCTGCACGTAGGTTCAATGGCGAGGAAAATTTAGAAATTCACACAACAGTTGATAAAAAAAATTGTGCAGCTTTTCCTGTCAAACAGCGAGTTGTTGGGAAGAGGTGAATGAATTTTGAACGGAGCTTGACTGATATCGTGACAATGAATTTTAATTGTACTTTTAATAATTGATATACATATTACACTACAATGCAAATTTAAATTCGCCTTGCAAGGCAGATCGTAGGCCATTCTTAAAAATATTCTTATTGCAGGCTACCTACCTAATGTGTCAAAACGGTCCACGGTCAGTAACCTTTTTGCCCATTTTGGTGAGCACTGTTTCTTCTTCTTCTTCTTCTTCTTCTTCTTCTTCTTCTTCTTCTTCTTCTTCTTCTTCTTCTTCTTCTTCTTCTTCTTCTTCTTCTTCTTCTTCTTCTTCTTCGTCTTCGTCTTCGTCTTCGTCTTCGTCTTCGTCTTCTTCTTCTTCTTCTTCTTCTTCTTCTTCTTCCTCTTCCTCTTCCTCTTCTGCTTCTGCTTCTTTTTATTCTTCTCCTTTACCAGAATATCAACCACAAATAGTTTTTTATGTCTCTTTCCAGGGAAATTGATAACATTACAAATGTATTGAGTTAAAAAATATCCCTACCTACCAGGTCTGGCTCATGGGAATCGTAACCTGCAACATATGTATTTTTAGGGGAGGCCTTATGGCTATACATTGTCAAGTGACATGCACACATGTACGCATACATTACTTGATGATGAGGCATTCAAAGCTAATTCATGTCATGTAAACTGGTACATACCAATATGCGAAATAGAGTACAGATTGTTACATGTTCGCTTCATTTTATTCAGGATGCCCTTTTTTTCTGTCATCCCTAATGAGTAACACAAATTTGAATGACATGTACTCACTCAGAATGTACCTTTTTGGCAGATTATAACCAGGCACCTGCTCTGCCCAAGATAACCACACATTTTGTCATCCATGTGTTTGACTCACGGGCACTTGCTTGTTTTATGTGTTGCTCGTGCAGCTTATTGAATAAATTCGCTGTCTTCTTACGTGGTAATGTACTCATTCTGATGCTAGAAAATGGGTTCCGTTCTTCACTGCACGCATATAGGTATTATAGCTTATGCAGTCAGTGTTCACCCCGGGTATTCACTCGACATGTTCAAGGAACTGTGCCAGTCTGTGGTCACCCGATAAGGTGGGCCACCAACACCATTAAGAGTTGTTAACATGTAAACAACAAGCCTGTGATTTATAGGGGTAAACACGACACTCACTCAGATTCTTTTTTCCGGTAAAATCATAACATTTGTCAAATGAAACAAAACTAATACATGATTAACGGGAAAATATGATTTTTTTAAACTCCCCAGGTGTCCTGAAATCGGGGCACCCGAATGATCCATTAGTAAAGCCTTTCCTGAAGCCGACGCTGGTCCCTGGTGTTCACAACCATAAGCCACAGTATAGCGAAGGACGTAGCTCGTTGCCATGTATATACGTTTTGTGTCATCTGCTCCCAGGTTTTTTTCATTTGAATAGAAATTACTGAAAGTGTCCGGAATATGGGGCTTATCTCGTAAATTATGAAAACTTGATGTCACTCTATGTTACACCAACTATAAAAAATAAACATGCTAATTTCTGTAAATACATGCTTGGAGAATATTGAAATGTTAGTAATGCAGCTGTGATAGCTGAACTTGGATGTCTCCCCAATCCTGATTGAAATGTGTTTTTATAAACTATCACTCGTTACAAATGCATTTTCCTAATAAAGGTCTACTTAAACGTTATGGTTACATTGATTTCAGTAGATTTTCATACAATATCACTCTTTACAAATGCATATTCCTAATAACGGTCTACTTGAACGTTATGGTCACTTTCATATCAAGGCATGTTTTTACGAATTTGCTTATTCGATTCATTTATGGTTCAGGAATTTTTTTACCCACCTGCTCATTTTATTCATTTACAGTTTTGGTATTTCATTCTGTGACGGTCATTTGTTTAACATCAGTTTTTTCTTCCTTTTTCATTGTACCTCAGTATATGTGTGAATGACTAATTCTTTATCATTAAGTTTTATATCAAAAATAAAACCTGGATGTCAAAGATAACAATGTTTATGTACCGCATAATAAAAAAAGTAATACAATTATGCATTTGCTCTTGGATGTACTTCAGAAACATTTTAGCATACTGGTATCTGATAAATACTAGTCAATACTTCCGCTTTTCTGGATTACTACATAGTATTGTTTTAAAAATAAAGATTCATTGCACGCATATTAAAATATGCCACTGAACAATTTGTTGATGCTTGACAAATCTGGTATCTCTTTGTTGTCATTGTTGGGTTTGGAATTAATGAATATGGATCATGTTGTTCTGTACCATTTAATTGAGTTAACGTTATGCTTAAATGACATTAGAGACCATTTTCATCCGTACTGTAATTCAATACACGATCACTAAGTTAATATCAATTTCTGGGGGAGAAACCAACATCGAGGAATGCGACATATTCGAGGACAAGAAAGGCAGCCAGGCAATGTGGTTATCTATGGTAATTCAGGCACAACGGGTACAAGTGCACAGTAATCGAAAGGTTCTAAGCCCTCCGCCACAATATTTTGCAAAAGTTGTTGCACTTGTTGGAAGGATGCACTAAACTAGAATGCACACAAATTGATATGTTCTTGGACCCTGTGACCTTGAAAATACGTCAAAGTGAAAAACAATATACAGCGCACATGCCTGTGATATGATGCATCTCTGGTATAAATTTCATTGTTCCATCTCTTAGTGTTCTAGAGATATGCTAACATACGGATGGACGGACGGACCGATGGACACGGCCCCTAGTAAATATTTTTTTTTATATACGTTAAACATGTGTTCATATAGCTAAACAATTCTGTTAACTTTTCCATGCTAATATTCCCTTCCAGAATATCAATGTATGTTAAAAATACAGGAATGATTCTTGGTTTAGATATTAACGTTTCTAATGCCCCATTTGTTGTCAAGGTATATCAGTAATGTGACGACTGAGTAGTACAGCAAATAGCTCTGTTGATGGTCACATCTAATGAAAAGCTACTGTGCTGCCTGCATATATATCTGTTCCTATAATTTAGGTTTTATTTTTCATTTATCTGAGCACACCATACAGCAGTTTTGAGCCAATGTAATATATACTAATATATCAATGGAAATTGTAGAAACATATAACTTTTCTCTCTGAAGTAACATATGCTGTGATGGTGCTGATGTATTCTGTGGCACGTTAGGTTTAATTGAAGTTAATACGAAAAAAAAAACAACGGTGTATCATGCTCCTCTGTGAGATATTCAGTTTTGAGAATACAGCAGTAGGAGAACGTATATTAAAGTTGAATGACACACACACACACACATATTTATATATATATATATATATATATATATATATATATATATATATATATATATATATATATATATATATATATATATATATATATATATATATATATATATATATACTCAGAATATGCCCAACAGACCACAAAACGTCACCTGCTGAAGAGCGGGGACAAAGAGAATTCGCCGACAATACAATAAGTTTCATATTGATGCCAATGTATTCACGGTAGATAGGGCCAATACGTCTGCCCTCGGATCGGTAACAGAATAAGTGTGCAGTAAAGTTTTCGTCCTAAGTTAGATTATGCTAAATAATCACAGGGATTAAATATACCCGCCTTTCTGATTTTTTACGCTTTAATTCTATAAATAAGTACATAATTAACTTTTTGGTGGGTTGCAGATTTGGCAAAACTATTTATTATTTTCAACAGTTTACATGTCGTTTGCAGATGGGCCAAAGCCTGCGGGTAATTTACAAAACAAATGATGATGCTGGGTACTCATGTGTGACCGATACAATGGATATACAGACGCATACACACACTTTTTTGCGTGCTCGCCTAATATCTATAGGGTAACACACGTTGAGTGGAAATTTCGACAGCTCAGCACCGCGTATGTGGAAAGTTTCAGTAATAATCAACCAACAACATATATTTTCTTCTGTAGTAATTCTCAGTAAGGTTTCGTGTTCATTTCGGAACATGATTTATAATCCTCACTTTTATTTTTAACTGTGATCATCATCTTCCAGATGCTAAAATAAACAACCTTGCACAAGGCAGTAAGCAATGATGGTGTCACATTGTGGTAGAAACTGGATCCACATACATTTTTCTAGCTGTCAGAATAGAATTTCTGCCCTTCTGAACTACCTACCTGGCACGAATATTGGATGTTTATGTATAAATACACGATAACCTCATGTTTACTGTTTGCACAAGGTGTACGATGCTTTAAATAACAAAAGGTTGTTTATAAAAAAAATGATACAACCTGTTTATATCAGTTACATGCTACGTCTAGGTTTACAAAAATAATTTTCTGTCATTTCTGAGCTTGATATAGATGGATTGAATAGGCAAGCGCTTTCACATTTCATCTTTATTCATTATTTTCTGAGTTTATTAAAATTGTTTTGGGGGATGACTGGAATAGTAGCAAGCAGGGCATGATTTTTTTCTTTAAGGTCTGTTTTGAGCAGCTAATGCTAACCTTAGGTTAAAAGTTGTACCAAGGAAAGTGTTAATGGTATCCTTCATCCAAATGTACATGAGTGTTATATGTTAGAAAAATGCTTGGGTCAAATCGAAAGACAACGATTAAGATTATATAATTTCATTATCTAGTATATCCCTGAACAGTTCTTTACTGGGACTGTTTTGTCCCGAAACATGTTTAAAATAAAAAGCGATTGTAAGAGGACGAACAAGCTTTAGTTTTTAAGGTAAGGAAACTGTTAGTGTAGCCGCATGTAAATGGCTTGATTCTAGCTCGAAACGATTGTTGATTGCCGTCTGGTGGACAGGGCAGTGATTAAAATAAATAATGAAAGCATAAATAATGAAGCGACGTAAACACTACAGAAATATGCACCAGTTGAATTGTGGCCATTGTAATGTGTTTACTAAAGTACGTGTCCATTGAAGCTGGCACAAGGTCAAACTTTATGATGTGCATTGGTATACAGGTGGAACCATTTTGGTTAATTATGTCAGGCATATTTATTTAGATTCGGTGTTTTTATGATAAAGTCTAGATACTGCTCTCTGCAAAGACGGGTAACGAAAGTTATTTTAATCATTTGTGCCCGTATTTCATTGATTTCACGCCAAATATTTATTCCTTCAATTTTATAGCATTCCAAAGTATCTGATAGGTTCTTGTTATGCGAATTTGGAAGACGGCGTTCAACGTTGAGAAGAGTGGCAGGCTAGAGCTTTCTTCTTCTTCTTTTTTTTTCAAATACTGTATTCAACTTAAATTTATTAGCATTTTGAAGTTTGTTATTCATATTTTATCGCAGGTCAGAATATGGTAACAGGAATATTTTGCCAGTGAAAGGGTTCAATTACAATATAAATAACACACACGTGAGCCATACGTATGTGCCTGTCCGTAACATATGCACTATCTGTTCCCCGGTCTGTTTTCCATGAAAGTCCTTTTTTCAGGCGGTATCAGCGACATTATTTTTTTATACAACTCACAACGTCACGACCCCACGAAGGACCTACTGTAGAAAACTTTGCTCGCCATAGTAAAAAACTCTGGTTAGGGCCTAGTGTACTGAAAGATGTTTGTGATAAATTGTTTAATTGTTATAGTCAATTTTGCGACGTTCCAAGATTATGGGAACTACAAACAGACCACAACGAGTGTAACAAACGAACTATGCTGTGCAATTATGTATACACTTCTGTAACTTGCTTCGGGTTGGAAAGTGGCATCTGTAATATTAACTGTATAGGGTTTGGGTTCATTTCGGCTTAGTAAAGGAAACGTAACTCTGTTACACTGTAGGTCAGCTTTTGAAATCTTTAACTAAGGGATATTTGTAAGTTTTCAAGGTTTTAACGACAAGTAAGACACCAAAAATAAATCCCACTTTAGTCAATCCTAGCTCAAAATGTATTTGCGTTAGGATAACATATCATATATGTGTGTAATCGTCATATTCCAAATAATGTATATGTCTCGTATTTGGGTGTCTGTGCTGTTAATTGTTGAATAAACAATTGAAAGTTGACCGCAAAGCATCCACCCCATAAATGTCGATATAAGTCGCTAATTATTTGTGATAAATTCATATTTACACTTGCATCTTAATCCTGACATATTGGCAACAAATCTCGATCATGTGATTTTCAATTTTTGGTTTCGTTTATCTGTTATTCATCCTCAAAGTTTGACGTTTCAATTTTCCCTTTGATTTTCAGAATGTACATTTTCTTTGTTTCATAGAAAAAGAAGGAAGCAAAATTTAGAAAATCGCTGAATTATTTTTGCATTTCAGACATTAAAGAGTCAAAAGCCGTAAAACGGATTAAATTTCGCCGAGCCGTTTTCTTGGACTAACCATTCTTAGGTGGGGTTCTTGTCCTATTATCCTTTGTGAGAAAACAAACTTCAAACACCTTTGATGTTGATTATTTGCCTCCAAAACAATACCATTTGCTTAAGTTGAGCTTATGGTTGTAGAAAACGTTGTAAACATCGTCCCGTAACATTGGGGGATTTTGTCAATCAATTCTTGGCCAATCACATGAATAAAAGAACCTTTGAAAAACGGAAAACATTTTTCAGCGATCTGTCAAACGGCTACAGCGACAGTCTGGTTTCAAAGTGTGACGTCATGGAGGCAGCCGTTCAGGCCCCGTGACCTTAAGCCTGGCAACGAAAGTTGTGTTGCTTTGCTTTGGTGGGGCGGTCTACGGCCGCTCGTGGTCAGTCCACGGAAGGCAGGCTTGGTCTTCCGCCGCCTAACTTTTCATCCCGTTTTTAGGGATAGTATTTTACTGTATTTACTCCTATCTGTATACTTTATGAAGTTACCTTGTTACATTTGTCTTTACACTTTACTTAGTTAGCTTGTCATTATTTTGTTATTTTCTCAATGAGTTTCATTTCTCTTTTCAACCTGAGTTTGGTAAGGCTATTTTGTGTGTTATCTCTGCTGTTAACGTTTATGCTTATTTCGATGTATTTATTTGTACTTTTCTTTCCTCATCACTGGGTTTCTATAACATATAATTATGTTCGTGGGTACTTTGATTAAAGTGCCATTTTCCCCGCCTGCCTTTTGGTGTGCAGGACCACTGGGGTAATCCATTGCAGCACGGCCTTTGTAGGGAAAACGTCTGACGATTCCCGCTCCTCTTGAAGATTTAAAGTCTCCCTTCATTGGAACGCAAAACAAGCAAGATATCTATAAAGTTAACCACTGAGGCTATAATATGATAGCATGTTTGCATCTTTTCCCTGCCCACAAATATACTTTCGGCATGCCGCCTTATTTTGCATTGTGGCCCTGATACCACTCTCCTTTTGCAACGTGCCATTGTTACCTGCAGCCACGTGACAGGCTGTTAAGTATGATTGACGGGTGGCATTGTTCCGTTTTTCGGCTGAAAACCAAAAGAACGACACGTGGACGTTCGGATTTCCACATACCTGTGTGGTTTTTGGCGTTTTTCTCAAATTTCTACATTAGTTGAAAGCCTGAAATTTTGACAACTAATAGAAAGGACATCCATCTTGTAAAAACCGTTAAAATCTCAAAATCGGCGATGGTTTTTTGGTGTCTTACCTGTCCTTAACTCTAAGCTCAAAACCAAAGACGTTTGGAGTGTGGCTAAAATGTAGCCATATTTCTGCTCGTTAGGCACTTTCAAGATTCATTGTTTACTTTAAAATTTGAAAAAAGATTTTTAAAAAAATGAGTTGCAGATTTTAAGTTTGGTGGGTACTTCTTCGTGAGCCATTTAATGTCTTTTAAATAATCTTTGTATCATCATTTTTACATTATTCGGTTGTATTTGTTCGTGCATCTGATATGCACATATACCAATACCCTCACATGAAATTTATACACTCTACAGGTCTTTTTCGATAATTAATCAGTTTCGGTTATAAGTATGCTTTTTGTCTCTGTCTAATATAATATGCTTTATGATTTGTATCATTGTTCTTAATACATTAAATTAGCTTGAAAGCGTAGATTATACTGTTTTCTGTGTAGCTGAACATATATAAAAAGTTTGGCTCATAAAAAAAACAATCATTTAAAATGTATGTTCCACCTATATAACCTAACACAATATCTTTGTTATTTAACTGAACATGAACATAAAAAAGACTAGACTGCCAGCTCTGAAACGAATTCCAAAATTGTTAGGGAACTGTCACATTCATAAAACCTATGTTCTATTGAATCGATATTCTCTAGGCACATGTTACATTTGACCTAGTCTTAATTGTTCATATACCACAGCTTATTATTATATATTGTTCTGTAAATAAATTTAAACTAAAAAGTCTGTAATTTTGTTTCATTTGTTTCCCGGCAGCACTTAGATGGAAATGCAAATATTTCTTCTCATTTCTCTTCTGTTAAAACATACTTATATACAAATGACTCTCATTCTCTTTTGACTTGCCCAATAATTTTGCTGTAAATATCCAAAGATTATTACAAAGTTTGGCGACAATAATTTACAGTTTTCAGACTTGTCTGTTTTGCCACTTAATTTTATCTTTTGGCATTATTCTGTTTTAATGTTACCTTTCAGACATTTTAGGCTAGCTTGTTTTCTGTTATGTAAAACCCCCAGGGGCTATAGGTAGCAAGCAGCTACTGACGACAGTTACAAGCTTGCCTAATTGTACGTAAAATCCTGTTACGAAAAATTGTTTAAATACCATGTTTTTGACATAAATGCTAAAGACTTTCATTCTTTTCTGACATGCCTAAATGCACATTTACTCAATTTAAAAAAAAATACTCAAAATTGACAGTCTTATCTCAAATGTTACAAACCTGATACATAACGTGGATACATTGTCTCAGGGTTGGCAGTGAAATAGAGCTTAATTGTTTGAGGGGTAGGTGTCATCATAGAGTTTGTTTTACATTTCTGGTGCAGGATGTCTATTGCTGCAACCCTTGTTAGCATTTCCCTTGGTTTGTATGGGTTGTCTAGCTGCAACTGTTTATTTAACAACCACTGGGACTGAATATAATGCCCCAGCTTGTTTCCACTTCAGTTATACACTGGCGGGTGCTTTAATTATGATAAGCTGTCTGGCTAGAAAGGGTACATATTGGTTCAGGGGTAAGTCACATTGCTCTTATCTGAATCTGTACTATACAAATTTAGTAATTATGGTTTGTTTGACAGGTATTCTTCTTTCATAATGAAGCTCTGCATTTATAAGCAAAACTTCACGTATTTAGGTACTTCATCATTTGCCACATTCATACTTATTCTTTATTATGTGGGTTGTCTTTGCTGAATATTTAATTTAGACAAGGAGCCGCTACTCAGAGAGACATGTACGGGTAAAAGGCTCCGAACTATGTTTAGTAGTTACCCGCTGAAGACCCTTTAATTTATTTGGGTTGATACAGCCTATTTCAACATTTTACAGAGGAACGTGTGCAATGTGAACAATAGTAATTCCATATGCATATAGGTTAGACAGGGACAGGTTAGCTTATGGAGAGTAAAGAGTTCGGACTGCGGAATAGGGTAATGACTACTAGGAAGTGGCTCTGAGCAAAAAGACACAAATACAATACTTGCTGTTCTATTTCTGTTCTGCGGTCGGGATCATGGTACTGTTATTTTGAGACTCCTAATTAAAGTCTTTGCTTCTTACTGGCACCAACTGGGCTTTTATGCGTATTTTATTCTAATTTTTTGGTGTAAAATCGACAGTATATTATTAATTTTTTGGTTTCCAGGTACGTAGCAGTGCATTCAAGAAACTGTAATACTGCAAAAAAATTGTATTCAAGGTAAATTTTTCTTGAAACCTGACCAAGGATAATTGTCAACATTGTTTATCAAATAAGTCTTTAACGTACATTACACCTTTCACATACCAATCTTGAAAAATCACTGATTTATCGTCCAGGTCCATAAAGTCAATATACCGAAGACATTCTAGAAATGGACACATGTCAATTGATCAAAAAAGAGGATTTTATAGTGTTAATACCTAGAAAGATAAAGATAAGTCATTTTTAAAAATCTGTAGACCAATTTTGCTCGATAATGAGGATTAAAAATACGTGCAAAGATTGCAGCTAACCGTGTCAAAATATACTTCAATGATCTAATTGATCCTAATCAACCTGGATTTAAGAAAGGCAGTACCACAGGACAAAGCATAAGGTTAGCCCTTAACGCTCTGTTTAACAATGGCATTTTGCGCAAACAATTATTTGCATGATAGTAAAATAAAGCATTGAGTGTGGTTTACTGTGTGTAGTTATTTAATCTTGGCAAAATCTAGCATATAAGTTGCATTTGTTGTGACATCAGTCATTTCCAGTCCTTCCATTCTGTTGAAGTATTACCACTGAAACCAAAACTTTTTTTATGAATTGGGTCACCACAGTAAGCAATTCGGGATCGGAAGCACTCTGGATGCATAAGTGATTAAGTGACTCTTGAGAGATATGTTGAAAAGTATTTTCGTCCGATCGCCAGGCATATGTGTCAGAAAAAAAAATCGTGTTGGCGCTTATTGAAAAATTGCAACCACATTGTAGTCTGTTTTGTTGTTGTCCATCGTAAATTATCCATGTACTGTTTGGCAGGTATCATGATACCTTGGAGTCGAATTTCTGTCATGACCATTCTTATTTCACTTATATTTATATATCTCTCTGACACTGTTGAACACCTATTTCTTTTTTCTCATGGTTGTCGCATGATTTGCGAGGTTCCTTTGTCTCTTTTCTTTTGGTGGTTTAGTTAATTTTGACTTTTGCAGCTGGAGATGCCACTAATAAACGGTACAGGCAAGTTAGGATAAAGGAGCAATGGTGCATAATATGGGGTCAATACGTCGTTTTCCAGTTCCATATTGGCTTTTAATAAAATGAATGTAGTGTAAGAGATATGGCCTGTGTAAGTATGGTTTTAAATCTTTACATCTTGAAAAAGTGATAACGCAACAATGTGCCACTTGGGCATGCAGAGACAAGATTTGTTAACTTGCCTACATACAACGCAGGAAAAGCTGGAAAGACACATTACAGGCTGCCATGCAAGAGCCTGTACAACTGAGCCCATGACAAGATAGGGAAATAAATGATGGCTCTTCCGATGGAAGAAGATTCGTCGAGCAGGACATCAATATAATAACAATAATAATGATGATGATGACGATGATGAATACCATAATAATAATGTACAATATTCATTCTATCTATGAACTGGTAAACGCAGTTTAACCTTCCTTAAAGTCCAAGACTTAACAAGTATTTGGTTTATAATCCTGACATTCCACAAAACACTTTACTGAACTTTTAAAATATTTCTTTACGATCACTGGCAGATACAAATGACACAACTGAGTTGTGATGTATCACCAATAGCTAATATGATTTTAACATAGTTTATAGTTTGTGCATCGCTGTACATACACTTTCAGTGCATTGTATTCAAAACGCAGACACGCTAATATTACAACTTATCATCATCATGTTCATTCCCTGGGGAGGGGGGGGGGTTGCCCCAGAGCCTTGTTCCGTTTTTTTTTTTTTTGTTTTTTGTTTTTTTTTTTGGTTTTTTTTTCGTTTCTGTGTTTTTTAACTCACCTTTGTTTTGTTAGACTTTTTTTTCTTTGCTTACGTCTTACGTGTCATTAACTTAACAAATGCTTTGTTCCCTTTAGCTTTCCTTGAGTGACTTCTAACTGGGCCATTCTGGCATGACAGTTCAGAAAAATATAAGCTATATTCATCGATTTTAACCCAGCAATGTGCGAAAAGTTACATGTAGGTAAAGGCATGGATTCAAAAATTACGAAAATAAATTTTATGGTCACCTGTCAATTAAGATGTGTTTTTAAGTGTCCCTAATTTGTGGTGTTTAAAAAAACAGACAAACAACAAAAAACAGGCAGATATTCAATAGAAGTTTATGTTTATACGGCTATATTGTACACAGAAATTATAAGTTATAGATCTTTCTGTAATATTCGAAAACACCTAACCATGGGGAAACAAACAATTGATGATACGTGGCAAAGCCCTGTTCCTGCATTTCATCTGAACTGCCCAACGCGGCAACCACATTGATTGGGCAATGACATTTACCACCCATTGAGTATTAGCGGTCCTACCATTTCACAGCAGGCTACTTGTTATTTTGTTTTCAAATTTGAAATAAATTAAACGAAAAATAAAAAAATAAATATTATACAATTATACAAAAATTAAATAAATAAATAAATGAATAAAAACTAAGACCAATCACAAGTCACCTGGTTAGCTATTTGACTCTTGAACTCATAACCAACATACTTTGAAGTATATTAAACCGTAGCACTTCGGGAATTTCGTTTAAATAGTTTGTACAACTTTGGGTTGGCTCTCATACCTAGGCATGCAGCATCAGGAAGAGCTATACCTCAACCCCACAACCATTGACTCGTACCTAAGTAAAACTGGAATTGCCACTGGCTCAGCAAACTTTCAAATATAAAATATATTGATTTGTTTAAACAAATAATACTGCTTTAAATCTAATTTAGAAGTTGGCTAAAATTATGACCCAAAATATGCTGTACTTACCTTTCATTGTCTCATAATGTCAATTGCTTTTACCATTATTTAGGGACTTTAGCGTTACTTTGATTGCAGAGTTCAGTCTCCCTATTGGAATAATATAAACTAGGCAACAAACGTACCTCTATGTTTTGGGGAATCTGTATTTTGTGTATTTTACAGATTAATATCCCAAATTTCTGTTCACTTGTGGGATAGAACACCTTCTGCATAACCTGTGATTTTGAAAAAAACATTGACCCCCATATTTGGCTGCATGTACACTGTACACACATTAGAGTTAAAATGGAGAGATCACAAAAATGGCATTGGACTGCACCGGTAACTGTCAATGTGCTTCTTTATGAACAAAACAATGGCAGATTTAAAGGTGATCTTTTATTAACTTATCATTTGATTTGGACTTTAATTAAAAAAATAAGACACGCTTCACTCAGCAAGGTCATATGTGACAAGCTGGCATAGTCATAGTTAAGACCACAGCTTGGGTGTATCGCATGGTCTTGAAAATAATTGGCTACAATCAGGACAAGTGTCTTTATCACATAATAACTTTACCATATTGATATACGTATCAATTATCAGTGTTAATAACTAGTATAACCACCATTGTTTTACACGTATTTATGCCATGAAGTGGGGAGAATTGAATTTTAGATGGATATTACAAACACAAGAAAGCCGCACACTACCTCATTGCCCAGTGCTCATCTGTTTTGCGAACTCTCCATTTCAACTCTGACATGCATGCAGTGCAAATGCAGTCAAGCATGGCCACCAATTCTTATGAACATCGCAGGTACATAAGACACAATGTTATGCCACACATACTAACAAGAACTTTGGTGATTTATAGAAAGACATGTAAGATAGAGATTTTGGGAAAGATGGAGAGATACTTTTGTTACTTAGTTCAGCAGTTCGCCTTGCTCCAGCAATATGATAACTAGCTCTGCAGGCATGTTTAATATCTTAGTTGTGGTGTGCGCACAACGTTACAATGAATTTAGGAACATGACATCCCATTATTTTTGCCAAATTACAGGTCCATTTGGTGCCCACCGTCATATTCTAGAACAATGTTATATATGCTGCACATAAAAAAACACGTATCAATTCAAAAAGGCCCAAGACTTTTAACACCGTGTTATATCTCAGTTCATTTATTTAACATCACTCGCTACATAAAAATCCGTATAAGTTCGGATGAAAGAATGTTCAAGGGTTTTGGTTTAGGTACTGTAGTCTGATAGCAGCATCCTCTGGTATTAAAAGGTGTGGGATTTTATGTAACTCAGTAATATATATATATATATTACAAGAAAAATAACTTTTAATTAATTATCAGGTTTTATAAAGGTGTACATTTTGCGTTATGTAAGGGTTGGCAAGTCTGCATTTGAACATTATCAGTTTGCCCAGTCAATGCCCAGTTCATAATATGTAGTTCAGTTTTGAATATTTCTTCTTTAGGCAGACAATTGGTATTCCAACGGGAACTAATTTTGCACCGTTTTGAGCCAATGTATATAGATTCTACCATGAGTATACGTTTTGGGTACAACTGTCAAAAGAGAAGAACTTTTTTGATAAATGGTTCAAGTTTACATTTAGACATATTGATGACATAGGAAGCATCAATTATAAATATTTGGGAGACTATATTTCAAAACCACACACAATGATATTAAATGTTGATTTCAAGACATACTGATGTATAATGATTATAGGAAATTCATGAAATTAAGTATATTACAAACGCGATGAATTTCAATCAAAGATCATAAATTTTTCTTATATAAATAATAATATTCCACATGGGCCAGCTTATGGGCTTATATGTCACGGTTAAGTGCTTCGCTAGACTATGCGCCGATTTTTACAACTTTAGCTTCCTTTATATACTTCTATTGCAAACACTTGTGAAACAAGGACATCTTAGATGAAATGGAAGTGTTTTGTTCTTCAACTTTCTGGGTAAAATAAAAATTATTATATAGATATCATGCAGATTTGAAGTATTTTATAAATGGTGTTGTAAATATGCAAACCTTACAATTGCAGCTGCGTATTGAGACCGGCCTAAGAATATGCCTTTTTTGTAAATATATTAGTATAGTACATTGTGGACAATATCCTGGATCGGAAAGTGTTTTGAAGGAGCTTCCCTATTAAGACCACCATTAATTTTAGGTTCGTTTGCAAACTGTGTTATTCTGAAATATAGGTAGCATCCCAAATGAAAAAAAGTTTGTATGACAAACTGCATATTAAGACCTCCAAAAATGCCTTTGTTGTAGCATATAATAGTAGGTATCATTGTGGATCATGTTCTAAATAAGACATAGTGTTAGGTTTAGGGTTAAGGTTAAGGAATAGAGATGAAAAAAGAAATGAGCAGATGTCCAAAATGCTCCTAATATTGCTCATCAATGTTGGATATGTAGTTCTTGCATTTTTATTTGGATAAAATATTGTATATCGTTGAAAACTAATGATATGTAGATTAAGTAAAACGAATTAGTTAACAAAAACATTATTTATTTCTAAAACATTAGGGTAAGTTAAACCATACAAGCTTCTAATATCGCCCATAAACGTTTAAAATACAAGTAAAATATCATAGGAAAGCTACTTAGGCGTCAATTAAGGAAAACATATTAATTTGTCTAAAAGTTAGGGTCAGACATATAATAAAGTGCTCCTAATTTCGCCCAGTAATAGTGTATAATAAAGTTCTATGTTGTACATTTCCAGTATGAATGCCTGTTGTATATTTTTGGAAAGGTAATGAGACTAAGATTATGAAAAATAAATCGACGGTAAAGACATGTAAACATGTGTAACAGAAAACAGGCGTGTAAAATATAAAAAGAAAAAATATGTGAACAGACATGTAAAATACAAGAAAGAAAAAACATGAAAGCATGAAGAAAAATGTGAATAGTATTTAACCTACATATAAAATTGTGCTATTGTCAATGATGAATTACTCTATTGACGCCCACTAGGAATTCATTATGTTACTTAATATGGTATATAGTCTAGGATGTCAAATAGGGATGGTAGGCTATTTGTGTGGGAACATATGAATACAGCTGCAAGTAACAATAATGATATCATGCATGTATAGTCTGAAACATTGGAAAGCAAACGAAATGTACAAAATATTCACCTTTTATTGATTAGCTAGTGGAAATAAAACAGGAAAGAAACTAGCCACAGAAAGTAAGGATAAAAACAATTATCAAGTACTTCATACTTCTGTCTAATTAACATTTTATTTTTCCACTAATTTCAAAAGTCTATCGTATGACACAAATATTCTTGCAATGTCAAAAAGATGTCTATCCACAATATAAATGTTCAGTTTTTCACATTCTTGACATTTTTTACCTGAATGAATCAAATTTACGAGTATCTGAATTTGGTGTCATCATTTTCTCCTTGAATAATTTGTACTTTTGGTTCATTGGTTCGTTTGAATGCATTTGCATTATTTCTTGCAGTATTTTTGTTTCGTGTCTTGTCCGTTTCACGTATTAACAGTTCCTGGTACTGAGACCAATTTGATGATGTTGTCTGTCACTTCAAATTCAGAAAGTTCTGGCTCAATGACAGGGGTTATCTCCTTCACTGCCCTAGGAGCTCTTCTGGCCTGTACATGATCGGGTTCAAGATGTTTTTGCAATTGGTGATCCATTGTTTCATTCACGTGAAATATGAGTCCCTGGTTCACTTTTACTAAGTAGTTCATACTTCGGATATGCCGTTTTTCCAGTTATCTCTGATCCACATTGGATTTTTTTCAACAGTTCTCAAAGTGCGTCATATGCCATGAACGTTCCTGTTTTCCGCAGAGCAATTGCAGAAACCACTGTTGAAATGTCTAGAAGGTGATATTTATACATGTAACAAATGTTTGGGATTCCATGGAACATCCAGGGAAACACCTGAATGTATCCCAATTTTCGCACCACACTTCTGTATATTATTCCAGTCCCATGTAATTTGGTTATTGCGCCGTTGTTAAGGAATATTGCCAATTCAGCTAATTTATCATCCCATGTTTCCTTATTGGGATCCAATATTTTGAGCACCCTTTTGCGGTCCCATGATACCATTTGATTTCTTGTATACAGGAATGTCATGGTCATGCATAAGCTACATGAGAAAGGACGCGTGAAAAACTGTGTGTGGTATTGAGGTGCTTATGGCAATTAATGACATAACTGTCCTTCATGTGAATCAATCTTCCAAGGGTGTACGAGGCACTCACAGACGTATGAATTTGGAAGATTCCTTATCATCGGCATGTTAGAGGGAAGTTTTTCCAATCATGGGAGAATTGTACGTTCCGTGGGATAGTAGAAATACAGAGATAGGGCAAACGTAATGGAGGATGATTTAAGAGGTAATTTGGACCTGGCAGACAACGATTTTGAGGTGATATGGCTGCCTCTGACCTTGTGCAGTTTATATATATATATATATATATACATGTGTGTGTGTGTGGTGGTGCTTATGGCTGCCTCTGACCTTGTGCAGTTTATATATATATATATATATATATATATATATATATATATATATATATATATATATATATATATATATATATATATATATATATATAAATAAATATATATAAACGTATATATATATGTACATATATATACATATATATATATTTATATGTGTGTGTGTGGTGATGCTTACCCGTGCTGAGTTTTTTTCTAGTGTTTAATATTACATTGTCTAACACTCTGTATATCCATTCTACATCACTCCACTAACCTTAAGGTTTTCACCAATCAGGCAGTTCCTCACTGCTGTTGTCCTGCATCTTTCCAGTGTTGAGAGATGTTCCAAAATACACTCAATTTCCTTTTAAAGAAACATTCTGAGGCAATCACTGTCTGATGCACATACAGCCAACGTGCATTCCTACTTCTATCTTGACAATTGGAATTGGAATTGGAATTGAAATTTACGGTATCCATATATCCAGTTGTTTTTCATCTGCAATGATGCATCTTTAATCTACAGTCTACTGGTTGCATCTGATTGCAGTCCATCGGAATAATTGTTCAGGTATGATTAACCATATATATATATATATATATATATATATATATATGTATATATATATATATATATATATATATATGTATATATATATATATATATATATATATATATATATATATATATATATATATATATATATGAATGTATCTTTACACATGGAAATATGAATGGTATATGAAATATAGATACTCGTATGTGGTTCAGTCAAAGACACAGCGCTGATACAGTTATGGCGATTCTTCGTTGCCACACGGCTGAACTTTTCCAGGAACACAAGTTCACAACTTTGCAAGTGACTGCTGAATAGGATCATATTTTATACCATTAAAAAGCCAAAGAAATAAATATCCCTGCATTTTTAGCTTGTCGTTAAGCTATGAGATGTGCAGGTAAATTGTTATCACGAAATGTCGTACATGGCATGTACACAGCGTGTTAAGGTTTCTTATATCGGATGACTTTCTTTATGCTTATATAATGCCAACCACTAGATGGCAGTGTATACATCGTTATTAGGGTTTATACTTTTTTGGTACATGGTGACTTCCAGAAAAGATTCGGTTCTGCACTTTTATATACAATGTCCCAAAGGTCATTGTACTTTGTGCTTTATAGACATTATTTCAAATTGTTTACTACTATTACAGCACTGACAGGCTTGGCTTAACTTATGAAATACCAATGGCCACATTATCTACAAACTTAATAAGGATGTGCTTTGGTGTGTCTCTTAAATTTCTTCATACTTACATTCGGCTCCATTCATAATTAACCTCCCCGGGCGGGGGGGGGGGGGGGTGTGTTGCATTCGTAAGGTTTCTTTTTATAATTATACTGGGCCAAAAACGTAACGCAACTTTCAGGTCAGTCCATTTTCATTTTATTTGTATCTCTATAATATAGGAAATATCACATTGAAACAATCAATAGAGAGTGTTGCCTCCTCTGGCACCAATACAAGCTTGAACCCTGGGCCGCATGGACCAAAGCAGCCACTGGATGTGGCAGCGGGGGATGGCTCTCCACTCGTCAGTTAGTGCTTGGGTCAGGTCTCTGATATTGGTGGGTTGGGCAGGTCGCTAGTGGATTCTCCACGACAGTTCATCCCATGCGTGCTCTATTGGGGACAGGTCCAGGCTAAATGCAGGCCATGGTAGGCTTGCCACTTGTTGTTCCAGAAGGTACACCTCTACAACTTAGGGAACATGTGGTCTGACGTTATCCTGCTGGAACAGCTTTAGTTGTGGATGCTGTCTCGTAAAGGGCACCAAGTGAGGTGCCAACACCTCATCTCTAGACTGTTTTCCTGTCAGATTGCCAGGGATAACAACCAGGTCTGTTTTCTGTCCATGAGAAATGCAACCCCACACCATAAAACTAGTCCCCACATCTGTCATGCTCTACTTTTGCAGCATTAGCATATCTTTATCCCTGCCTGTGATACACTTGGAGGCAACCATCACAATTGGATATGGAAAAAAGTGATTCCTGCGTGAAAAGGACTTGCTGCCACATTTTCTGTGTCCAGTCACGGTGGTGATTTGCCCAGTCAAGACGTCGCTGCCTCCTCTCTTGGGTTAGGAATGGACCTCTGTAGGGCCTGTGACTCCGTCGTCGAGCACCTTGGAGCCATTCCCTTACTGTCTGGGCCCCTATTTTGAGGATTGTGAACAGCAGGCGTTTCTTGGACTGTTTGTGTGGCATTGCGTTTGCGATCGTGCAAGTGTTGCAAGGCAATGTTGCGATCCTGGCTTTGACTTGTGACTCGTGGTCCCCCACTTTTTGGGAGGTCCTCTACATCACCAGTGGTCTCATAGCGGTGTTTGAGCCATGAAATTGTGCTCTTGTGCAAATTGAAGCCTGCGGCAACTTCCACTGCAGGCTTGCCCGACTCTAGCACGCCAATTGCACGGCCTCTCTTCAACTTTGACAACCTCGGCATTGCAAGTTTGGACCAATATTGCAATAAAAACTCGTTTTCCTGGCTTGCCACACTTGCTTCTGTGTGCAATGGAGAAACCAGACTGCAAACCTGACTACATCATGCACAGGAGCACTTAATTGTTATGACATATTATGGTCTGCATTGGAAAGCAATGAGGCATATCCCACTGGGTCATCTCCCGTTTTCAGCTCTGGATGAACATCTTTCTGCATGTAAAATATGATTTTGAAATTATTGCACAATTTTAAATCAGAGGAGTGAAATGGAAGTTGCTTTACTTTTTTTACCCAGTATAGTTGCACCAAGTTTTAATGTCATAATCCAATTTGGTGGGACCCCTGGACCACAAAACGGCTATGAAAAAAGAAAGCTTCCCACAACAGGGGGCTTATAATGTTTGTACGGTACATTTCTACAATTGGCAACCTCACGAATGACCCATACCATTGAAGTTCCCTACCCCCTAGAAGTCCAAAACCAACTTCATTGAATATATATATATATATATATATATACTGTAGCAACTTTGATTTTGCCATAACTCGGTCACTATTTATATCCCCCCCCAAAAAAACATTGTAAAAACACTTGCGCAAATGACCTACTTCTCGGGTCATCGTGTCATAGGTTTCCTGGAAATTGGGTCATACTGTCACTTTTGGAGTGTTCACCGTCACTCTAAAACTGACAATCCTATCCAGTCAAAAAAAAAACTATATATGTAAATCTTGGAGCCCTCGCCACATTTTGTCCATAGAAATGTGTAGGTTCTGAGTTGAAAATCAAGGCCATTTTTCGAAAATTCTGGCAAATTTTGAATTTGGTATGCGTGGAATCTCAGAAACTGTAAAGCCCGCAAGGATGCGCTTGCACAACAGAGTGTGATGTATACTGAAGTTCAAGGTCAAGGTCAAATGACCGTTCGTAACAAAAGTGTTTTTATGCAAAAAAATGTGCAATATCTCAGACACGGCTGGGGCCTGCAAGTCTTCACTCTAGCAGGACGACACTTACGCACTCAAGTTTTGCACCTGATATGTGATTTGTCACTTTCACCTATATTTTAAAGCTCACCACCTTTTGAAGTTTTGTTTTTGTCAATATTTGGAAGGTCATAATTCAGAGTTACCAATGACCTCAGGAGCACTGTTGGCCAACGTTAAAATCCCTTCTAATACCCTTTAAGATGAAATATCCATTTTGTGATCTTTGACACCATGACCTACTTATTATAAAGCACATTTCAGCTTGTATATAGAAACGTTATCATCGGATTTGAGTGATGTTAAGTTTGTTGCACAGGTCAACTCTGGGTCTAACTGTGCAAGTTAGTCATTTGGCAATCTGAAGATTTTCAACCTGACAGAACTTGCTCAACTTACATTATTCTCGTCCGATTTTCACCTTGTTGGCTCAAAATAGAGGAACTTTAAAAAAATTAACAATTTTGGTGCACAAAATTGGAGCTGTAAGACTTAAAGCTTAACACATGACCTTTCAAGGTGAAGGTCATTCATCCTCAAAAACCTTCATTTTCCCAATACTCGATCAATTTTTATCTGATTTTGTTCACGTTTGGCTCAAAATGTGTGGAATGTATAACTGCACAATTTAGTATTTTACATGGGAGCTCTAAAGGTCAAAGCTTAAGGTTATTTGACCTTTTGAAAGTTTTGACAAGCCATAACATGGTCAATTTTACTCCAATTATAATCATTGTTGCACTCAAATTGTAGCCATTGTAACATAACTCGATCAACCTTAAACCAATTTGAACCATGCTATGGTCAAATTGTACCTTTTGTAACATTGCACTATTTTGTACCATACGTGTTACCTCAAAAGGTCAAAGTCATTTGGCTCTCTGAAATATTCATTGAGCCACAACTTGATCAGCTTTCCAAAGGTTTTGACCATATTAGGGTCTAATTGTAGCTATTGACACAGTGCACAATTTTGTAATTAACATATGACCTCTAAAGGTCTAAGCTTTGAAGTCAAGGTCATTTTCCCCTTTGAAATAATCATTGAGCTATAAATCGATCAATTTAAATCCGATTTGGATCATCTCTGGCTCAAATTGTAGCTATTTGCACAATGCACAATTGTGTAATTTACATGTGAACTCTACAGGTCAAAGACCAAGGTGATTTGATCCTTTTGAAATTTTCATTCAGCCATAACTCAGTAAATGTTCGGCAATTTGGCATGTGGGGCTCAAATTGTACCTATTGTAACACTGCACAATTTTATAATTTACATGCGACCTCTAAAGGTCAAAGGTCAAGGTGCTACAAGGTGATATGACTATAATGGGAGCATGGGTGGGAGGTGGCTTCCTTTCAGCAACTGCTTGGGATCGTAGAGGTCTGGTTTCTTTTTTATTTTTTCTTTCTTCCTTTTTTTCCAGGTTTGAACACCTACTTTGACAAACAGCCCCATTTCAAATAACATGTGATTTGTCAAAACAACATGTTCAGTGTGAAGTAAAAGGTGCTTATTAGTCAGAGGTGTATGTTCCGTCGTACAGGTTCTACTCCACTGTAAGTAAGCGATATGCCACAATTACAAGAGTGTTCATGAATATATTTGCGGATTGAAACGAGGCAAATATGTTTCTGGACCTCGAGCAAATGTGAGATATCAAACTTATTCTAATTTCCTGTGTGAAGTAATGACGCTCACAAAGTGGGTTGTCCATTGCAACGTGGATTAATTCCAGCTATTCTAATGAGACAGTTGGCACATTCGGACTTTCTTCAGGTGGATCTTTTGAAACAGGCATCATGTAGTGGAGGTGGATATGTACCTGATGCAAAAAGGTTCAATTCAAGTCAATATTTTTTAAAATGGATATAAGGGGTGGGCAGGTGGTTCAAATTTTACAAGTTGATCTTTTCTTATATAAATTTCAGCTGGAGCCATACGAATTGGAAAAGAATGGGGAAGCCATTGAGAATTTTGTAGTGAATAAACCTCCAGAATTTTCTACTGAGCTAGAACTACCATCTCAAAGGTTCAGTAAAGTGGAGGAAGAAATAAAAAACGTGGCCAAAGATAAGAAGGAACTGCAACAGATGATGAGCCAAGGAAAAAGAAGTTAAGAGCAAGACGTGGAAGAAGTGGGACCAAAGAGAAAATGCTCAAGTGAGCAATATGAAGCTATGGGTATGAAGGGTTTTTTAGCTCTGCTCACTAAATCTGGCAATGTCCATCAGGATGGCATATCAATGTTTGTATGGTTTTTGGCGTTCACCTATTTCGGAACATGCTTCTGACATGTAATGGACTCGTACTAAATATTGCAGATCTACAACAATAACTTACGTCTGTCCGTCCACACGTCCATTGACATGATAGAGTCCACAGTACTACCCTTGTAAACGCGATACAGTTCACAATTTTAAAGTTAGCCCATATAACTTTCAGGACATGCAAATTGTATCAAAAGCTCGGTCGAGCTCAATAATAGTAGCGCCACCTACTGTATTATTTAATAAATTGGCCAAAAGGTGCATATTTCAAGAATATGGGTTTCATTGTTTTAATAATTTCAGACGTATTTTACAAGAAAGCCGAATATTTCATCTTCGCAACTAATAAACCAATGGAGTTAAGTATATATCAGACTTGTTATCTGATGAAGGCATGTTTTTATCCTTCCCAAAATTTACACAAAAATTTCAGTTAACAGTGAATTATTTACATATCACGAAGATGGAAAGAGACTTTAGCAACTGACATAGACATTCATGTAGAAGATAATTTGGTTTTGGAATGTAAAAAGAAAATAGACAAAATTTTAGACATTGGTAAAGTTCCTCGTTTTGTATATCCTACCTTTTTACATCGATATATAGAAAGTCAACTGCCATTAATAAGGAAATGGACTGAAGATCTTGATTGTGCAATTTTAGAAGATGAATGGTTTGATTGTTCCCAGTGTATATATTCTGCAACAATATCTTCTCAAATAAGACGCTTTCAGTTTAGATTCCTACATAGAATAGTATATACAAATGAAAAGCTATATGAGTGGAAAATGGTGGAAACAAATATATGCTGTTTTTGTAAAAGTGAAATTGAAACTGTAAAGCATCTTTTTTGGGAATGTCAGTTCACTGCTCAATTTCGGAAACATATTTTTGCAGGTTTTTCAGTGAACAATGTATGAATAGCACAATTTTCAGCTAAACAAATTTGTTGGGTGATATTAATTTAAAACCAATTTAAAGTTTAATATTTATACTTGGAAACAAATTTATACATAGTTGTAAATACAATAATATTCCACTTGATGTACCTAGATTTATAACCTATGTGAAGAAGATCAAAATGATTGAGTTTTGTATTGTCAGAACTAGAGATAAGATATCTAAACATGATAAGAAATGGGAAAAATTTATGTTAGAATAATAATTTGCGTTCTTTTCCTTTTCTCCTCTATTTTTGTACTTTGGTGTATACGTTGATATGCAATAGATTGTATTCCACGGACAAATATATTGTAATCATAATTTTGTATTTTTTGTTACTTGATTTTGCAAAATACTGCTGAAAAATAGCAAGTTTGGGTAAAATTTAGATGTACAGAATGTAATACATGTATTCAACAATTGTCATTTTATTCTTGTATACTGTACCCCTGATGGAAAAATAAAAAATAAAAAACATAAAAAAAATAAAAAAAATAATAATAAACCAATGTATTCAAATGATGCCAAATGAAAGAGAATAGGAAAGGATTGTCCATTTATGGTACCAGATTATTCATATGTATATGATTTTGAACATTCGATCAAAGTTTTTTTAAAAACTTAAAAAAAAATCATATGTAGAATGCCAAAACTGGAGAATTTTATCTTCGCAAGTACTCAACCTATATATTCATATGATATCTCATATGAGATTGAACGAAGAGCCTTGTCCATTCGTGGTATTAGCTTATTCCTGTCTGTGATAATATTTTGAAAAATCAAGGTTTTAACTTTTTTTAAGGTTAGGGTTAGGGTTAGTGTTTAGGGTTAGGGTTAGGGTTAGGGTTAGGGTTGGCTTGGGTTAGGGTTAGGGTTAGGGTGAGGGTGAGGGTAAAGGGTTTAGGGTTAGGGTTAGGGTTAGGGTTTAGGGTTTAGGGTAAGGCTTAGGGTGTAGGGTTTGGGTTTAGGGTTTAGGGTTTAGGGTTAGGGTTAGGGTTGGTTAGGGGTTGGGTTAGGGTGAGGATTAGGGTTAGGGTTAGGGTTGAGGGTTTAGGGTTAGGGTAAGGGTGAGGTTTAGGGTTTAGGGTAAGGGTGAGGGTTTAGGGTTAGGGTTTAGGGTTTAGGGTTTAGGGTTAGGGTTAGGGTTTGGGGTTTGGGGTTTGGGGTTTAGGGTTAGGGTTTAGGGTTAGGGTTTAGGGTCAGGGTTTAGGGGTTAGGGTTAGGGTTAGGGTTTTTAGGGTTAGGGTTAGGATATAATTGTTACGAAAATGTTACTGTTATACCACTGGATGTTACATTTATACCACCAACTTAGGTATATCGGTAACTTAGTGGTATTACTGTAACTTTAGTGGTGTAGGGGTAATTTGAATGGTATAAGCGTAGCTTTGAAGGGTATAAGGGTCACATTTTCGATGAAAAGTGGTAATTTCTGAGGTGTATTTGTAACTTAGGGTTAGGGTTAGCTGTACTCATGGTGGTTAGGATGTGGTACCTGAATGTAAGGTATAAACGACACAGTGGTTAGGGTTAGACTAGGGACAGAACAAAGGTATAAGTGTCACTGGCTTAGGTTAAGGTATGTTTTAAGCCTATATGGGCAACACGGGAAAAGTGTATGTAAGCATTTCAACTATTAGTAGTAACTAAAGTAACTACATTTATAAAGATAAAAAATACACAGTGATATGTGGACACATATATGTACATATATGCATACATGTGGATTGATGGGTCAATGGATAGATGGATAGGATAGATAGAATTTAACAGCACGCCATTTTTTTAAAATGCTGGACTGCAGGAGATATTTTACCAGAATTCGAAGGAAATGGGGTCCATTCAACCCAAAGCACGGCCATATTCAGGCATACTTTCACACACGATAAAACGCCCAAGTTGAGAGTTCATACTTGAGATGGAATAAATAGAAACTGCTATTTGTTATTAGATGCCAGCAACTAAAATAAGTAATCAGAAACATAAAATTTGTCTCATAATTGCCATGTATCAATGCCATGGAAAGTTGTGTAATTTACACTCACGCTAAGCCTGCTTTCTTATACCCGTCTATGATTTTTTAAGCTAGAAAATCGCTAATCTAAGGACCCGAGAATTTGTCTATTTTGCAAAAACCGCGAAAATTTATACGCCCAGAAATACGTGAATACAGAGTATACATTGTATGTTTGCATTGATTAGCAATGGTTGGAAATATATATATACATACGTATATATATATATATATATATATATATATATATATATATATATATATATATATATGTATATATATATATGTATATATATATATATATATATATATATATATATATATATATATATATATTTATATATATATATTCATATATATATATATTCATATATATATATATTCATATATAAACACACACACAAACACACACACACATATATATATATATATATATATATATATATATGTATGTATATTTTGGGCATTTCGTTAATGCTGGTGGATTTAAGTCCCCGATTCTGGAAATAAATGCCGACTCAGTAAATATACTGCATTACCGTGTTGATATCGCACATAACTACGTCCATTGAACCATTCTTTTTAGGGATGGGTTAGGATTAGGGTTACAGTTAAGGTTAGGGTTAGGGTTAGGTTTAGGGTAAAGGGTTTAGGGTTTAGGGTAAAGGGTTATGGTTTAGGGTTTAGGGTTAGGGTTAGGGTTAGGGTTAAAGTTTAGGGTTTAGGGTTAAGGGTTTAGGGTTTGGGTTAGAGTT
>CAXHWN010000259.1:0-17000 GCA_964020975.1 Hermodice carunculata | reverse complement strand
CCACAAGCATGACAAAGGGGAACGTACTGCCACAAACATCAATTGTCAAAGTACTGAAAACTTTTGAGCTGTTGCTCTTTCTGGAAAAACGTTGGCTGCTTCTTTTGACAATAACAATACAGGAAATATTACCACAGGCCTTCCATGTAGTCAACAGTGTTAATACCAGTATATTTGATGTTTTTACAACTTCAAAAACACTGTCTGTCGAGGATAATATGAGAGGAAAGCATATTGATGTAGTAATGGGGTGTAAATATAATATATCATGTGGTCCGATACATATTAGCATAGAAAGAGTACACAGGCAAATTGTTGTTATTTTCATTAATCTGGAAAGGCCTACATTAGTAATTTCATGCTGAAAAACTAAAACAATAGCTACGAATCGCTCTAAAGTAAGAGCAGCGTGGATAGACGATAAACCCATTATACAACATGAGGAGAGTGCTCTGGCAAGAACACACCATTTTCCGGACAAAAATTTCTTCCTTAAAATTACATACTCTTCATCAAACGTGTAATCGAATGCCAAAATAATATACATGTACATACAAAGCCATGTGCTCACAAAAAGAAGGTATAAGTGAAAATACTGTACATGTGATTTTCTAAGGCAAAGGACGCCGCTTGCGGCAAAAGCAATCATGACAAGACTGAAAGTGTTAAAAAACAAAATAATAAAACGCGTAAGCTTAAGTGGTAGTAGTTCTCTACACATTTGCAGTTTATTTGTGAGTGGATAGCAATTTTCTACAAGGACAGCGACACAACACAGTTCAAAATGTTCACTCTGTAACTCTTTTAGTTGATTCAAGTTCTGCTTAATATCTACGTGAATTTCAAAGCTACTTAAATAGTTCCCACTGATATTTAATATTCTTATATTTGTAGACTCACGAAATATGCCACTTGGTAACCTCTTTAGGTGATTATTGGCTAGGTTAAGTACTTTCATTGAAATAAGTCCAACAAATGAATTGATGTCAACTTGATGAAGTTTCCCAGTATCTAAATAAAGCTCAGACAGTATATACAAGTTCAAAAAAGTATATCCGTACAAGCACACCAGTTTATTATGTGATAAGTATAACGTGGTTATCCATTTGAGGTCTGCAAATGCTTTTGGGTTAATGAACGTCAACAGATTATTACTTATATCGAGCTCACGAATATTGGGCATAGTTGCAAATGAGCCAAGTTGGATGTCTGCTATTACATTAAAACTTACATCCAACCGGAACAGGAATGGATTAGTAGAATGGGAAAATTTCTTAAACAGGCGTAGGCAGTTTTCTGAAAACAAAATGACTCTGTTATTTCTTGCAACATTAGGTATACCTGTCATTTGTACACGTAAGCATTGTAATGCATGTCCCCGACATGTACATTTCGATGGGCATTCGTCAACTGTGCATAGTAGCTCATCATCATGTGAGGTAATGCAATGCTCGTTTCCATCACAAACTTCAGATAAATGGAGGCAAGTCTTTGTGTGTTTGCATCGAAAGTGATGCGGACAGTTTACTTTTTGACAGTTTTGTTCCTCAACCCCACCAAAACAATCCCATATGCCATCACATACCTTCCGAACTGGTATACAGTATGCCCCAGGACATTTGTAAGTACTCACACATTCCTTATGTCGACAGGTGGCCAAATGTTCTCCATTCGAACAAAACTTAATGTTTGATTTAGTATCTGTATCAAATAAACATTTATACCCTCTTGGATAGCAAGATGAGCCAAGCCAAGGTGAACAAGGCAACCAATTCAGGTCGCTACACAACTTGGGGTGCAGTCTCCCATATACAAACTCTGTAGTCGTTGCATTAGCCGTGTTTACAATAACTTCAGGAAGTTGCGTGACTGCCTTGAAAGTATCATAACTCAGAAGGATGCCTAAACACAAAGTTTCATCTGATTTGTCCACACAGTCCCAAATTCCATTGCATAATTTGGACATTGGCACACAACCAGAGTCTCGACACTGATAATACTGTGCTGCGCAGTCACAAAATTCTTGCTTGCAGAGATGGACGCAAAAGAGTATATCGCGTTTTGATTCATTGTGCAGGTGACAAACTGAACTGCAGTTTACTTCATCCGATCCAGTGGTCTCAATATCAGTACAGTCTGGAATTCCGTCACATACATTATGCTCTGGTATACATTCCATATTCAGACATTGAAAATGGCCAGGCAAACAAATAAAAAGGGAGGTATGCGCGCTCTTTGCACATAATACCCCATGTCCACGTTGTACATTCGAATTAGAATGATATGCAGATGCATTTAGGTATATCGGGCACCAGTATCTGATCGACCTGAATTTCTGTCTTAGAGAATTATGATCTCCTGGTTCAACTGGAAATACAATGGGATCGATTGTTCCAAAAACTTGCCACTCTGTATCTGAAGCCATACAATGCCTTGCAAACTTAACCCATACTTGAGCATCAATATTGAACCAATCCCAAATCTTTATGAGTCGTATAAAGATGATAGAATCTATTTCTGTGTGGAACTTTCGATACGATTTTGTATATTTTTCCCAAACTAAAAGGGAGCAGTGGTTCAATGTGCAAATACTTGGCAGCTGTTTTGGTTTAAACATTATGCATTGCCTATTTGGTTGAAAGATACTCGTCCAATATTCATACATATCCAACAATGCATACGATAGCCGTGCATCAATGAGCGCGAGGTTGCCTCCGAATTGCGAACAGATGACTACTGAGAACTCCGAATCTATAATCATGGATTTATTAATGAAAAGTTTAAGACATTGATTACCCGCTATTGCCCATAATTTGGGGCATTCTTTACTTGCAGTCAGGGTCATGTGGTACTTTATTTCTCTTTTATGCAAAGAGATAGATTCCCAATGCCTTTGACAAATATACCCTGCATTCTGGAATGAAACATAGCAGGATATTAACCCCCAATTTGAATAACCATGGGTTGTGCAGAGTGACATTGATCCACATCTATCATTTTTCTTATCCTTCACATTATTCGCATTATATATAAATTGTTTCATAACATATATTGTACTAGGAAAGTTGGTGACTCCATGGAGAGTATTACAGTCAGAATTAATTTCGTTAGACAGCCATTCAGAACAAATAACTGGATTTCCATTTACCCAGGAAAATTTATTTCTCTAAAAAACAAACAGCATATGCTTAAAGATCAGAAACAAACGTGTTAGAAAATTGCAATAGTTGTGTTTAACGGTAGTGTTTTTTATTCGCAAATGCGTACACGTAAATGCTTGTAGTAACTCTATTGGAGGGGGGGGGGATTGTTATCTACCGTCACAGTTATGTGTCCCAATCTTACTACACATCCTAAAATTCAAACAAAGTTGCTTGAACTCAAATTATCAAGGCCAAAGAATATGCTCACACTACTGTGTTTTACATGTTTTGTGCTGCTGTCTTGGGCTTTTCTCATAAAGGAAATTATTTTCTACAATGTCAAAAGCTAAATTTTTAATTGATCCGTCAATAAATAGACAATTTTTCGTATAAAAAAAACACATAATAATGTTCAAGTGATACGAAATATTAATTTACATGTTCATAGTGCAACATTATATGAGTTATGGCATGCTTGGCCGTGCTATAGTGGATTCGGCCACCGACCCAAGTTGGGTAACACGAAGCCCACAGGTGTGAGTGGTATGCAGCTGGATGAGGGTGGCCAACTCTCGTATACCACGGCCATGCATGCCTTGAAGATATGGTGTTTGTTTAAGGAAAATAAGATTTATATAGTCTTGCTGCTGTGCCATTACCTTTTCGCGCATTTTCAAGAATCACTCCGTCCTTTTAACTGACAAAATTGTCGTCCGACGTTTCGGTAAAACGCTTGGGCGCTGCCATTGTGGTTGATAGAGTGGGTTATAATATGTGCTTCCCCTACCGTGAGACAAAGTTTGTGTATCACGGTAGTGTAGGCTACGGTGGTATACAGATTTTGCATGACAAGATACAGGCAAGATTTAGTTTTTCTGAGGTGTACAAAATCGGTAGCACAGGCCTTTACCGATCAGTGCACTGAATTTCCATGTTATTATTTAATGAGATAATATACCGTAGCTATTTACTGAACATTTTGCAAAAACTCTGTTTCAAACTTTATTGTTGTTGTTGATGTTATTATTATTATTATTATTATTATTATTATTATTATTATTATTATTATTATTATTATTATTATTATTATTATTATTATTATTATTATTATCATTATTATTATTATCGTTATTAATATTATCGTTATTATTATTATTATTATTATTATTATTATTATTGTTATTATTATTGTTATTATTATTGTTATTATTATTATTATTATTATTATTATTATTATTATTATTATTATTATTATTATTATTATTATTGTTATTATTATTATTATTATTATTATTATTATTATTATTATTATTATTATTATTATTATTATTATTATTATTATTCAGACAGAGGACCAAATGTATGTTTGACTTACAATGGACACTTGATAATCTTCATCCAATCGTGGAGATGTTAAATGCACGAAGGCCCTATTCCGGTAAACTATTTAGAGATAATATATTCTGTACACATAAATATCATAAACATTTGGTCTAGCTTAAATACATGTATCACATAAGTTGTCCATCTTCAGCCCTTTTTACAAGTACAAAATTAGATGTCCGTTTACCCAAATACATCAGTTTTTGCCAAACATAAAAAAAGGCAGTATTCACCAACTCAAATTTCTTTACATTTATCTTCATGACCTTTCAGCTTTTGCTTTCTGATTGCTTTAGATTCTTCAATTTTTTTTTTTGTTTTTGTTTTTTTGTTTTTTTGTTTCTATTTAATACATTTGCAACACCATGTTTGTTTGGAATGTGTTTCCCAAACTTAAAAGTATTAATTAATTTTTTGCCTGAGATAAAAATTAAGTTTTGTTCTGGTTTTACTTCTTTTGTACCCGGTTACACCAACACCATAGTAAACCCACTAAAACAGTATTGTCGATAGTACACAGTTTGTAAACTTGTTGCCAGACGAGTTTGATAAAGGCACATTCCCCAAATAAGTGTCGGAGGGATTCTATATTTTCATTACAGAAACTAGATAAATCAGTATCCACAAGACTCCATCTTTGATATATATCATTCGGTGCAAAAATTTTATTCAAAAGATCTTAAATCTGTGGCTATAGTTGGAGAGTAAATTAATGACGTTAAAGCTGGTTGTAAGATCACTTAATGTTAGTTCGCAATCTTGTCCTTTTTTTCATTTTTCTACCAGTAGAGGAAAGTCATCAATATGTAAATCACGAAAAAAATGGGCACACAAGTCTTGGTACTTTCCAATATTCATGATAATGTCTATTTTCTTGTCCTTTTATTTAACATCGTTTTCATTTGAAACCTGGATAACAGTTTTCCATTCAGGTGGAATGGCGGTGATTATTCCATGGTAAGTAACAAAGTCCACTTGTAAAAAAAAAAACAAAAAGTGAGCTAAGATGTGTCAAACCGAAACCGCCATCTTTTATGTAAGAATGATATAGCTACGTATTATTTTAGCCGGTTTGTTGTTCCACATATATTTACGTATCGTATTTTCTAGTTTTAAAAAATTTTCTGCCGCTGTTTTTTCTTTTTTTTTTTTCTTTTTTTTTTTTTGGAAGGACAGCTGCCCTATTTAAAAATTGTGTTAAACCTAATGATTTTATGATAAGCGTTTTTCCATACATGTATTTGTGTCTTTTTGCCCAGAACTATTTCCTACTAGTCATTACCCTATTCCGCAGTCCGAACTCTTTACTCTCCATAAGGTTACCTATCCCTGTCTAACCTATATACATATGGAATTACTATTGTCCATATTGCAAACGTTCCTCTGTGAAATTTTGACATAAGCTGTATCAGCCCAAATAAAATTAAAGGGTGTTCAGCGGGTAACTACTCAACATGAAGATAGTATCCCTTTTATCTCAAGTAATGAAGATATTTTTTCTTTTTATAACTTTGGATTATAATTTACATATTCTGTTTTATCTCTTTCTGGTGTAATTTTAACACCAAACATATTTAGAGGAAAGTTTGTTCCAATGTAGGGTTATTCTTTTGGGAAAAAAATAGGTTGGTATTTCTAATCCTTCCAATTCTCAACACTTCAGTTTTTGTAAGGTTCATGTTCAGCCCTGAGAGTGTTTTAAATTCGTTGAGAATGAAAAAAAAAACACCAAAAAAAAAAAAAAAACAAAAAAAAAAAAAAACAAAAAAAAAAAAACCAACAACAAACCCCCCCCCAAAAAAAAACAAACAAAAACAACAACAAACAAACAAAAAAAAAAAAAAAAAAGGAGAAAAAATTATGATCCAGACTCTTTTTTTTCCAGCAAGTGTATTGATACACGTATGGTCTGCATATTGTGTAATTTATATATCAGTTTGTATATCCTTTACATTTTCGTCTTTCCTAATAAAATTTCTAACACAGAAAAGGAACAGGTGTAGAGAAATTGGGCACCTTTGCCTCACACCACGTGATATAGTGAAAGGCTTTGTTGTCTATCCGTTGTTGATGATGGAGCTTTTAAAATCAATGTAAAATAATTTGATCCATTTTCAATTGTTTTGCAAAAGAATATAAATTAGCATTGCAATCCCCAATGGATTTGCATAGTAATCGGCAGGGATATATGCATTTTGACCTATCAGGTCACTCAGGTTGGAAAAAAAAACTATACAAATTCAAAGCCCATAGAGACTTTCCCATTAAAGTTAAATGGTAACCTTGGGCCCATGATGCACCATTAAGAAGTACATGTATGAGCCAATATGTAAAAATTGCTGAGTCAGCAGAAAATGCAACAAGGATTTGGGCTTGACCTTTCACCTCAAAGTAATAAGTTGTCACATGGAAAAATATTCCCAAGACCTGATTATCTGTACAAAATTAGGAGGCAATATGTCATGAGGGGACAGCAATATAAGGAATACAAGATACGCGGTGGTGGCGGATAATGTGACTAAACACTATTTGCATCCCTTCCTATGGGAGATGCATAATAAGGGATACGGGTATATGCTACAATTCAACACCCACAGTATGTATCTGTCCTCATTTGTCGCTTGTGATTGTTAATAATCAAGACATATGTAATTAGTACAAGCATATAAATACTTGTGTCAAATATACCATCAAAAAGAATGTTCCACACTGGTAATGCCCGAATACAGGTTTGAATTCATAAATATGTACTTTGTCGATTTTTGTTCTTTTTCTATCAAACACCTCATTAAACATGATTGTTTTGCACATAAAGCTAAATTGCTAGGACAAAGCCCCTGTTTGAAAATGCTTATGTCATTGTTGTTTATACAATATAATTAGAGTTTGGAAAACTTTAATTCTTCTTTTCTATAAACTTTAACAGTCTGTAGTATGATTTTGTAAAACTAAACAACACGAGAAATCAATGCCTGTAGTGATAAAATATGGGGTAGGGGTAAATTTTTATGACTCAAAGGGTGATATTGTGAACACAGTTTTACATTTCACTTTAAATAGTGATGGAATTTGTAAAACTATCCTAAAACCAAACATTCTATGATTGAACGAAGACTGATCAGAAAGAAAATGTCAACTGTATCACATGAATATATTTTCATCCCCCATAAATACAAAACGTTTATCCCTTGTATTCTGTATGGAACACACTGGCCAAAGAAAGTTGTAGACCACTTCACCCTTACTATAAGCAACATATCCTTTCAATGTCATTCGTATGAAAAGGCTTTAACTTTCACAGGTATTATTACTCTACACCAATGTTGCACCAAAGAAAAAAAATAACTAAAAATTGCAAAACTGCCGAAGTATTATTAAATAGGGGGTAGGGAAGTATTGTACCCATGAAATTGCCATAATCGTTTTGAAGTTCTCATATTTTACATTGTATAGTGAAGAAAAGTGGCAAATTTACAATATGCATAAATGTAGTGATAATGACACACAAAAAAGCAAAAGGGCGACTTAAACATTAAAGAATATATTTTTAGGCTCAAATCACAAATTATTGATAGTTTGTGAAAATTGACATTCATACTTTTGCAAACTTGGCAGATATGAAGCTACACAGTTAGAAAAGTGTAACGGCTAGAAAATGAAAGTTTGGAATGTAATCTTAATTTGGTACAAAATTCACCCATTCCCCAGACGTGGCCACATCCACCCTAAAATGGGTCCCCGGCTCCCGTATTAAGAGAACAAGCCATGAGGACATCTGAACTTAGTGTCTCCTATGGGTATGCCTATAAAGTTTGCAGTTATTTACACAAATAAATTGAATTAATTTTTATTCTATTTTGAAGTGCAACAACTGGTATTTTGGGTCTGCTTATACGCCTTTGATTGCCAACCCTAACAAACCAGCATTTAGTCACGTTCTAACATTAATCAGCTTGCCTAACTTGGCGTATCCAACGAAGTAATCTGACCCCATAGGAGTGGCTGCAAGTAACATCACCTTGATTCGTCATTAAAGGTAGATATTCAAAATATACTCCTTAAACATATATAATACCACTCTGATGATGAGATTGCATAACAAATGTGTTGCATCATTGCCTAACACGTATATGAAACAGTCTTCTGCAACCCTGACTGGATTGACAATTGATTGATCTAAATACCAATGTACCATTTTTCTTCTTTTCAATGCTCATTTCAGGTTTTTGTCCTTTGTCTTTTTTAATTGCCTTTTTATCAGATAAGCTGACGTTTCAGTAACTTAGTAATCAGTAATCTGCCACATGTTATCCATTGCCCATTCACACTTGCATTCTAACTTCTCCAAAAGCCATTGCTTGGGTCATTTATGAACGAAAATCTAGCTTGAATAGGTCTACATGATCTGTTCAGATATGCACAATCCTGATACATTAAACAGATGAGCCAGTACCTATTTTTTTTAAGTAGTAGGCAGCAATTTTAACAAGGGCTTCACACATTTTTACCAGAACCTGGTGGTGTTTTTTGTTTTTTTGTTTTTTTTTGTTTTTTTTTTTTGTTTTTTTTTTTATTTTGTTTTTTTTGTGTGTGTGTGTGTGTGTGTGTGTGTGTGTGTGTTTGTTTGTATTGTTTTTTTGTTTGTTTGTTTGTTTGTTTGTTTTTTTTTTTTCGCTTTTTTGTCAGAGTGAATTAAATTATGCTAAATCTTGGCATGGACATATTTTAAACCACTTTTGCAAAGACTGGTGCTCATCCCTTAATATTTACATTTGACGTATTACTATGTTAGTCAAACGGGAGGACAATTCTAATTCACATTGTCCAATTCTTTTCCAAACTCTGAGCCAAATTAACTTACAATTTGGTAAGGATCTGCCTTCTCCTTTTGTTTGGATCTCTACTGAGTTTCAAGTGGTCATGCAATAGTGAGTTTTTCAAACGTTTTAGTATTTTTTTTCTGGGGGTTGGGTTGTGACTCAAATTTATCTTTTACAAACCTACTTTGCCAATTTGATTATATTGCAAAGGTACAATTCTTGTGATCCGTGAACCTACTGTACTCAATAATACATTCGTGTGGGTTTTGTTGGTCTGTTAATACCTTTTCTTCTCTGTTACGATCAGGCTTTTACATTTTTGACTCTCGTCCATTATGAAAGTTCCCACTTATTTAAAATTATTCTTATTCTTCGTCAGCTTATGTCGAGGTCACGTTATTTTCAGTGTGCATTGTCACCATTTAACATATGTGAAGGTATGTATGGAGTTTTCACCTGTGTTGTTACTTCGGACGTGGAACAAACTTGAAAATGTGAGGCTTCAGTCAATGTGAATATTAACAAATCCAACTTTCACAAATATAAAATGCATATGCATATTTCTAAATAACCTCAAAGTTGCCTGGGATGTACTTTAGGTGAAACTTTATAAAGTATTGCCTGGGATGTACTTTA
This sequence comes from Hermodice carunculata, assembly GCA_964020975.1. NCBI lineage: Eukaryota > Metazoa > Annelida > Polychaeta > Eunicida > Amphinomidae > Hermodice > Hermodice carunculata. Next base: position 7,018 of record CAXHWN010000259.1, on the reverse strand, counting down.
GGTGAAACTTTATAAAGTATCTTTATGATGGACAGCCTTGATATGACGTCCAAGGTCCTAGAGCATTTCTGCATTTTATTGCTGCAAATGTAAAGCTGAAGTTCATGTAAAACTTGGGTAAAGTATTCTAAGTGAAATATTTTCCTGAAACATTGAATAATGGTCAAGGTCAGCAACATGCCAATAAACCTTACTCTTAGAAAGGCTCACTATCAAGTGTTGTATGTAAACCTGACCTGAGATACTTACAAACGTGTATTTTGTGAGCCAGTTCCATTAAAACATCCATGTGACCTTTGTTTTTATATTCACACCACTCCAATGTAGTCTTGCAAAAGCTAGTGGTACATCCGAGCAGTAGCCCAATTGTTTTTTGTTTTTGTTTTTTGTCTTTTTTTTGTTTTTGTTTTTGTTTTTTGTCTTTTTTTTTTTTTTTTTTGCCTTTTTTTTTGTTTATTGTTTTTTTCTTGTTTTTGTTTTCTTGTTTTTGTTTTCTTGTTTTTGTTTTCTTGTTTTTGTTTTATTTTTGTTTTATTGTTTTTGTTTTATTTATTTAACTCGTGAGTAAAAATTATAGGTCAGTGTATAAAATGCAGGTTCCGTGCATGGCATCTTTGCCTATACATTCAGTATGAAATGACAGTAGCCACACTGATTCCCAGTTGTTGTGAAAGGTGGCACGATACGGGAATTCTTGACGTGTGCCACAACCCATACTTAAGTCCAACATACATTGTTAGGAGTACACCAAAATGTCTTCTGATTTAATTCGCTTTGGAAAAAAAATCGCCACTTGCATCAGCCTAACGACCCCATGCCGTAGGTCAATTAAGCTAATTTACGCAAAAAATTTCTGGCAATGGTTACTTTTAATGAAACTTAAGTTTTCAGATCAAAATTCTATAAAGTCAGTTGAGCAATACACACATAAACTAGGATGGTATGCTTTCAGGACCATTGAAATCAGCTGGACCGATATCCAATAACAAAAGTGAATAATTGTTAAGTTATGATCATGGCTTAGTACTATGTAGTCTATTCAGAATTAATAACGCATTAATGTGAAGGAATTATTTCAAAAATGGACTTGGTATATACACAATACAAGGGGAGTGAAGTGAACATTACGTTCAAAAGGACAATTACAACACTTGAGTTGCGATGGCCGGATGGTTACAGCTATACATACTACTAACTTTTGACATCTAAGTTGTGTGGGTGTGACTCCCTCGCGTGCCTTTTGTGTGTGTGTGTGTGTGTGTGTTTTTTTTTTTTCCTTGTTTTTTTTTTTCTTGCTTTTTTTTTCTTGTTTTTTTGTTTTTTTTTTCTTGTTTTTATTTTTCTTGTTGTTTGTCTGTTTTGCTTTAGCGCATAAGGGCCACAAAGATTCAAGCCATACCTTATTAGAACAACCAAATTGAGACATATGACTGTAATATCTCTCTCTCTCTCATTCTCTCTCTCTCTCTCTCTCTCTCTCTCTCTCTCTCTTTCCCTCTGTCTATCTCGACCCATGCCCCAGCCGTTGTTTAATGCACACATAATAAATGATAATAATGAAGAGGATATTCAACAATAACATTGATGAATTTACCCTTTTACTTTGCAAATGGAAAGTTTCATGTGAAACTACACCATATGATATTGTTTACCTTTGATACAAAACGTTTGAGAGCGTAATTTTCTGGCTTGGTATAAGTCAAACCCTGCCAGCACTATCCTGAGTTGCACACAATCAAAAACAAAAACGAAAACAAAAAACAACAACAAACAAACAAACAGAAAAAAAAAAGAAAAGAAAAAGAAACAGACAGAACAAATAACATCATACATAGTTATAGCTGTAGGAAACATCAGTAAGAAATTGAAATGAAATATCTAATACCTGTGGGTTAGGTTTTAAAGATATGAAGCTTTTCGGTGGGGAATCTTTCCAATAATTTATAGTAAGTCTTGAAATATTGCGAATCATAAACCGACACATTTTTTTTTTTTTTTTGGGGGGGGGGGGAGGGGGGCATGAGTGTTGAATAGTGTCACGGTGCACAAAAGGCAGGGTAAATAAAACAGATTTATTAGTTTTGCAGTGTCTTCATCGGCATTCCATGTCATCCAGTGAGACAAAGGAAGAGCCACATGAATTATATGTGGGATTATGAAGTAAATCCAAATCCATATTGGTATCAAACTTGCTAATGTGTACCAAATCCGATATATTGGACAGGGTCAACACAAAAACAAAAGAAATCGGCGATCTACCCTGGCACATATATGTAGGCAAAATATTTTGTTTACAATGATCATTGCTATTTTTTTATTTTTCAATGTTTGAGGTTTTTACATTTAACGCCAGTGATTACAGTTAACGCTTTGACACATAACTTTAAATGTAAATTTGCACTCAGAGGTGTGATTGGTCAAGCATCTCTTCCTACATATATACACTTACTGACGAATGGAGCAATGGCAGCCTCTGTATCATCATCATCATCATCATCATCATCATCATCATCATCATCATCATCATCATCATCATCATCATCATCATCATCATCATCATCATCACCACCACCATCACCATCATCATCATCATCATCATCATCATCATCATCATCATTATTATTTTTATTATTATTAATATTATTATTATATTAATGCTCACCCATGTTACGTTGCCACCAACTTGGAAGTGTGTCTGGAGGATGGTTTTAGAGAGGAGTCAAAAATGATCATTTGCATCAAAGTGCCCTTTGACGTACATAGTCATCGATAGAAGAGGTACATTTGCCTACAAGTATCTCAAGTGAGTGTGAAGGATAGTTCTAGACAGGAAGTCAAAAATTATCATTTGCATTACAATGCCCTTGGACGTACATAGTGATCGATTGGAAAGGTACATTTCCCTATAAGCACGTGACTTTTTTTTGGGGGGGGGGGCTGTTATAAGTAAAAAAATCATAGCTACCAAGTGAATAAATTTACTTGTCTTTTTAACAAGGAATCCCAATGTATGTTTTGATGCGGTTCAAAAAAGAAATTGAGTGAGCGCTTTTGAGCAGGTTTTAACAATTGCTTCGAAACAAAAAATTAAAAAAAAAAAAAAAAAAAACCTTAAAAAATCAACAAATTACTGGAAAGTCACCAATAAATGGTAGTGGAGCTGCTCCGTAGGTGTATTGCCACCCAGTGAGAGAAGATGATTTAGAAATCACTGATATGCCTTCACAGTAAATAGCAATAAAATTGGCATGGGTGGAAAGACCGACAGCTGCTATGGATTGTAAATGGAAAGTAAGTTTCTCTACTTTCCATGCAAGGAAAATATTTTTTATAGAAATATAATTTTCATTTTAAGTTATTAAAACTTTCTTCCGAAAGGTCAAAAATAAATTTTGCTATGAAGTTATTCTACGTTGGAGTTAGTATAACTATCCATACCAGAAAGAGTAACTAAAATCAAAGAACAGTCTATGTGGTTTAATACACATTTTACGATTCATTGATAAGTTTGTTTATGTTTTTTGTTCTGGTTTTTGTTTTTGTTTTTGTCTTTTTTTGTTTGTTTGTTATTATTATTATTATTATTATTATTATTATTATTATTATTATTATTATTATTATTATTATTATTATTATTATTATTATTATTATTATTATTATTCGTTGTTTTCTTTTCTTTTTTTGTTTTGATGTTTTGTTTTGTTTTGTTTTTGCTTTCGGTTTTTGTTTCCGGTTTGTGTGTGTGTGTGTGTGTGTGTGTGTGTGTGTGTGTGTGTGTGTGTGTGTGTGTGTGTGTTTTCTCGGAACTGGTACATAAAAGGAATGTGTTATATCAAAGATTTCAAGAAAGACAATAGGGACTTATTATCTTATAGAAAATTTGTCTGGTATCAGATAAATGTTCTTACTTATCATGGAATAACCTGTGAAATTCCAATAGACATAATTGTTATCAGATGATGTAGAACAAGCAGAGTGTGACAAAAATATTGACCTAAGTTTAAGTGTAAGCGCAGTATCTTGAGGCGTATATCCAAAATTACTGGGAAGCTGTGTTTACTTTTCACAATTAAGAGAAAAATGGAGCAAAGCCTTAAATATTTAAATTACTCAAGTTAATTGGGGTCAAATACGTGATAAAATATTTCTAGCATTTCAAACCATCCAAATTACACTTTTGCACATATTTATTTACTCTGGGGAGAAACTATTCATATGGAAAATTGTTGATTCAAACAACTGGGTTTTTTTGTAACCAAGATGTTGAAACAATCAAGCATTTATTTCGAACTTGTGAATGTGTTAAAATTTTTGGCAGCAGGTTCTTTTCACATTGCAAGGTAAATAACTTAATAATACACAGTTTCAAATTGCTGCAATACTACTTAATGCCCATAGCAAAAAAACAATCTTCTTCTTAAGTTTTTACTTCAGGAAGGAATATATTAAAGCTTGTAGACATGAAAATGCTATTCCAAATATTTTAAAGTCCATGTGCATTGCGAAAAAGTGAAACAAATAGAAATGTATATAATCCACAGAAGAAACAGAAAATTGAAATAAATGATAAAAACGGAATGAATTGTAGTTGATAAAGTTTGAATTTTGAGATACAGTTCCCAGAACTTAGTTATTAATATTAACTCTGCTGAGTGATCACGAAATCTTACTCACGAGCATACTGCAGTTTACTACTGTATTCCTACATGATATTTAACATTTACTGCTCCTCTGCGATATACTCCATTTTAATGCTATATGCTGTCACTACTCTAGCAATGTACTGATACCACAGCACTCTGTTTTAAAATAAAAAAATATTTATATACATTCACACACACACACACACACACACATACATACATATATATATATATATATATATATATATATATATATATATATACATATATGTGTGTATATAGACAATACACATGATAATGTAATATATTGTTCGTTTGTGAAAGTAAATATTTATATTGATCTAGGAGACTAGCACTAAGGTCAGAATTGACGGCTACTATACTAGCCACCCACACCTTGCTATTTTTACAAATAAAAATTAGGCACACACTTGTAATTGTGATAGCTGTCATTTCAGGTATTAGAGGTGTATAACAAGTTCACATGCATGTACGTCAGGACTAAAACTATACTCCTAACCGTTCGATTCGGATGCAACACAAATAGTTTAAATTGCAAATATAACAGTTTTGTTCCCAACACTCTGTAGGACAGTCTCAGTCTGAATTTAGTTCAACAATGAAAGAAGAATTATTTCCAGTTAAATTCTACGTTGTTCATTCTTTAACAAATAAGAATATCTGCTTTTTCTGGGTCTAAGGAAACTCTCCTGTCATTAATGGTCAAACCAGCGACACTAAATATTCGCTTGCTTGGTACACTAGAGCATGGAGCAGAGAGACACTGCCTTGCTATTTTAGACAGTTTGGGGAAACTGTTTGCTCCGACATCTCTCCACCAGTCTATTTGATTTATTTTATGGGGAACCCTTGGTGATCTGAGATAATCGTCCAGCTCATCGACAGGACTGCATGATGTTTCTTGTGTTTCTTCAACTAAGTCGAGACAACCCCACATAGGATCAAATTTCGCTCGTTTTGATGGGGGATTTTCATGAGCTGGTTTAGACCCAGAAAAATCAAGAACATCAGTGATGACTGAGAGAGAGAGAGAGTTCAGTTCTGCTTCAATGACTTCTTTCATTTGATTGATTGCTTCACCGTTTCACATGGTTATCTTAAAACTAGGGTCCAAAGCAGTGCAACAAATATATATGTCATTAACAAACATGTTAGCATATCGTGTGCATAGGCAATTGTAGAGATTTTTGCCAGTAATAACCGAACCCGAACGTTATATATATATATATATATATATATATATATATATATATATATATATATATATTGCAACGTTTAGTGTTATGATCATGTATGATAGTTTTGGAAAATACCGTTAAAGAATAAAGAATACATGTTGTTTCCTTTTGTTCAGACCACTTGCAAACAACAAGAAGACTTGCCTCCCGCATTCCATAATAACATAGTTTAAGTAGTAAGAATTTCTGATCTCAAGTATCATTCATATATATATATTTATATGAGTAAAATCCCGTTTATCTATTTCAGTCAAAATTCTACCTATTAATGTATATGCAGCTAGTTTCAGTTATCTACAACCATATTTGTTATCCTGGGTAATGAAGATAATTGAGATTCTTTGTCTTACAGTATTGAGAAGTCTTTTCAAGATGACTGATTTAAATATTTTGAAAATTGCAGGAAGAAAGTCCGAAATGAGCCTATAATTAAAAAAAAACAACAGCATTCTCATTCGTTTTATAACTCGGTATGTCTTTTATTGGGTTTAAAGAGTTTATTATATTAAATGTCGTAACATCTGTAACATTTGTGAAGCAAAGTTTATTTTCAGTTGGATTAGTCAGAAAATACGGAAAATTTGTCTGATGTGGCTCTTTTTGAAGCTAAGTTAGGTCCTCTTTTTAGAAAATAATTATTCAATTGATCGCACATACACTGTTTATAGCTATTAATAGGGGGCATCAGTGTACAATGCATTTAGAAACCCAAGTTTGTTTTTCATTCAGTACATATGTTTATCTATAGTTGACCAAGTGGCATTTCTTTTCCTCACAGTAATATTCGTTTTTAGAATTTTCCTGTAAGTCTGGAGATTTCCTTTAACAATGTCGTCTTCGTTGCTATAGTGTGGAGTTCTTTTGAATGCCATAACATAGTTATCTCTCCGTTTTATTTTTTCAATGATACTTTGGGTTTTCCAGGGATTTTGCTGATGTTTGTATCAATTATAATTCACTTTTTTGAGAAGGTAGATATTTATCTAAAGCATGAGGTATGGTGGTGTGCATTACTTATATGTTTCATTTGGATAAATTGACTCCTTGTGTATGCGGTCATAATAAGCCTCTGCAATCTCCCATCGAAAATTTTCCAAATACATTTTGCACCTAACA
>CAXHWN010000258.1:0-13000 GCA_964020975.1 Hermodice carunculata | reverse complement strand
AAAAGAGGGAAACGTTGGTGGCGCACAGTTACATTCTTCTCGCACAAAAGTGAAGCGTCTGATATCCCAGCACTGCTCCACGAAAATAAAATGTTTACTGACAACGAAGATAGAGCTCAAATTCTCAACGATTTCTTTCTTGATCAAACCGAAGTTAATCATACAAATTTCACGCCCCCAGACCGGCAACTAAATAACCCGGTCACACTCAACAAGTGGAAGCGAAGTCTTTTGAGTTCTGAAAAGTTTTGTTACTTTTAAAGCCAATGGTTTACATTTCATAAACGCACACTTAGTCAGCGAATGTGCCCCTGCTATTACAGATTCTCGGGCAGAGCTCTTTAACATTTCTTTGATTAATAGTAAATTCCCAAGAGAATAGAAGCACGCTAATGTAGTCCCAACTTTTAAAATAGGATTACCGACCGACTGTAATAATTATAGACCAATGTCATTATTAAGCTCCGTAAGCAATGTTTTCGAGAGAGTAGTATTTAAATACGTATTAAACTTTTTCCGAGACAACCTCGCCATATCCGAATCACAGCCCGGATTCATACGGGGTGACAGCGCTGTCAATCAACAGAGCAAATTGATGTTGTCCAGGGTTCGACACCGCGCTGGGGACGAGTCAAAGAAGGCGTCCCCCGAGGCTCTGTTTTAGGACCACTTCTGTTCGTGATATTTATAAATGATATAGTAGATATAGTTCGTTCATCTTTTCGCTCTTTGCCGATGACACAACTGTGTCCATCAGAGTGGATGACGCCACTTTTGCGACTTATTTGCTCTTAAAACCCGTATCTCACTGGGGTGCGACTGTTTGCGACAAATTGCGAACGGCATTTGCCCGGGAGTTTCGAAAATGTCTTGAAATGTTTGCAGGGGTTCTCAATTTACTCGCCTAAGTCGCAGGGCCGCGCTGTTGTGTCGCTAGAGTTTTGAACATATTAAGAAAAAAAGTGCGACAAATTTTCTCTCAAAATAGTCACATAGTCGTCACTGGTGTCTCGAACACGTCTGGAACCCTTCTCAATTTAGTTTCTGTGAGTTAGAAAGTGCGAGAAATGTGAGATAAATTTGTGAGGGGTTGGCGACCTATGAAACTAAATTGTCACTGAATGAAGACCAAAGGGGGGATTTGAAATTCAGGGCGCAAAACACGTGCATGGCATGGAGCGCCAAAATTGCCTGTAACTTCGGAATAAATTACGAACGAATTGCATGACTGTTGCACGACAGGCGCACGACAATCATACAACTGTTGCACAACAATCGCAAATGTTAGAAATTCACCATTATGTCATGAAAATGTTTCGCGAAATTCCCGCGAATTTCGCGCAAATTTCGCCCAACATTCACGCAAGATGTATGCGAACTTATGACGAATTTTGGTCCAAATTTCGCCAGGAGTTCGTGCGACATTCCTGCAACATTCGTGAAACATTCGCAAACTTGTCTCAAGTACCAATTCAGTGTGATCCCAAATAAAATTGTGGCAAATTTGCGTATTTTTACGCAATTTTGTGTCTCCAACTAGTCTCGAGCTGTAGCAGCCCAGTGAGATACGGCCTTAATACTGACTTATAGGTAGTTGAGGTTTGGTTCACGGCAATGGCTTGTGTCATTCAATCATGTGAAATCTGCCAATATGGTCATATCCAAGCAGAGGAATCCTTTAAATTACCCGGATCTTGTTTTAATAAATCAAAAGCTACGCGAAGCTTCTGAGCACAAACATTTAGGCTTATTCGCAGTGATCTGTCCTGGTCTAACCATATCAAGAATCTAACAACTAACGGAATGAAAGCGGTAAATTTTCCTTGATAAATATCTGCAGCTTCGTCTCAATGGGAAATCCTTGGAGAGCCTTTATCTTTCATTTGTCCTACCTCTCTTGGAGTATGGATCAGTGATATAGGACAACTGCACGTTGCACATGTAGGTAAGTTTAACATGTAGGTAGGTTTCTCCAAAATGGTTGACCGAATTCGCTTCAGATTTGGAGTGGGTGTACCTTGGGTAAGTGTGGACATGGTGGTTCAACTGGGTTTGTTCCACTAGTGATCAAGTTTTACGTGTAATATAAAATTTTTTGTTTTCTTGGGAAAAGTTTAAAACAATGTTTCATCTCAGAAACTGGTTGGTCTATTTGAAATGACATAGGGAAACTTTTTGGTTCCCATTGATTGTAATTTTAGTTACTAGTATACATATATATATACATATATATATATATATATATATATACATATATATATATATACATATATATATATATATATATATATATATATATATATATACGGGCAGAATCTAGTGAACTCTCCCCCTAAATTGAAAAAGGTGATCTTCAGTTTATGAACAAACAGGTGAACATACAAAGAATGTGTGCTAATTGTTATTGTACGAGTCACGCCGACTCAAATCAGCCGACATATGGGCTATAGCTGAACAACACTATCAGCTGACAGACTAGAAATGGCTCTTTCACTCCGGTAAGTCCGGCATGATTATGCAACAGGGCCATCATGCATTTCAAATGTAATAAACTTGCCCCGTCACCCTGTAATTCATGATTGTGTTGCGTTTTATGTGTTTCGTTGACACTTTAATGAAAGATGTGCTATATTATACAGGCAGAGAGGATACGCGAAGGAATATCTGGCTTTTGGCTATTAAAATTCCACAGCGGCGATGTACTGCAGAGATTTACTTTGATTTGTTGACTTGCCCATGACACCATTGCTGTTGGCAATGTTGCCAACAAGGACACACTGAAAAAAGATCGCACAAATTCTCTGTGAGAATCCGCAGAGGACATCATCTGAATATGATCTGTCGACGTGTGACCTGTATCTGGGTTTTAATGAATTTGCAATTAATTTATCCGATAAATAGGGATAAAATTCTGAGAAAAATGCGACAGGACTGCTTGAAGGTGAGTCCATTTTTAGTTATAAAAGTGTACTAAAAGATTTTGGTCACATAATAACATGTATCTGTCAAAAATGATTTAGGTGAGAATTGTTGTCGCAAGTAATTGACAGTCATGTTGCACGCGGTACAGTTTTGGTTCGTATCATTCAACAAGGAAGTGTCCATACGTATGGGCAGACCCCTATGTCAAACATGAAATAAATATATTCCTCTTCCCAAAGTAGGAACGTAATAAATGCTCAAAAAGACACTGTCATGTTCTTCAAACACACACTGAGCGTGACATAAGAGAGAGTCGACATATATTTTTTGAAAAAGTATTGTACACTCCCCCTCCCCCCCAAAAAAAAATAAATGTTAGTGACACCGTTGTTTTTCCATCACTATACTTATATCATGGTGGGTTATTGTCACGAATGCCTAGCGACAGGATCAGAGATTGCGGTGGGAAATACAATGCGCAAGTTCCGTATTATGGGAAAGACAATGCCTAGTGGTGAAAACAAAGGATCAAAATGTTGTGTTCACTTTCAATAAAATATATATTTAGTCGCCATAGGAATTCCTTGTTTACTGCCTGCATGCAGTCGTGCGAAATCAATCATAACAAACCATTTAACGTAGTCCTAATTCAGAGTGCATCTTAAGTTGAAGTATTCTTTCATATAAGAGTTTTCACGTAATCAATGGTAGTAATTATTGCAAAACGTGACACCCAAATGTGGGGTGCAGCTTTTAATAGAAAATTGGAGGTAATCAAATATGTCAACTTGCCGTTATGCTCTTAGCTAATGCGAGTTATCTCCTGATACATTAATTTGCTATGTACTGGATGTACAGTCACGAAGTACATACTGATTTTTATTAAATTAACTGTATCGGGACTAAAAACAAATAAGCAAGGACTATAATATACTTCTAAAAGTCATCACAAGAACGATAATTGTGACGTTCTCACCAATTGTCACAGATTTGAAAAAAAAAAAAACTTGTTCCAAGATACCTCAGACATTTGATAGAACTTGGGTCCGGCGGCCATGCTGAACTAGCTGATAGTGATTCGATTTAAAACGTGTCCATGATATATAACATATGTTGGAAATGGGCCAAATGTGGAATAAGAATACCACTGATATTATATGCCGACTCGGTAAATATAGTGCATTACCGTGTTGATATGGCACTCGCACATAACTACCTCCATTGAACCATTCTTTTTAGGAATGGGGAATTGGTCTAGTGGATATGTGCATTTCCCATTTCAGCTAGGCGACTGGTGCCAAAGGTTGCAGGTTCGAGTCCCGCTCGTTCCGAACATGAAATATTTTTGTTTCTACATCAGGTTGATATTGAAGTGGTATAAAAACTGCCCTTTTCATTGAGCAGTTCTTGTGCCAGATGGAAATCTTGTATGTATTTTGCACAGTTTCACACATAGGAAATATGAATGGAGACATTATTACTTGGATCCTCACAAATTTTACAAGAGCAGCTTGTTACAACTATCCCATCTTCTTTTTTCTCTTCACACGTTCCCTTGTTAAATATTCAGATTTGAGCCTGCCAGGGAGGCAATGGAGACACTTTGACGTAATTGACAGAGATCAAATTCCCCGCACCTGTTGTTGGTAACTTTCCAACATTACATTTCATTGTATATTGTCTCAATTTTATTAACTTTCTGTCATACTTTTTGCAACACGATTGTAACTGTGACCCAACGCTATTGTAAATGGATAGGTTTTCCACATTTTGTTGCGAACGATAATTGTTATATATGCACGTACTTATAGTACATGACCATACCTTTGTAGCATAGATATTAAAAGGAATAATCCATCTTCAAGATATCACTTTCGAAGTGGTCGTATAATTACTTTTAACATCAAGAGTTATACACATTTCTTGACGGAGTCCAAAATATTTCAGTCAGCCTAACCATACGCTGATCGCAGCGAACTGATCTTGCGTCTGAACTGCTTTTCATACTTGCGACGATACAATCTTCGACTATATATACTTTCTCGTCTAAATTTCTTTCTCTTTGCTTTAATAATGATAAGCTGCCACACGTGGGCTATCTTGCTGAATGATGGCTTGCTGGACACGACAGCTATGACTGCTTATATGCATACCAAACCTCTTATGCTTTTTTGATGGGCGCTGTCAGAGAATCAATGGCTTGACAGCCTACTATTAATACAGGCAAGCAGCCTGCTATTAATACAAGCAAGCATTAACGCTGCGTGTGGACAATGAACCTTCTCCTCATGGGCCGTAGCTTTAAGCAAGGCTGTTTGCAGACTGTGGAGTCACCTGCAGGAGCAATCATGGAGCAAATGTCCCAAATCTTAGTCAAAGTTAATTTAGAGATGGCATTGTAGTGCTTGTCGTGAAGCTGCGTATCCCCAATGACCGCTGTGACCACACCGATTATTCTCCATCCCTTACTTTTCACCTTCATAACAGCCGCCGACCCGGAGCTGCCGCTGGCAGAATCACAGCGGTTAAGCAACAAACTGCCTTTGCGATGTTCTACAAGACACCTTGACAACCACATTTGCGGAAATCGGTCGGCAGGATACCCAAGAAACTTTACTTGCCTGCTCATCGTTTCCGCACTCCACTCAAAGCCCATGAAGCGCCAATGTCCAGGTACGGGAACGTTGAATTCCACTATAGCTAAGTCATACATTGCCCTATCGATATTTCTGCTACTGGTAGTCTGCAGCCAATATGCATGCACTTTAACTCCTTTGGCAAAGTGTATCCGTAAACCCATTATGTCTGGAATTTCACCTTTAAGCATGGCAACGTTAGGTTTGAAGTCTCTGCCGTCATGGATGCAGTGTGCTGCCGTCAGCACATGACTAGGCGTGACCAGTGTTCCCGTGCAGCCACAAGACAAACGTACCACGTTGGCAAATGGATACTTACGCATGTTTGAGAAGTGAACGCGGTCGCGATCATCTGCTCCAAAGACAAACTGGTCCCTGTCGAAAACCTTACGACTGATTGGAGACAGCGTGGCGTTCAACCTTCTGTTACCTTTAGCTATGAGAGGGGCACTTAGGCGAGCAAACCTGTTGAAGCCTCTGTATCTCCATCTCCTCGGCTTTTTGTTCCTAAGTCGTTTTCCTACGTTTGTAGAAGACTGCCTTCGTCTGCGCGATGCTATTTTCAATTTGTATAGATTTTTAAGCCTTAATAATGTACGAAGGAAATCTCTTGGTTTGTTTAATCTTCTTAGAGTTCTCAGCATCGAAACACGCTTCTTCGTCCAAGGTTCGCTTTTTTCTTTCCTTTTGGCAGATTTACCATCTACTTGCTCTCCGGACTCGTTTACATTCAAAACTAGAGATAAGCGTTCGGTAGTTCGGTCGGATCGTGGCGTTTTGCTTGGAATGTTTTTCACTGCTTGCATAAAAGACAAAAACAAAGACCCTGAGGCTGATTTGAAATGGTGTATTACATGTGCGTCCTCAAGAAATGAGAAGTTCCGTGCAAACGACCCGGGAGTACCATGCTCGGGAAACCAAGCACAGCATCCACTAAACAGACGCAAAAATGTTACCAACCATATAATAGGCAAGCAGTGGTCTCCAGGGTGAATACAAATCATGACTCCTTTCTATAAACTGTCCAAGTTAACGAAACGTTGATCACACAGTAAAAGCTTCTTAGCACGTGATACCAGTATGTGTATTTGATGACAACATTGTCTTACTTTACAGTTATTTGTCCGATGCAGCGTTCGTGTCTTACTTTACAGTTATTTGTCCGATGCAGCGTTCGTTGCAACATGGATTGTCAAGGATTCATGCTCATACCCTTTGCATGATACCAACAGAGTGAGATACGTCTTTGCGGGGTTATTTCCCAGCCGATCAGAAAAGACGTAGATCTGGTAACCTTTACACACTTAAAAAGATTCATATGCCATAATAAGCCAATCGACATGTTCCATCATCAGAGGTCCACCTACGCTTACATTCCTTGAGTGATTGGTTGACGTAAAATCACCAAATAATAGCAGAATCAAGTCTCATTGCACAGATTTAGGGACATCTATGAAAAGCAATTTTGATGTAGCATGGCCAGTCTCCTGCTCGCGATCGTAACATGAAAGTCAGTATTCATTATAGGCACTTAACACCCACATTGTCAGTGAATCATCAAAGGAAAAGTCCGGTCACATGACAACTAGCCACTTAACATGGCCAAGCGATCTCTGATCCGAAAGGAAATATCAGAGGCTGAAATTTTGTATGTTGCATGCTACTTCACAATTTATGAAGATGTAAATCAGAAACGTAATCTTTATGTGTAATTACAGCACCTATTACCATTCCGTTGACACACATTACACAATATACATTTATCTTGATGCTTGTGTGGGGGTGGGTGTTTTGTTTGTTTCTTGTTTGTTTGTTTGTTTGTTTGTTTGTTTGTTTTTTTTTGACATGAAAAAAAAACCCCAAACCATGAAAATGGCGTAATGATACGCGAATTTTCACCGAGAGGCGCAGTAATTGGTGAGCACACGCTGAAATACACGAATAATACTCTGGTGCACATTATGGATCGAATAAGGTCGGCAGTGACAGAGCATACTTGTTCACATGGCTTCTGATCCAAGACACAACATCAAGTGCCCATGCCTTCGCTTTGTAGAAATAAATCATCTGATAAAAAAAAACTGCAATACTAACACACTTTTTATCTGTCCTTGTTTCTGAGTTATAGTTTATTCTTGAACACATCAATTTCATTCTCATTTAGACGGAAATTGTCCTTTTTACATGTATTTTATTTCCATGAGGTCATATATGGACTTTGGGGATTCTGGGTCAGTTTTAAATCCACATTGAGGACAGGATCAGATATCACTTTAAAGGAAAACAGCTGATTTACACATTCTGAACGGGGAATTGTGCAACCAATCGCGAGTTTTATGAACGTTTTTGGGTTCAGACGCGTTGGGCATTGCAAGTGAACGAACATTTTTCACTGCGATCACTTGATGAGTATGCCAACATATTGACTTTTTAACAGGTACCAGTGATCGACTTCCTTACCAAAATTGGTAATTGAGATTCTTACATTGCTGCTGCCGATCGATTTTGGGACAATACAGCTGCTCATTAGAACAGTCTGACAAACCATCCAGACGTCTTAGTGCCACCACAAATCAGAGCCCCCAGACCATGCTGACCGATAAGTGAAACTATTTTGACTGCAGCAAGAAATTAAAAAATTCTTGTGGGTGTCGTGATTTTCGGAGGGAGGGGGTGGTGGTGGTGGTGGTGTCAAACTGAGTTTTTTTCCCACCTAGCTTAAAAATATCTAATTTCTCAACTGCATTTAACTCGATGAAGACACTGGACTAGTCTCCGCCAGGGAAACCTTATTATGGATGGGCGTATTGTCCGACACTTCACAACTCTGTGTCTTGGTACTATAATGAATCCCGCACATGGAATAGTTGTCTGCCATCTGGACCCGCAAAAATCTATCTGCGTTGCCAAATGTTTTTTGCTTGATAAATATATCAGAACATGGGTACAGATGGCAGTACTGGATCATCAATGATTCACCTCACGGACATTTGGTTTCAAATTGTTCCGATTAAAACCTTTCCCTTTTCCAAATTAAAAATTGGGGGCTCCGAACACCTTAACTGTGACTAGCAGGTTTGAACAATATAATTTGAACCAGCAAATCCATACAGGCAAATTTTTAAATGTTGTATTTTCCGCAATGAGAAAAGCTTGGCATATTCCCAGAACTGCTCATAGTAACTTACTGTCCTATTTATCAGGATCTCAGCATATATCAGTACTAATGTACAAGTTTGTGTCTTTATATAAGATGTATTTTTCTCATATGATTTTGTAGCCATGGTTGCAGTACATTCAGCTAGTGACGCAAGATATCTTACTAACAAGAACATACAGGCAATCACTTCAGTGAGAAATATAAAATAGACATCGCACAATTATTACATAATAAGATACCAACAGGTGCTTTGAATAGATACATCAGAGTGCAAGTGCAAAAATCGTATTAAAGTGTTTTTATGAATTAAGGGGTGCCAGTAGTGTATACATATGTTCTCACCTGCTTTTCGGCCAAAAAAAATCGATATCTGTATGAGCTCACACAGCAACTTTACCCCGCTTATGTATATAACAAGTCCCTGATGGTGTATATAATCGGTCATCTCACTGTAAATGCGCTATATTTTCTATCAACTTTATCATATTTCATGTGTGCGATATATATATATATATATATATATATATATATATATATATATATATATATATATATATATATATATGTGTGTGTGTGTGTGTGTGTGTGTGTGTGTGTGTGTGTGTGTGTGTGTGTGTGTGTGTGTGATGTTTGGGTCGATTTTGGTACTATAGCAGGCTTGTATAAATACCGTATCATAATAGGCCTAAAAGCTACAGTGCCGCGATATGATGTATCGGTACTCTGCTCGTGGTATCTGTACCCTTCCGGTTTCATCGGTAATTGTGTTGATGAGGAGTAAAACTTTCTGCAAATGTCGTTTTTATTTTTGCTTTGTGTATTGAAATGTACAAATCGACCCAAACATGAGATAAAAATTTTATAGCATGCTTTGTAGACGATATGAAGTAATCAACTCGCACTGGATACCATACAGCAGAACTCGTTCGCATCGCTCACTCGTTCTGCTATATGGCATCCAGTGCTCGTTGATATACTTCATATCGTCAACAAAGCATGCTATAATATATATATATATGTGTGTGTGTGTGTGTGTGTGTGTGTGTGTGTGTGGATAAGTTTCTCGTATGGGTATCCACAGGGAAACAAAATAGGTGTTGTCGTACGACAGTGTCGATTTTCCGACCAAAAGCGATAAAAGTGCAAAATCTGTTTGTTCTCATTATCTTTTCTTATCCAATCAAATTCAATTTAACAGAATGAACGCCCGAAACTACTTTCACAGCTTGACGTTTCCTAGCAACGAAAGTAATGTTATACCATGGGTATAAAACGGCGAAAATGCGTAGAAAAAGGTGTCCAGTTCACAGCCATAGAGCAGTTCAAGCATGCGATGAAAACATGTAATATACTGTTTCAAACTTGCGCTGTCGGCGTCGATCCATTTCGCGTGCCCCCGTTATGTGGAATTCCATATTTCTCTTTTTGGTATCCATCAGAAACAAATTTAGTAACGTTGAACGATGAGGTGGTCGATTTTTCGATCAAAAGCCATAAGAGTGCTAAACCTATTTGTTCTTATTAATTTTTTTTATCCAATCAAATTCAATATAACAAAATGAGTGGCTGCAAATACGTTTACAGCTTGATGTTTTAACAACGAAAGTAATGTTTTAGCCCTACCATAGGTATAAAAGCCGTACTAAAAAGGGCGTCAAGTTCACAGCGATGGAGCAGCTCAGCAATGCAGGATTTTGATGAAAACTTGTAATGTGTCCATTCATGGGAGAAAAACTCCACATGACGGAGTCATGGATAATGGATTGAGATTGCACTCGTTTGGGTTTGAAACAGTTCACTGGTCGCTTGAACTACTATGAACTCGGGCTGTCTCACCCCGTCATTTGCAAAATTTAGATATTTATAGAACTTTTCGCATTACAAGTATACGAGAGAGCCTGGTGGTACTGGCGTGCGCCACGCCCGCGATGCCAGCTTCAATCACCCGCGCCATTATGCCATAAAGGCGACCCTCATTTCTTAAATATTTGCATTTGGTTTACAATTCTCCTATAGGCCTACAAAGCATTTGACTGCAATTTTCATTTATAATGCCATGAATGTACAACCCAACCACGTGTATTTGTTTACATTTTTTGAAAAACACTTTCACGTGTCAGTTTTAGGCAGGGCCTACAATAACCAATGCTTTCAGAAACAAAGCTCCTACCACCGATATTTCCGGAAGTAAACATGTGATACGTGGAGCCATCATACAGTTTCTTGGGATTATATGCATTAATTGGGTCAATTTTGATGTCCTATTTAATAATTACACTCATAGATACGTACAAATGTAAATTTGAGAAATCAATATCGTTTGTGTTGGTGTTATGGGCTTATGGCAGTAGGCATTGAGGCTGACACCGAATAGAAGGCGTGGCGCACGTCAATATCTTATATTTACATTCGGAGTTTTTGTTAGCATTGAAAGAATAGGGACAAATTTTGTTTTCATCAGCCGATGGTAACATCGTGTACAGCACGGCACGTGCCAGTGCCTACTTTGCTACGTAACAAGCGGCTGGTCACACCCATAGCTCCTCCCACTTAATAAATATTTACATTCCCTTTATTGTTTAACATTGAAAGAATAGGAACTGTTGTTTTCCTCACCATCTCATGAAGACATCGTCTACACGCGATAAAATAAATAAATAAACTTCATTGTCATTGACATTGTTTTCATGAGCGTGTGAGGAAAACTTTATGGCTGGTATTTTGGATGAAGCGCGATAGCAATGACAATGAAGTTTATTTATTATATTTACATTTTTTCCTATTTTTTCGATTTTTGATAATAATTACAAGTGATGCACGATCGCCAAAGAACGTTTTTTCCACATAAATTGCCTTGGTTTAAGGGGGGTGTGATCAATAGAAAGATAAGCGCTAACCACGCCCCCGTTACCTGGCAACCAGTATATCCCAAAAGCAACAAACAGGAAAGAAAAATAGTCCCTTTGTAAATGTTCATTTATTTGAACAGATAGCTTTACAAAATACAAGATTCGTTCACATTAGGGAAAAAGTATTCAAGTAAGTTATTTTTTGGGATAAAATACCCAGAATAACACAATGAATACAAGAGAGGGCGCACAGGATTTATGAATGAAAAGAAAAGTAGTGCCCAATGTACTGGCGTATAAAATTGTGAAGGGGCTGCATAGCTGGCGCGTGCAGACTCGCGTGTAGACGATGTCTTCATGAGATGGTGAGGAAAACAACAGTTCCTATTCTTTCAATGTTAAACAATAAAGGGAATGTAAATATTTTCACATAAATTGCCTTGGTTTAAGGGGGGTGTGATCAATAGAAAGATAAGCGCTAACCACGCCCCCGTTACCTGGCAACCAGTCTATCCCAAAAGCAACAAACAGGAAAGAAAAATAGTCCCTTTGTAAATGTTCATTTATTTGAACAGATAGCTTTACAAAATACAAGATTCGTTCACATTAGGGAAAAAGTATACAAGTAAGTTATTTTGGGGGATAAAATACCCAGAATAACACAATGAATACAAGATTAACTATTAGCTATACTGAAAAGTAGTGCCCAATGTACTGGCGTATAAAATTGTGAAGGGGCTGCATAGCTGGCGCGTGCAGACTCGCGTGTAGACGATGTCTTCATGAGATGGTGAGGAAAACAACAGTTCCTATTCTTTCAATGTTAAACAATGAAGGGAATGTAAATATTAATAAAACAAAGGTCCTGGCAGTGGCTATCAAAACTTTAACGCACAAATATTCATGACAAATTTAATTGTAGTATTAATGTTTATTATAAAAATGAAGTCTGTCTCTGTTGTTGTCATTGGCATGTAACAGCGCGCTTGTGGGTAGGCATTTTTCATGACGTCGCGATAGCGACGTCATGAAGAAAATGCCAACCCACAACCGCGCTGTTACATGCCAATGACAACAACAGAGACAGACTTCATTTTTTATATTTATATTCATATTAACATTAATACTAGACTAGAATTAAATTTGCATGACTATTTGTGCGTAAAAGTTTTGATAGCCACCGCGAATGACCTTAAAAAATGTTTATCAGTGGGAGGAGCCATGGGTGTGGCCAGCCGCTTGTTACGTAGCAAAGCAGGCACTGGCACGTGCCGTGCTGTACATGATGTTACCATCGACTGATAAAAACAAAATTTGTCCCTATTCTTTCAATGCTAACAAAAACTCCGAATGTAAATATATGAATATAAATATAAAAAATGAAGTTTGTCTCTGTTGTTGTCATTGGCATGTAACAGCGCGGTTGTTGGTAT
>CAXHWN010000257.1:0-19000 GCA_964020975.1 Hermodice carunculata | reverse complement strand
TTTAATTCATAAGTTCTGGTGAAATACTATTTTTTGCCAGGTATGAATGCTATCGGGTGAAAACTGCACAATTGCTGCCCTCGACTAGTATATATATTTATGTTTAAGACCCTTTATTGACGTCACTGTATTGTTCCAGTTTATCATGCAATTGTTATTCCAATGCCTCGGGACCGTAAACAATGATCAAAAATTATAGGCAGGGAATTGATTAAGATAAAAATGGCTTTTATGTCTGTTAATTGTGTTGCAAATGGTCATGTGACAGAATGATATCTCGGTCATTGGCCAAAGGAGACAGATGTGTCTCTATGGAATTATGTCATACGTGCAAAACCATTTTTACCAAAGGCGTCAACCGTCCTATCAGAGATAAAATTTAAAATGTTCAATGCGCTACTTTTTGATATGTATGTTTTGACACCAGATCTACTGGGACACTATCTTCAGCTCAGCTTTACTCGCCGATATAGGATACAAAAAGTATAGCTTTTTAGGTTGTACATATTTAGCAGTAAAAAATTGTCGATTCTTTTCTTCAACTATAGACCTCAAATTCTGTTTTTGCAAGATAGAATAACCCCAATCGCTGCAATGTGGTTTGAATATGAACCCCAAATCCTTACATTGAAAAATAGAAGACATGTTCAGATTTCATATTGAGCCAATAAATTTCTCTATTCGCAACCTCATATTTGGTTTGAAGGATGCACTTATTACCCCTTGACATATTAACGTAATTTTAAAATGAAAACTGACATCGTTCAAGCGAAAATACCGATCATCAAATCTCCACAGAACTGCTGCAGTTTTAGTAAAATAGGCCTAACGGAAATTGAGCAAACTAATATGATGCTCAGCTGCATCTAACACAGCCCCGTCGGGATTACATTTCCTGTAAGCTGTGATATTACTAAAGAGAAACGGATATGAACGGAAAAGAAATTGATTACCTGACGTCTGGAAATGGAAAAACCTCTATTTTCAGAAGGAAAAGTGAAAATGGCAACCACATGTCCATTCAAATGCAACAATTGATTTCTTTCGGACTAAAATGCGGGTGTGAGTAAAACGCATAAGCATGAGCGGGTAAGCACAGGTGCACGAACGTGAGAGTTTTTATGTAATATTCCTGAATGATGGTGTTTATTCTTACCTGTCTATTGCTTCATGTCAGCTTGCTGCACTTATATCTGTGCGAAACAGATGATAGAGCTTGCTATCAAGTAAAAAAACACTGACACAAAATGCGTTGGAGTGGATACCTCTATAGTTATGTGAATATGTTCAATTGGGCGAACTTCGATTTCTGCATCTCCTATCTTGGGCATCTTTCATTTTCTTTCGGAACGACAGGTGGACTTGATTAGTGAGTCACTCAGAAAAGTAAAGACAGACATGCGCCTGATTTACATGGTTCTCGCTGTAAACTGTGTTAGGCTTCACAGAAACCCGTGAAAGTCATCCAACATGATAATCAAATCTATCCAAAATCATCGCCTTGACTTTTTCAGTGCTGACTTCTGTTAAAAACGACCTACTTTAATGCGCTGGTCTGAATTATAACAAGGGTGCTAGATTAATGTTACTTGGAAAAAGGCCTTTCATTTAAGTGCCCACGTGCTAATATTTGCATAAAATATATTAGTCCAGGTCAACATCTTTCCTCTGCACACCGGAGCATTGAGCCCAAAGGAAAACTATTGGCTAAATCCAAAATGTGATACTGAAAGAGTTAAAGAATCATTTTGGGCTGGGTAACACCAAGTATGCATCGTAATCCCCTTCTTAGGAAACATGGTGCTAGATTCAGCTACACACCATGGCTTGTAGAAGCAATCCTACATGCACATTAACCCAGTTAGTGCCAGAGACACTAATCTCCCTGGGGGCTATTTAATGGACACGGGTCACAATATTTACATGAAGCAGTTGTACTGTATGATAACTGCATCTGTACATGTGCCTAATATGCATGTTCGTGCAGATAACTGGCAGGTTCAGCAGTGGCCAAGGCAATGACAAAATGAAGGCTGTGCATCTTCGTTTAAATGTCCCTAAGCATGGAGCTGGCTTAGAATTGCTGGGCAAACTCTCCCATACCGTTGCACTTGAATAAGTTGCACTAATTTTGATATACACTATTTTCAGTTTAGGCAAATAGAGATTATGCTTATGGACATGATTATGTCATAGGGCAGAATTAAACTTGAGAAATTGCATTATCATGCCATAAGTCTATACATTTTGGCAATACGGTACAAAAGAATGGCATTATATGAAGGAACAAGACTAAAATACCTTCTTCTGAATCTTTTGATATAACTAGAGTGTGGCGGCTGAAGGAAGAGATGACGGCAGGGTCTGCGGGATTAAATGAAAGCCCAATTCCCACAAAAATAAATAATATGCTATTCAAGACAAATTTGACCGGCGGAATGCATCAGGGAGTGTCTTTTCCCTGTGTGCTTTGCATTAAAAAATTCTGCAGGGATGGGGGTCCCATAGTACCTTTGCTCAGTTTGCTTTGCAATATGAATCATGAGTTTAGAACCCCCTCAAATATCCTAAATCCCCAGCTACATACCACCCCTGCTCTTGTCTGCTGAAACCTATCCCCGAGATGTGAACCAAAGCCTGCATTTGTTTTACAATATGCATGATTGAATGCATTTTTAATATGATAAAGAATCTGATATAGTCAGGCAGCCAAAGCTGTTTTTTCTTTCTTTTTTTTATGGTCTAACCCTGCACCGACTGATAAAGTTTTTTTCTCTTTTGATCATATATCCTTAGGAACTCTATAATGAATATCTGGCGGATATCAAGCAGATATCCTTGAGCAATCTGAGAAATTCAAGATGGCTGCCAAGATGGCGCCCATGCCCCAATAACTTTTTAAGCAATGTGCCTAGAATTGCAAGCAATACCATTTTTCAGCTAAATTTTTCATAGGAAATCAATTGTGATGCCCCCAGAAATGAAATGTGGGGTGGTTTACTGTTTTCAGCTTGTATGACCATCGGTGCATGTGTGTGAGTGTGTCTGTCCACCCATCTGTGAACAAGCTATACCCCGAACAACTGCTTATAGGTATATCCACTCGGTGTTATTGTTAAAACTTTGGATTTCTTGAGGTGAGTATATCTTTTTGACTTTGACCTAGTTTCCAAGGTCACAGGGTATAATGTTTTTGCTAGGCTTCTGTGTCTGATAAGATGGGCCTTTTTTACCGTATTTCTAGCTTTCCTCTACCCGCAACTGCTGAGTTTCTCCTACAGTGTTAGTTCACTGATATTATGTGTTTCAGATATAAAGACATCTACACGAGTGGTGATGTTGTGAATAGCAAAGTAGCATAGTAGCATTTACAGAGGAACGTGTGCAATATAGACAATAGTAATTCCATATATATATATAGGTTAGACAGGGACAGGTTAGCTTATGGAGAGTAAAGAGTTCGAACTGCGGAATAGGATATTGACTACTAGGAAGTGGTTCTGGGCAAAAAGACACAAATACAATAGTGTAGAACAGTAGCTGACTAGTATTAGTGCGTCATTGGTGGTGGACAATCAGTACAAATAAAAAAATGGATAAAAAAATGTTTGTTTAAATTTTGCTACCAATGCCCTGACAATGATAGGATGAAGGTGAGCCAGAGTGAAGGAGACAGATTGCAAAATATTATAGAAGCCAGTAAAATTCAAGGTAATAACATACAAGTAGAACTTCAAGAACTACTGACACAAAATCACACATGCCAAGTAAATTATCATTATATTTCACTTCAAATCTTTACACACGTCCACCGTTTTTTAGTTTTGATACATGAAGACAGCATGAATGAAACTCAGTTTTGTTGGTTATCATTATATTTCACTTCAAATCTTTACACACGTCCACCGTTTTTTAGTTTTGATACATGAAGACAGCATGAATGAAACTCAGTTTTGTTGGTTATTCCACTAATAACAAACGAGCACAGAGGTTACTAGCACATGGCCCACCAGTGCGAGAAGTCATTAAGCACTCCTGCAAAACAACAGTAAATGACATTTACCCTTTTTTAAACCACCTGTACCCGACCATATGGCCGGGGAATACAAAAATATATATTGTTCAGGTATATGCCCCCTATTTCATGTTATTGACAATAGTAAAGTTTATATGAACTGTTGGTTGCACAAGGGGGTGCCATATAAGCATTTGCAGTTGTATGGTTATTGGGATCAACTCTCTCCTAGACAGATTCCAAGTCAACGCTAAGGGACTCTATCTATCCCGGACTTGCACACAAACTCGCCAGCATGTTTTTTTTAAAGTATAGAATATACAAACTATAGTTGTCTACACAAGTGGATTCAGTTGAGTTCAAAGACTTTCATTAAAGACCTTTAAAAACACACATGAAGATGCAAACACATAGGCTACAGTTGCGTGTTAAGCATAACAGAAAACAGTACATATCGGCATTGCGTTCGTGACCTGTTATATTATCATAATTGTGGAGACTACTCATTAAAACACCAGCAAACCTGACCAACGGTGGATGTACATCTTTAACTGATCCTTGAAATAACAAAATGACCAATGCATCCTTCAGTGGGCACAAATGATTTCAAGTAATTAACGTGGCCGCCAACAGGAACAAATAAAAATAATTTGTGGATATAATTAATACTCACTGGCTTGACATTGCATACATATTTATAGCACAAGAACTCCCTATTAACCTTAGGGTTATATGTTCCTTGCACTCCATCTATCAATAACCGAGATGTGCTACCTCGTCAGGCCAAGAAGGTAAAAGTAGAAACAAAGCATCCATCTCTACATTACTTACACAAGTAGTCACGAGTATGTAAAATACTTACACGATCCGTGCGGTGTGACCATTAGTTATTAGCCCTATTGGGAGTGGCAGTCAGTCTCCCATCTGGGTTTAATGGGGGCCAAATGAATCCCAACAAGCTTGCATAACTGTAAGGCACACTGATACTAAACTACTATCAATAAATGTATATATGATAAGCAACAATGTGTACAAGTATAAATTAAAAGTTTTACTTACGTGCAAATGTACTTTGTATCTTAAAATCACAATATTGTCCTTTTAGAGGAGTTCCGAGACCGAACATAAAGGAAGTTTTTGCGCCCTCGCAACTCGCAACCTTACAACTGTTTCTGATTTTTAAAACTTCCCCCCCATGAGACTCCATGGGTATATAAAATAAGACACTTCTCTAAACCCCTCAGACAGGTATAGGGAGCGCACTTTACACCACTGTCTGGGTCTCTGTATTGGACTGCAGTAGTTGAATTGCATTGTTCAAGACTTCAGACCAATTTATTTGCTGTGTAGACGAAGAATGGAGTGTACTCTGCTAACAGATATACAGTTACTCATTAATTGAGTATATCAGTTATATTTTGTTGACACTTTAATGCATACACCATCAATAATCACCAATGAATGAAATTTATGTTATTCAACGTTTCCGAGAAGGTCCAAGGAGAATATCATCAGTACGTGCCAGCTAGATGACACATGCGCGTCTGTCGTTACTCACTAAGGGGGACCCCCCAACTCCATGTGGCGATTTCCCCAAGTGAGGTATGGCTAGGTCCTAAGGTTGTTTCCAAGAAACCCCTTCTAAGAGAAGAGCTTATTCAAGAGTAGAAAGGAGAGAAGTGGGTTGCGTAGCAGAGGTTCCTGTATGTTGATATCCGCCTGATATCCATTATGGAGGTCACAGAGATGTAGAATACAATAAAAAAAAAAAACTTTTTCAGTCGGTGTAGGTATAGCTATGTGGCTGCCTGACTAATAATGTCTACACCCACGTTGCCCTCGCAGAGATGGGTGAAAGACGGACAAACGTTAGTACGATAATGTGGCATAGCTCGTTGTGGTGGTGGTGGGGGGGGGGGGGTTCTCTCATTGTAGCTGGTTTCTTTTGTAACTGTGGGGGTACTAGGTAAGTCATAAGGTAATCCAATTTCTTCCAAATAATTATGTCAAAAACTACTGCTATTATAAATAAAAACAGCAACATGAATAGTATTCCAAATGAGATTCTACTATCATGGTGAGTCCAGTTAAACATAGGGGATGGAATGGGCAATGGCTAATGACCATTTTTCATGAACTCATATAACTCAAATTACCCTAGAAATGGATTTACCATAGCATGTTTAGTTGAAAAGGACATATTATTTGCTATTCTAGCCCAATTGGTTGGGAATTTACATTTCTCGGCAGCCATCTTGGCAGCCATATCGGCTTTCTCAATATGCTCAAGGATACCCTGTTGATATCCGCCTGATATCCATTATGGAGGTCACAGAGATGTAGAATACAATTATAAAAAAATTATGTTACTGGAGACGAATGATCACAAGAAAACGGGACATATCTCAGACACAAAGAAGTTGCCTCACAGGGAAAAATGCAAATGTCACAAACATGCATGAAGAACAAATTTTGGATTTTGTATGTAATGAAACATTCTTTCCTGGGAAAAGGTCCTCAATCATGTGACCCAGTTATCCAGTCCATCACTTGTCGGTTTATTGAGGTCACTCATGACATGCGCACACACAAGAACACGCCCTGTAAACGGGAAGTTGCATCCAATGTCATGACAGAAGGGCTTTTACTCGGTGACGTCAAAATGGTTTCATTAATAGAAAGACATAATTTCCCCTGGAGGGAATATATCAGCAGTGGCCATTTAAAATTGCATCCCTTTGTGGAGCAAACAGGCTAGACGTGGTTGTAATGTAACCCACTCCATTCACTGGTAAATATTCAGTGGGGTGATGTTGCGCCTGTACAAGCAAGGTTCCCTTATCATAGCTCTGTCCTTGCTCTGCATGGGTCATCCGATCGCATATGGTCAACATGTTTTGAGTGCGTACTCGACAATGGGTTTCTCCTGGAATCACAAGCGTGTTTTATTTGAGCACTTTTGTTCTATCATCATCATCATCATCATCATCATCATCATCATCATCATCATCATCATCATCATCATCATCATCATCATCATCATCATCATCATCATCATTATCATCATCATCATCATCATCATCATCATCATCATCATCATCATCATCATGTACAATCTACCAAACAGATTGTTCCTGATATAAAAGACATGTTTCAGAAGTTCAACTGAAAGCGTAACTCCGATGCTTGAAGTTACTCCATTCAAATTGTTTGAATTATGTGTCAGACTTGCTTCGAACAGTCAATTTACGCACTCTTCTCGTCCGTGGAGGAATAATACCTGGTATCTTGATGATGTCATTTACGGCAGAGCTAGTTTTAATGTGAAGATGACATTTTACGGAATTTCACAGAGAAAATATAATCACTCAACCAGCATCCCTTTTTTTCTTTCCTTTCTTGAATACCATGAGCCAGCTGCCGAGGAAGCAAGGCTTCACGAGCAATTAGAAACTGTGGCTAAGTCCTTTGAAATTATGTGATAAGATACTCAAGCTCAAGCGACGAAAGAAAACTGCAGACGACACACCAAAAGTGACCGGCGTTTTTTCTTTCTTTTCTTTTTTTCTTTTTTTTTTCTTGAAAAAGACAAAGAAAAAAAATCGTTTATTTTCATGAACGATTGATTTTGTTTCTAAAATCTTACTAGCCTGTAAGATTTGATTGCAATACTGGTGTGAACCCCTCGTAACCCACCGCCCACTGCAAATGTGCGCATGTGTCATGCGTTGCATGCACATTCATCAAAGGGTACCATGACATACACCCGTTGGAAATACATGTGGTCGCCACACCGCTGTGTCGCTCCCAAATACTCAATCAAAATATGTCGAGTTTGCATTGTAATATAAATCCACTCCGGTTGTCTTTATAACCTTGCACGCAACGTGACGTAAAGCACAGAGGTCCACCTGGAAGCGCTTGCATAATCTAAAGATGTTCTCAATACTGTGAAGTTTGAAAAATCAATGGTGTAGCGGTTAGTATAAAATTCCAGTCACCATACAGGGTCAGTGTTGTAGCAAGATTTAAAGGTATAATGATAAAACAATATTGTAGCTATTTTATATATATATATAGTAACACCTTTTCTCGGTGGACTCTCATCATGCATTACTTTAAAGATTAACATTATCGGTTCGATTTGTGGTTGATAAGCTCAATTCACATCTAGCTCCAAAGTTAAGTATTTCTGTTGCACCGCTGTAGAGAACAGGGTCATCCATCTAAATTATACTTGCAATACTCTGAAAGATATATGCCCACAGACAACCAGAGATCCTGCCCACTAATAATACCGACCAACGAATATGAGAAGGAATCAAAACAAACTCACAATATGCTGGTTTCGTGCATTGAATAGCTTTGTTGCCCGGATGCATGGAATTCACATACCTTAAGAATAAACATGATCAACAAACTTGATTTATACCTAATAATGGAATTGCCTTATGTTTGTTATTCCACTTTATCATTTTAAATTATCTTGGAGTCCCCTCTCTCAAAATGAACCAAACTGATTTGGAAGTGCCTTGATCGGAAATGGCACATGTACAAGGTCTCGATTTTTTTCTCATTGTACTAATTGGTCGACACTGACCAATTTACTTCAATTTTGTCTGCTCTGCTTATTTTCTGTTGGTTTTTTTTTTTTTTTTTTGGTTTTTTTGGGGGGGGGGTGTTTTTGTTTTTTTTTTTTTGTTTTTTCGTTTTTTTTTTTTTTTTGTTTTTTGTTTTTGTTTTTTTTTTTTTTTGTTTTTTCTTGTTGTTGTTTTCTTTTTTTTTTCTAAATAAAAGAGCCACCATGACAGTAATACATGTTGCTGGTCAAGCAATATTAGCCTATCAATGCAGCATGGTTCTTTTTCACTGATGCTCCAAGATAAAGTATTAGTTCAAGCATCATCTAATCAAGAAATATACATACTTGTACATCATGTGACCAAGAAAGTGATTGTTTCGGTAATGTATCATGATTGTTCGTACATGCAATAGCGGCAATTGTCAAGATAAAAATGAAATAAAGGTAGAGAGTTGCCAAGTTTTTACTAAAATTATTGACTGCCCAAGGACAAGAACGAATTGCACTCTGGGTTTGATGTTTAACACTTTGTGGCAGAGATAAACTAGATAAAGCTATCCAGTCTCTTTAGTTGCACCTGAGATGCTAACTCATATGTGCCTGGCTTATTTTGCAGGATTAGCCATTTTAGGAAAAGCATAGGTTGTGCTTGGCCGTTCTTATGTATGTACAGTCAGATATTTAGATAGACAAAGCGGTATCTTTAAAGGCCCGAAATGAACAGCATTTCTGAAGTCAGGTCAATTTGGTCATAATTCAGCTGCTACATAAAATATTA
Organism: Hermodice carunculata; assembly: GCA_964020975.1. Taxonomy (NCBI): domain Eukaryota; kingdom Metazoa; phylum Annelida; class Polychaeta; order Eunicida; family Amphinomidae; genus Hermodice; species Hermodice carunculata. The sequence goes on along the minus strand of CAXHWN010000257.1, from coordinate 9,625 downwards.
AGGGGAAGGATCATGGCTGTTATATTTGGCCTTTTGCCTTTTCAGATGGATGGTAGTGAAGATGATCTTACAGTGTGACCTAAACAAGGTTAAGATGAAATCGACTGACTGTACAGGTCATTGCTAACGCTTACGGTAATGCATGCCGTGGCCTGCACCATTTTATAAGTCAAGCTGGCTAAAGAGATTTTTTAAAGAAGAAAGAAATATGAAACAAAGTACGGAAAGTCATAAATAGTAAGACACCAGCAAAGAAAAACAGAAAGAGAGGCAGATGGAAAAAAGGAGACAGAAAGAGAAAGACGGATGGGAAGAAAAAAGAGGAAGAAAGAAAGAAAGAGATTGAGAGAAAAAGAAAGGAAAAAGAAAGAAAGAAAAAAGAAAGAGAAAGAAAGAGATCGAGAGAAAAAGGAAAGGAAAAAGAAAGAAAGAAAGAAAGAAAGAAAGAAAGAAAGAAAGAAAGAAAGAAAGAAAGAAAGAAAGAAAAAGAGGAAGAAAGAACCTCATTTGAATTTTGGCATACCAAGTGCTCAAGCCCTATTTGGAATCTTAGTAGATAACATGAATGCTTGGAAGAACAGTAACATCAATACAAATTTACGTTCGGAACTTATCGCCTGTCTCTGTGAATTTTCCATTGTAAACAGGCAAAAGTTCACACAGTAAGAAAAGACGGCTTCATACTCGACAGTTCCATCATTTTGTGCCTAGCCTTGGCACGCGACACAATTATCGTTAAGCACTACTTGCTTCCTATTTAGCCTCTGCTGAGACATGATTGCTAAATGGAACTCTGAGAGATACTTCCATTGGCCAGCGGGCAATAAAGATCTGTAGGTTCATCGTGTGCTTTGGACTGATGTCAGAATAACCTCCGACAACAAGCTTTTAAATCTATTGTGCCCCTTCTGCATTAAAGGTAATCTGAAGAGGGGTTTTTTTTTGTTTTGTTTTGTTTTTTTTTTTGTTTTTTGTTTTTTTGCTTTTGTTTGTTTTTTTTTTTGTTTGTTTGTTTGTTTTTTTTGTAACACGCAGAAGATATCGTTGTTTTATAAAAGTACATGTCCACGGTGCAACAGATATACGAAACCCGTCTTTTTTTTTTTCATCATTCAACAGCAGACAATTTATGAATAAAGATTTCAAATGGGCTTCTTGAATTGCATATTACATGTCCGCATGTTTGGTGAACTTCATTTGCTGTCAAAAGCTTGCATAAACGGCCAATGATCCAGAAAATACATGGGCAATATTTACGTATTTTACTTTCACCATGGCTAATTGCAAGGGATAATTTGTTTATTTGTTTCTTAAACAGGTTCTGTAAGAGACCACCTTTACAAAATGCATTATGCTTAACCACTTAATTTAATGTCTTCTTCTTCCTCCTCTGCTTCTCTCTCTCTTCTTCTTCTTCTTCTTCTTCTTCTTCTTCTTCTTCTTCTTCTTCTTCTTCTTCTTCTTCTTCTTCTTCTTTTTCTTCCCACTTCTGATTAATTCGTTTCCTACTCTTTTATATTGTCATTGTTACCATCATTGTAATAATCGTATTCGAAATATGCTTCATCAACATTTCCGTATTTCCGGAATTGTAATATGCGGAGAGTTCAAAAACACCTATATAAAGCCTCTACACAGTCCATGTGCTCAAATCTGATACAAAACGTGTGAATATTGTGCACCAGATAAAATTTGTAAAAGAATATAAATTTGAAACAATTATTCAAAACTTCTCTGAGTGTAATTGTTCCCTTTGTACGAAACAGATTTAGTGTGCTTCCCGGAAATCGTAAACGGAATTTCAAAGCTATCCGTCGCATCGAGGTACATGTTTGGTGGTAAAGCATCTGCTTGAACAGTTTAATTTTTGCCATTTGCTGCTTGAATGGTCTAGCGATAAAACTGCCCACAAGCTTAAAAATCCAGAATACCGCCCAAGGAAATATATTTATCTTTATTTGGGGAGAGCTTGCACCAAATAGGAATTTAGAAAAAAAGTTATGCTGCTTAGGGTAATTCATAAGGACAAAGCATTAAGTTAACACTGCACTGTCATATATTTGCTTCAAAGTTACTTTTAGTGTTTCACAACGTGACTGCAATAATTATATATATATATATATATATATATATATATATATATATATATATATATATATATATATATATATATATATGGAGTAGTTTTCATAGGTTAAAATTCTATCGGCCATTCAATTGAACCGACAAATTTTCTTCCTTGTAGAATTGGAACATCAGCGGCTCTATCCTGTTTAGGGGCACAACGGTTCAAAGTTACCACCTGACGTTACCTACCAATCAGTTATCAGTTGCTTCCTTTCGATCAGTGATGCCTCTACAGCTGGGGTGATCCTTTTTCCCATCACATCCAGTCTTTGATACTAATAAATACATTTAGTTTTATACGTATCAGAAGAGTCTGTCTAAGTTGACAATTGCCCTCTCGGGCGGACCCATAACTGGCACGCTAATGTGTGCGTTAACGGACGAATGCGGAGACAAGACATGCATTTCGTGTTCCTAAATCATGGAGAATGTCTGCCCATGCAAGCAGTGTTGACGTTAAGCCTTCCATTCTTTTGTGTCGCAAAGTGAGTCAATTTATCCTACATCAAGTCTACGGACCAGGAATTAGTCATTACTATATCTGCTGCATTTCTGTTTGTACAGATGTAGACATTTTGAACGCGATGTTTTAGTCTGTCGCTTGAGTGGCCTGTAAGAGTGTCACTCCTGCTTTATTTGAACGGGAATATACAGAGCCTAAGTGCTTAGCATGCAGCATTCAAGCGCACCCCCCCCCCCCAAAAATGAAATAATAATAAAAAAAAAAAAAACAGAAACAAAAACAAATACCCCCCCCCCCCAAAAAAAAACAAAAAAAACAAAAAAAAAAACAAAAAAACCCTGCAACATTACTCTTGAGATTTGGGCTCTTAAAGTTCACTTGGAAATACATGAAGTCTGCACAATAGTACAACTCAGAAAATAAAACTTCCTGGTGAACAGGCAGTAAATCAGGTTAACAGGATGACTTAGTCCCCACATGGGACGTACCAAATCAATTCTATATGTAAGGATACCACCGAAATGACACAGGCTAATTATTTCATTAAGGACGACGACCAGCTCTCGTGAAATTTCATCGCCGTCGAGTTATGCTGTTTTTAGAGACAACGCGTCTTCTTTGGCATTTCCATCCACCAGATGCTTGACGTGACAGTGTAAGGAGTGCAAGACGCATTGAAAAGTCTACATTTTGCACGACACAGCAAAGATTTTCTGGCAGATGTTTTTTTTTTTTTTTTTTTTTTTTTCGGAGGAACAATGAAGTTTCGCCAACAGACTCAGTCAAATGATATATTCGTGTCACTCCGCGTGTCCTAAGTAAAATACATGAACCAACACATGGTAGTGTTACAAAGATTATGAAGATATCAAGACATTCTGAAAAAAAAATGGTAAAAGCATAAGTAATCCCCCGCTAGATCACATACTTACACATATTATGAGTGAAATAAAATGTCCTAACAATTTTCTTATTGGTTTTCGCTTCCATTTGCATCTGTTGGTCTTATGCATTTTTTTTATTGGTTTAAACCTATTTTGGTCAGAGTAAAACCTTGGCAATAGCTTTCTGCGATGTGATGGGTATTATCTTGAATCCTGAGTAGCCCAACACTGACACTATTTTTCCTTAAGGTTGATTGAACACAAAAAGGTTTAACAGCATTTTTTCAGACCTTGGTTTCAACATATCTCCCTTATTTTTTTTTTAAGTTACGAGGAAGGCTACGGTCGTTTATAGGACAGGTACCCAGTCAATGCCTTGGACAACAGTAAAACGGGACGATGTATTCCAAGAAAACACCATTAGAGCATGCACCACAGATGGTGGCACCAAACAAAACGAAAGATAGATAGATAGATAGATAGATAGATAGATAGATAGATAGATAGATAGATAGATAGATAGATAGATAGATAGATAGATAGATAGATAGATAGATAGATAGATAGATAGATAGATAGATAGATAGATAGATAGATAGATAGATAGATAGATAGATAGATAGATAGATAGATAGATAGATAGATCCCAGGAAAATCCCAGAATGGCAACATCCTGAAATTATTTACCCATACAAAATTTACTGAAAAGGTTCGTGAATGATGTACACAGCGGCATACTGTGTATCCACTAAATGTTGTCAGAGCGACATGATGTGTTTTGCAATACTTCCATTTACTAGAAAAGCAATGTCAGAGGGAACCTGTAAAAGAAAGCCGATAATTTGCCTAACTATCCAGGGAATCACAATATGTTGTTAAGCAATTGTGGCATCAGATGGTACTTTACGCCATTCTGTGTGAAAAGCCAACAATAAACTGTCACTTCTGAATATGTCGCCGGCGCGTGAAGGAAACACTCTCTTTTTTTCAACAAGTGAGAGGTACCTCGTTGTGATTGTCAAATGTAATCTGCTTGGCTTCAGTTTGTTTGCAGTATTACTGGCCGTGCTTTTAAAATGGACTGTGCGAATAATGATGGATTTTGCGTGTAACAGCATTGCAAGTGCGATTTTACATATAAGCTTTGTCAAAAATGTTTCTGATCCGGGTAAATTCTGATAGCTTACTGTCAGGTTTCTATCTTCAAAAGCTATAGCCCGGTATGTTGCATATTTTAACAGGCCCTGTGGAAAAAGATTGAATGTGGCAATGTAACGTTTGATCGATAAACCAATACAATGACCCATCGCAAATGAAGAAAGGGGAATACGAATGAATGAACGCACAGCTTGTAGTATTTTGAAATTTAACTCTGCGTGCACCTTGAAGCAGGCTAAGGCAATTAACACACACAATTCCTGGTACATTAACCCCGCATACAAAGGGCTGAAATGGACGCACTGTAAAGGACGCAGTTCTCTGAGGAAATAAAGTCACGCAGGCGTATAGTGAAGCACAGAACATCGCTTGATCCTGGGGTGTAGAAGTTAATTGTGTACCTTGTTGGACGTGTATCAGGTCCATTGGATCATTTCCTGTGTGCTGTGGTAACGTTATAGTCCGGACTGTCAGTCGCCAATTCAACTTGCCTCTTGCTGCTGCAGATATCTGTCTTGCCAGAAGCCCAATGCGGAGACAATTTTTTATCAACAGCGATGGCAATAGAAAACCTGTAATTGTCTCCGCTCTCGGGCTCCGGTGACACTCACTTTACTCCGCATTCTGTTGCATTTACGCCTCGCATGATAGGAACATTGAACCCCCAGACACGAGCAGTGAGATGATGTATGGATAGCAACGCTTGTATAGTGGTTATCGAGAACCACTAGAAGTTTTAGAATATTTTTTGTCCTTGCCACGAGCGAGGGGAGTTAGGCATGAAAGCATCGCCCAAAGGTCACTGAGAACATTTTCGAAAATAAAGACATGCTATCGTATGCTAAACTGAACAACATTTGGAGAATGGCAATTACGGGAAGATGGCTCTCGCCTCATTTAAAAGAGTCATATGACCACTTCTTGCCATTTTCTTATATATCATAATTCTAAATGTATCTTACAGGAGCAAAGCGTTCTTAATTGATGTGCCTTCAGCTATATCTGCATGCATCACGCCGAAGGACGGCTACATGTACATGGAGATTTTTTCACTTACGCGGTGAGCTGCATGGACAAGCCAGTTTATTTGTTTTGTCAGATAGACAAAAGACAAGGCAATAGTTTCTTGCTACATAAATCATATTACCTTAAACTTTACCCTGAAACATTACGCAATTTAATATATATATATATATATATATATATATATATATATATATATATATATATATATATATATATATATCTAACGACCATTGCAAATTATATTTCACCGAGCGATTAACTCTCATCAAGGAGCAGGGTGTCATGTACATTGTTACAGCTTTACCGGTTACACTTTGTATCGTATCTCTCAGCTGAATGTAACATACCTCATGCCATCAACTTGTTGAAATCAGCTCTAAGAATATTATACGATGTTTTTACATTTGGTATTTACAATTATGATAATAATAAAGCACGTCATGTCTTGTCCCTGATTGGGATAAAATCAATAAATAGTCATGCGTGATCAGTTAAATCGCCAAAAAAGGAGATAGAAAAAATGATAAAATGCGTTAATTTTTCATGTTATTTTTCCTCTCAAAACTTAAATATATATATATATATATATATATATATATATATATATATATATATATATATATATATATATATATGTGTGTGTGTGTGTGTGTGTGTTTGACTGCGCTTATAAAATGTGTGGGTGTTTATTGAACGGAACAATATCATATATTAACAATATTTCTGCGTGGGAGAAGCACCATTATTTCGATCACGTTACCATGCAGGAAATTAATTTCCCTTAACCTGCTTAAAGTGGTATATGGTGTGATTAATTTAGGGTTAGGTCAATGGCATCCTCAGGCAGAAAGATGAATGTAAAAAAAAACAAAGAAAAAGAAAAAAGAAAAATGGTATTCCGTCCGAAGAACGCGCTCGCACACTATGGTGTTTACATGTACAACTAAAATGCAGATTAATGGACTGTTGCAGTGCATTAATAGAGCAAATTACACATGCGTTTTCAAAACACACACAAAAAAGGGGGAGGGGGGGGGCAAGTTCACGCTTTTTATTTAAGGGTATGTTTGTTTGTCTGTTTGTATGGCGAATATTTGCCTTCTTAAATGCAATTTTGGTGTGATATATCTATAACAGACACAAATAAATGTACGTGACATGGTAGTGTGCCGACATATATATATATATATATATATATATATATATATATATATATATATTATGTGGAGAGGGTTGGGTTGAGTGGGTGGGTGGGTAGGTTGGTGGTTGTATATGCAAATACGATAAAGCGTTGTGAATTTCACCAACATATCCTGTAAAGGCAGAACATATCCACATGTGTGCGCGAATCAGGGCCTGTGCAGATCTGCCATTTCACATGCTTCTATACTGCTGGGAAGACGGACCTTATATACATCCAATTCTTTTATCGTCAATACGTAAATGAAAGTGCCTCCTTTACATACACAAAAGTCAATAGTTCTTCATTCTGACCAGGAGGTTAACAAACACATCTGAAAGCTGACTCCAGAAAGGCACACCACAGCTAAATTGAATTAACTGGATAGGAAATGATTTGTTTCTTGCTTTTTTCCTAAAATGAAACGAGTCGTTATACGTCTGAATGCAGAAGAGGTATATATGTGTGGAATGTACACAGATATTACATGACGACCCATACATCAAGGCTTTTAATCATTTTTCGTCCAAGTGGCCACTTTGGTGTGCAAATCGAAGTGTCGTCCACTTAAAAGAATGGGAATATCTGCTCCGTTTACTCAAAAACAGTTTCAATAATATTAAAGGAAGGACCTACTTCAAGTAATCATTTTCTCGTCAACTTGATGTGATCTGGGTAGTACGGCTTGACGTCCTAAGCAGTGTCGTGAAACCTTTTTGGAACACTTTAATTTGTAGTTTTTATGATATTTTTTCTGATTATGCACTTAGCAAATGCCGGATTCGTTCGCACTTGAACGGTTTAATTTTCAGAATAAATGCCTATACGGGAAGACAGTGTCAGTCGTTTCACAGTTTACATTCTATATCATAAACATAAGTACATTTGGCATAGAAAAAACTGCAGTTCCACTTTGCACACTTACAATGTCACAATACTTTCCAGTGATCCTAGTTTTCTGCACAAATACTTTCTATAAGTCGTAAAAATGTGATGGGAAAAGAAATGATGATGATGATGATGATGATGATGATGATGACGACGACGATGACGATGACGATGATGATGATGATGATGATGATGATGATGATGATGATGATGATGATGATGATGATGATGATGATGATGATGATCTGCAAACAAAAAAATAATAATTATTAAAAAAAAAAAAGTATGAAAAAATAAAACAAAACACACAAAAAGTCAGATTTCTGTCTGTAGCGTTTGCTAATTGCCAAGGCAAGTATTTTTTAATATTCCCATTGGCCAGCTTTCTGGCAGTAAAGATAAGGGTTACTATATATAATTCTGAACTCGTAGCGGCGTGTGCATAAAAAACATAATTCACGAATAAAATTGTCAAATAATTACCTCCCAGCCACGTGACACAGGCAAGTGTGACTACTGATCCGTAGATCTAGAGAAACTCTATACAGAAACAAGTTAAGGAATTAAAGAAAACAAAATAAAACAAAACAAACCGATGAGCTAACTGAGAGCTGCTTCCAAATAAAGTCATTATAGCGTGAATTATCATTATGAATCAAGATTTAATATAGTTCCAAAACGACATCCCATTCAAGAAGCAAGCCCCTATATATATATATATATATATATATATATATATATATATATATATATATATATATATGTATATATATATATGTGTGTGTGTGTATGTGTGTGTGTCATATATATATATATATATATATATATATATACATATACATGCATACAAACATACATATACATGCATACAGAGAGAGAGAGAGAGAGAGAGAGAGAGAGAGAGAGAGATGAGAGAGAGAGAGAGAGAGAGAGAGAGAGAGAGAGAGAGAGAGAGAGAGAGAGAGAGAGAGAGAGGAGAGAGAGAGAGAGAGAGAGAGAGAGAGAGAGAGAGAGAGAGAGAGAGAGAGAGAGAGAGAGAGATGGGGGGCAATGGGCAATTAGCATTGAAAGGGATTGACTGGTTTGCTTTGATACACTTCTTTTCATTTCACAATATCGTGGTTGCACAAATTTACGCACACCACTTAATTTCGCGCTTGAACTCGATGCGGGGAAATATAAAGTTACGAAAACATTGTGTTAGGATTGGAAGATTCTGACCTTGTTACCTACTTTAAAGATGTAATAGTTAATAAGTCATGTATTGCAAATATTTAGACCGATCATACCTTCAGACAGTCAAGCAACCATCTGTGGTCAGAGAGTAAAAGTGACTATTGATAAAGTGTAAGTGGAATCCCGAAACAAATATTCCAAAGCACCCACTGTTGCCTGTCTAAATATTTAGTGTTTCAGTCCCTCCCTGGACAAATGACCGAAAATAATAATATTCGTAACAATTATCCCTTTCAAGACAGGTGACCAGCGTGAAGCATGTTTAGCACCTCGAATTTCTTTCCTTTGTACGTTGCAGTCCACATTAATATTGGCATTTTCTCCCGCAAGAAACTCTACTTATCATAGCCCATTTGCTGTTATCCTATAGCTACATAATTTTGAAGCTCCAGACGACACATTGCACGCGAGATCCCATATTGTAGCTTGTGTATGGTCAGCTATATACTCAGATAAAAGAAGAAGAAGAGGAAGAAGAAAAAGAAGAAGAAAAAGATTTTGGTATACATGAACAATTTACCGTGCTTATCCCATGATGGCTTTGTCACAGCGCAAAAGGTACCATCAAAACTGTTTAACGTGTTAACATGCCGCGGGTATTGTAGAGGTTGGCCATCGTTTGAAGTGGCCTGTCTGTTACCATTTTCTACGAGCCTTAGTTCA
>CAXHWN010000256.1:0-40000 GCA_964020975.1 Hermodice carunculata | reverse complement strand
TAGTGCCGCCGGGTTCTGAATAAGAAATTGAGCTTCCACTTTTGTGTAACTCTGCTAGTCACCTTACCGCTACGTAGAATCGCTCAACATATAAATAATATATGTTCATGCACATAGTGTAAACTGAAAATACTAAATGTGCGTTTCTTATTTTTGTATTTTTTATCCTATTTTATTATTTTTATTTTGTCTGTTTTATTTCATCTTATTTTTTATTTACGTTTTTCTCACGTTTATATTTTACATAATCATGGCGTAATTGTTATAAAAGGCATTCATTTTTATTTGTAAAGGAATATAGGTGGAATTTGAAAAGATCATCGTGTTGATTTGATTCATCCGAAACCAAAACTTTAAAAGTTGTTATATTTGGACGAAAATGTCCTGAGCAGTGTAAGATTTTGAAGCACCATAAACTATAAGGAGATCCCTTGTTATAGTGACACCTAACAATAAAATTGCATTGGGTTCATCAGATCGCTGACAATTCGGGTGTCGTGTTCCACAATTTGTATACCTCAGATGGCTCCCATTCCAGTTCACATAGTTTGTACTTCAATACCCATGCACTTTTTTCTCCTGTTATAATATAAGTAGGCGGCTAGCATGCAATTCAACCGTCAGGGCAATTGTATCTGGAAAAAGAAGAAAGGTCCAGACACCGCTGCGACAAGGTCTGTAATCCAGGCATCCTCTTGCTCTAGCAAGAATATCCTCAATTGGTAATTGTAGCCCGTAAAAACGATAAAATTTACACCCTTAAGCACATTTTTGCTTTTATATAATTTATATAATTGGGTTAGATGTATTCATAATACATACCTTATAAGCTGTTCAAATATGCAGTATATGGTAAGCCTATCAGAAGAAGTTCACTGAGGTGAAAGCGAAAATTATATATCAAAGATTTCCGCAGGTGAAATAGGTTTACGTTTCCTGAGTCTTTGTTAGTCTGGATATTCAAACAGCGCAAAACAAAATGTTGATACATGTAATTGCTTTGGATTAAATTTTTTCCTGAATTCGAGGAGGCGAATTCTTCATGTCTTTGTTTGTGACGATGTTCAGGTTGGGCACAACAGATTGTTTTTATATGTAATTGCTTCAGATATGATTTTTCTTTATAAATTGCAGCACGTATATTGTTCATATCTCGTTTGCAACTATTTCTGCTTCTGTCAAATTTCGTTTATTATAAGCCGTGTTTTAGTAATCATGAATCAATCACCCGAGACTAATTCTTGGACTCGAGATGACATCAACGACTAAAAACTTTGTGCATATACGTATGTCGGGAGAATAGGTTACAGATGTATAAGGAAAATACTATTTTTCATCGTAAATGGTGTAAAAATTTAACTCCTAAAAATTCAAATTCTCTTACGTTCGAGACTGGTGCACCACTGCCACATTTGAAATAAAGTCAAAAGAGTGCAAGTGACTGGGATCACCTTCGTCCTATCCTAGCGGGCTGCATGGCAGTTCAAAACATCATGGAATTTTTCAGATTATTTTGGAGTCCTACAGGTTAACACGCATGCAAACTGATGTACAGTTTTAACATGGTGGCACAAAAATCTAGGTGAGAAGACCAAGGAGGTAGGAGGGGCCTTGTTGGTACCTGGGTGAGTAGCTATGACCAAGTAAGTGGGGAGGCGTAACTGGATGGGCAAAGGGTTTGTAGATACAGGTAACTAGGTTTAAACATAGTTCTCTTCTGGTGTTAGCTTTTGCTAAAATTCAAGCTGATAGCGTACATGTAATTATTAGTTATCCCTGTAATTTTAGGATTGTTTGGCAAAGTAAACTGCCTGTTGACTGCATCTGTTCTACTTGTTGCCTCACCATCCTTATTCTGTACCTGTCACATGGCGCCATTTCAAACAAGAACCCTAACAACAGTTTATAAATAGGTTCAAAACTTATTTCACAATCACTGATATAATAATATGCTTAGACTAACAAGATCTGGATCGAATAAATTAAAGCTATTCATGCATGCAGATGCTTTTTGTCAAGGTAAGCAGCGTGAAGACACACTGGAAAGGGCAGCTCACATGTGGTCAGAGGCACTGAAAGAGACACATTGCGCTTATATAGACCACTACGTGTGTTACTTTCCTGGCGAAGGTTGCGGCTCACAACGCCATCAGCGTAGCATCAGAAGTTGGCCTGGAACCAAAAAAAACCAAGAGTGATTCTGTCTGAGAGTTAATGGGTGGTCGTGATGTCTGCTCAAGATTTGTCGTTGGAGTAATCACCTGTACACTGTAGTCAAAGACAAATTGAGTGTACATGTCTTTGTGCTGATAAATCCAATGGTAAAATCGATGGCAGAACCAGTTGGTATGCAAGACTAAGCACTTAATAATATCCACACCTATCTATGCAAAATTAAGAGTAGCAGTCCATCAATGCGCTTCAACATCTTCCAAAAAACAGTCCGGGCTTCGTTTATTATCGATTTATAGCTTCTGTACATGCTAATATTTGTATGACGTATTCCTCAGTCACTTAGCTCTCGATTTTTTTTGTACACTGTCCTTTTACGTTTATACATACATACAAACACACACACACACACACACACACACACATATATATATATGTATATATATATATATATATATATATATATATATATATATATATATATATATATATATATATATATATATTGACTGTATGAAAATACGAAGGACTGATCTTTGTTACAGAAGGGTGTGTTTACCCCTGTCACGTTTTAAATATATCTCACGCTTCATTTGGTGCAAATGCTTTAATACTGATTGGAACGGGGCGTTTTATGTATACACCTTGCGCTGGGAAACCAAAATATAAAAAGAAAAGCGAACTTTGGTTATTTCGTCAGTAAATACACCATGAAAAATTGCTATTACTACCAGTAATACTGGCTACACATCTTGCAAAGAAAGCTGTCCATTTGGCCATAAAATGAAAGTAATGGTAAGTTTCTATATTTTGTCACACGGCACTTCCCTTTCTATAAAACTAACAATGAAAAAAATCTAATAATAGAGATTGTAAAAAATGGAAGAAGAGTAACCGTGTTGGAGGGGAAGATTGATTTTTTACTCTATTGATACTAATCATCTGGGTTAGGTCACAGAAGTACGAGAACGTCTAGACTTCTGTATAATAAAAAAAATCTCTAACAGCAAATCTATTTTCCGGATGTCTTTTGGGAGACAGGGATCACGTGTACTACTAATGGAATCATCTGTGTAGTTTTACGCACAAAATTATATTTATTAACCTACAAACCTGAAAATAAATGGCGATGCATGATATGAACTCTTGAATCTTATACACAAATACAATGTAGGTGTATGCAATGCACACAATTCTCCAGCAATCCAGTCATAGCTAGTTACACTTCCAAGACAGACAGACAGCCACTAAGGACATATTTTACTTCGTTTAACCCGAACGTTTTTATAAAATGTTTATTGCTTTAAAAGTCGCATGTTAGTGTAGATACCAAATCTTTGAAAGACTTGTGTGTGGCATCATTTGAATTTGAAGTATGCCGCACCCTTTCAAGTACTCAAAGCTGCACCTCTCGGTACCAGCTCTTTCTTGAGCAAAGTCTTCTGCAGAGATTTGGTTTGACCAGACGAGTACAGAGCGCTGAAACGTGTACCCTTAGTTCTTACCACTCTTGTGTTTTATCTTTCGATCCTTACCACTCTTCTATGTAATCTTATTCCTCACTTGTGTGTATATATTTATGGCTAGTCTCTACCTCTCATTTGTTGCTGTCTTGATGTGGAAGTACCAAGTAGTGGCCACATTTGTCGAGACAGAAGTAAACGGTTCTGGCTTGATTAACACGTCACGGCTTGGAAGTGTCTCAATTGCCAGGGAATGAACGCTGCTCTGTGGCGTTGAGCCAAATTAGAAATACATTTATCTCCAAAACGTTAGACACAAATAAGTCTGTTTGGCTTCAGTTAAGTTAGAACGTATCATAGGCTAGAGCGACTATACTCCAGGGACCACTTGACCCACATCAACAAAACAGCCTTCACCCACTGTCCAAACAAAAAGTAAAATTTGCCACCAAGTAACCCAGTCCTCACCCTTATTTCTAAATTGGCGCAGTGCCTATACACAGTTGAGTTATATACGAGCATCATCTTTACCACCAAATAGTCTAACTATGTATCTGAATTTTGTCATACATCCCCTACGGACGTAATGGGCATCTTTACTGCCAAATAGTCTATGCATGCATTTATGTCTTTTTGTCATATCGTTCCTTCGGACGTAATGGATTAATCCGCATTTTCAGTATGAGATATAAGTCTGAAAACAAGTACAAGAAAACTCTTGGAAAAATTAATTATGTGTACTTTTTATGAGACGACAACTATCTTATCCCTGTTGAATTAAGTGGCAATAAATGCTTGTTCATTGTGTCAAATTCAATGTTGAGATGGTTAAATTCGACTTGCTCGAAACTCACAATTTTCAAAAGGAGGACAGGAAAAGGTCCTACACCGAAAACCATCCAAACCACAGCCCCAAACGGATAGGTGGCGAGATACAAGGAGTAAAACCAGATTAGTTTTAGCTCTTTTTATAGGTTTCTGTGGTGCGTCAATTATATTTGTAACAAAACAAGTTGCTTAATCTTTACATGTACCAATGCTGAGGTGACTCCCAGCATTTGCTTGTTTTGTTTGTTTTTGTTTGTTTGAGCTTGACATGAACCAGTGTCACAAACGAAGTTAGTGGCATTAACTCGCACTTGCGTCACAGACTGGCTAAAACCTCCCATTGTGCGATTTATAGCTATCGTATGATGAATCTATGGTCAAATGTCCAAAGAATACGCAGCTATCAACTTGATCCCTGGTTACCGATGCAAAGTAGCCCCGATGTACATACATATGCTTCTTACTTGTAATACATAGATTCTCGAGGATCTATGCTTAATGTCACATCACATTCATCCTTTATATTAAAAAACATCAAAGCCTATATGCATATGTTCATGCAGACACCAGTCGTGTCACTGAATCACCGCACTGCCTGTGTGTGTTCCTTGGCTTTCATGCAGCCATCAGCCTTACCAATCAAAGCCTAAATGCCAATACATAATGTTCACCTTACCCGGCACGCAGGCATTAACCTTTCCACTTAATGCCTACATAATGTCCTTTGGGCGTCATGTATCCATCACTGCCATTACGTAATAGCCTTAATGCCTACCCATATGCCTGTTGCAACTATATGCAATCATCTCACTTAGGCGTATTATAAGATATCATCCATACCTATGATATGTCCCTTACCCACCATTATCAAATACAATCAGTGTCTTTAATATTCGCAACATCTGCTAGTATGATTATCATCGATTAAAGACGATGCATAGCATATTATGTCGTCATTACACTTATTACTCATTTTTCCTGGCTGTGGAAGTTTTTGATATTTTATTGTGATTGTTTCAACTAAAATATATGGCAAAACTAAAAAAATCTTCAATTATGGACAGGACCGCTTCAGCAAAATAATGATGAGACGCTTTTGTGTTTATATTAACTGGGAATTTGCTATGGTCCACTCAGTTGCTAGGCAATGGGGGTATCCCTGCTCCATGATAAGGGTACTTCACCATTTTAGAAAGACATGAAATGTTCCAAATGTGTTTAACATCTTGTTAGTTTTAAAACTTATAATGAAGCGCTTTTCCGCAGATTTTAGCTTTCTCAGTTTCTCACTTTTGCCAAGTTGCTCATTTGATACTGTTAAATACATGAATATGTCTTCCTTCTTCTCAAGTTTCTTGCAGCAGCCTAGGTTGCAGTGCAGAATCCCAGTTCAGATGAATTCTTCCAAGTGCAATGACCCGGTTGGCTTGTGATTTTATCACCAGGTGGCTATTAAGTAATTGTGACCAATTAGAAACGAGGGCTGTCTACAGTGCTTTTTATGAGCACTGTCTGTTATAGGCCCCCATGTAAAATTGTCATCTTTGTATTCAGTATGCCAGTGTTATATTGAAATGTATTTCACAAATCGGCATGGTCTTTTAATATTTATAGTCTCAATGATTATGATAAATACCATTGACATAATCCTTTATTTGTTCATAGTCAGAACAATAATGGTTCTATAGCATACGTTGATGTGATCCGTATCATTCAATAATCACACATATGATGGAGCAGAGCATATGGCGTCATGGTTCAAATCACTAATGGTTTCAATAATGTAGGAATTTGGATTTTTTATCATCTTTATCAAATATTCGTCTCAATTTTGAAGGCACATAGCATTGCCGTGATCCCAATCACTTTATAGTCTTAATAATAATGGTTCATAACTTATGTCGTCACAGTCTTTATCCCTTAATTGCTTCAACAATGAAGGAAGAAGGCACACTTTTGCGTGATCTGTCTACCTCAAAGACTGCACAATAGTGACAACGGTACATAATATCACGCTGTAATGATCCGTGTTGCTTTACGGTCCCATTAACGATAGCAAATAGCATGCAGGATCAGGATCTTCATGAAGAAATGAGCCTCATAGTCACGTACAAGAAATACGCTCACCTTATCCTCACCAATCGATCCTATCAGTACATTTATGGCAATTTAAGTAATAATTAGTTAGTTGTATGACCCTTATTGCTGTTACTGATTCAACCTTAATCTCATTGGTGCTAAGTACACACAAGCACGCTCCTTTATACCTACGGGGAAGTGGTTCTTGACCAAAAGACACGAATTTAATGTAGACTGAATGTTGATGAAGCTAGGTATATGCTTTTGGAGAGTCGGTCATTAGTAGGCTGATAGTTGATGGTACATAGCAGGAACACTCATAATCCACACTTCTAAATCGCAGTATCAACTATTAAATAAGATAATGGTAGATACAGTCATGTTTCATGATTGTAATTCTCATTTAAATAAAAGGACTGCATAAAGGTGAATGCCACATACAGGGAGCACAAGCAATAATGATACTTGTCACAAGAGTAGACTATTTCTATTTCTCCTATTGGTCGAGGCACCATCACGTGTCATGGTATAAACACGTGGATCCACTGCTTTTGCTCTCTCAAAGTCACTGGACGCGGTCCTGACCTCGCGTGCGGCCGGTCCAGACCTCTTGAACGATGCAAGCGTGAAGTGATGAGTCATCAGCAACTTCCAGCCAATCACCTTCCACGATTAAATACACTGCTTGGTAGCGCGCACCATGAATCACTGAAAACATGGCACAGGATCTCTTTTGGATAATTTGGTAAGGATCAGTCGGCCGTGTTGATCTTGAAACTTTGACACTAAAACTGACAGATGCATATAACAAAGCAGTTCTTTGAATTCGGCCTATACATGGGTCTATAGACCAGTTCACATGATATACACCTCGGCCTTTCGCCTCGGTGTATATTGGTGAGGACTGGTAGATAGACCAATGTATAAACCTCATCCAAAGACTATAATTGTATATTGTCACTACATGCTTTCAGTGTCTATAGGATATAGGCTGTGCTGCAACTTCATTATTAAGTGTCTAAATTTATTACACCTATGACCCACATATTTAATTGTTCTTTACTTACGGGCAGCATCCCAGCAGAGTGGAAAACTTCAAGGGTTACTCCCTTTTACAAAGACGGGTCTATGGATGATGTTAGTAATTACCACCCCATATCAGTTCTTCCTGTCACCATGGAGGTCTTACAAAGACTGGTATATCATTAATTTTATTACTTCCAATCTTTTCATAATTTGATAACTTAAAATCAATCTGGTTTTCGCAAGCACCACTCAACTGCCTCTTCTTTGACTGATTTCACTGACCAAATGCTACAAGATATGGATAATGGTAGGAGCAGGGGCGTCCCCTTCCTTAATTTAAAAAAAGCTTTTGACACTGCAATTCATGACATCGTTCAACAAAAACTTAAAATCTATGGCGTTGATGCAATAGAACTTTCATGGTTTTGATCGTAACTTTCGGACAAATATCAGCGTACAACCATCAGTGGACCCAAGGAACTAAAGTGTAGGGTCCCAAAGGGGTCTATTCTTGGTCCCCTCCTGTTTATATCAATGACCTTTCAGACTCACTTGGTAACTGTAACATTATGTTATATGCGGACGACACAGTTCTTTACTGTTCCCATCGCGATGTTGCTGAGATTGTAGGAATTTGGAATCTTGAGCTCCTAAATATTTCACATTGGTTTCTGACAAATAAGCTTAAGTTTAATGCCAGAAGACCAAATTCATAATTTTCGGTTCACTATCAAAGTTAAAAAATTCCAACCCCTTGGAAATTAAGATAGATAATGTGATTATTGAAAAGGTGACGGTCTACAAATGCCAGGGTGTCCAACTTGACAACACCTTGTCCTTTCCTAGTCAATTTGACTATATCATTCGTAAAATATACTCCATATTAGTTGCACTTGGCAGGGCCTCCAAATACTTGGACACTTAACTTCTCTTGGTGTTATATAAAGATCTCATTCTTCGTCGCCTGGACTATTGTGATACTGTTTGGGACTCATGTTCGAAAAAAAATCTAAATTACAAATCCTCCAAAACAGGGCAATGCGCATGACTTTTAGGAGGGACTGCAATTCGCCAACCGCTGAACTCCACAGGATGGACGGCTTGCGGCCCTATCAGGAATGGCGTGTATTTCACATTGGTATATGTATGTTTCGGCCAACTAATAATCCGCTGCCTAACTACATCTGTGATATATTTACTTTCGTAAATCGAGCACATGATCATGTCACTAGCATCCACCCGATCCCTACGTATCCCTATGCTCACACAAACTACAGTAAAACTAGAATCTCTCTTCACGGTACCGCGATATGGAACTCTATTCCTGACACTATCCACTTTTTCACTTTTTAAAAGACAATACCATGTTTACTTAACCTCCTCATAATTGTTTATACCCTCCGGGACCTGTTTAATGCTGTTTCAGTCCTACTATTATTCCTGTGCGTGCTATTTTAGCATATTTTATGATATCATATTATTGTCTCCTTGTATAGTTTATTTTCTCATGTGTTTAATTTTACTATAATTTCTATTTATACTTAATATTAATTGTTATTGTGTTCATCTGTACCATTGTTTTCCACCTTTTACTATGTAGCGTCCAGGGCCTGGCGGAACATCAGTGTTATAACACTGAGCCAGTCACCCTAGTTGAAGAAAAAATCAATCAAACAATCATATTGAGTGACGTCCATTGATGACAGTGGTACATAGCACCAGCCACAATGATACTCAATGCGAATCCTCTAACTGAATATGTGAATATCACCAAAATCTTAGTGAAACGCATATTTCATACTAAAAGAAATATAGATGACGCACACACTATTATTCACGCCTTACAAATAATTGAACAATTTCTGTCATTTGATACTCCATTTATTATCATGAACAGGTTTCTACCGGCAAAAAGATTGGAATTGCTTGCTGCACATAGCTTCTCATACAGACATGCAGACAAAATGTTACTGACCCTGAGACCGTTATCCTCGTGCGTTTTTGTCATAAACCGCACAGGTTGTTTATCTATGTCAAAGATTGGTAATAAGAGAAGCAGACAACATTAAATTACGCCATCCGGATGCTAGTGGCCATAAAATGAAAAAGGGGAGACAAACAACCGAGCGGAGTTATGAATTGGGTTACGTTCTGCAAATCACGCGTTGGATTTCCCACTGTTTATCAAAACAGCACCACTTTTTTTTCAAACTCTCCTTATTCACACGGGTTTATTCGTCTTAGTCGATCAAAGAGCGTGCCAAATTAGGTCTTGCATGATAGACTTACCAGACTGGAACTAAAAGATGTCTTCTACTTGCTATTTAGTGCGTACATTTTAAAAGGTGGCCGTTGAGGCGTTCAAGGAGAATTCATCTATAAATTCTGCATCCACTTCGGTGTGTAATTTTGGTCAATCTTCAAGGCTCACACTATACTGTACGATAAAAGGGACTTTTCAAGTGAATGACATACAATGCAAAAGGAAAGGAACAACTGATATACTGGATGATTGATGGTGATCTCCTCGAGTTTGCTAACATTATTTGCTGGTACCTACATGGCTGGCATTTTATGTCCTTATATCATGCAGCTACACCACTGGATGTGTGACCTTTACTGCTGGATGTGTGACCTTTACTGCTGGATGATCTATTAGATGCTTCCTTCTTGCTTATGAGCATAACAGATTACAACCTTTATGTTCAAAACACCTTTCAAAGTAGAATATTAGTTATAGGACAAAAACTTGCATTTAGATACATTGTAATCTATAAATTTAACCGGCAAAATGGATACCATACAGGACGACTATTTCAAGTTATCACTGTGCTTTCACAGTAAACCTTGATCGCCCATTTGCCTACATCCTTTAAATTTGTAAATATGCTCAAGCAACATGATGTTCATTCTACAATAACTGAAACCGGGACTAGCTATATCGCAAATAGCCCCGGCAAGGCTGGTCAGTTATAAACAAATATATCGAAACAGTTTGGTAATAAGTACATGAAGGCAATACCAGTGTTGACGGTCACAATCCACTTGACAATATGCAGCGATCGCGTACATTTCTTTGACAACGTGGAAGCCACAATCTTAATTTTTTAACCCTTTTTGAACAGAGGTCGTGTGGTGACTCATCATATAGAATTAGAGGTTAAACTGGGAAAACTGTTTTCACGCTTATCTATTCAGAGAAGAAATTGTGCAGTGTTGTTTTGCGATTCCTTATCATTTGAAGCTGATCAATATATTTTCAATTTTTTTTCGGCTCTGCCTACCCTATACAGCATCATATTCATCGCTACCCCCCCCCCCCTTCCCCCTGATGAGGTTGAATAATTTTAAAGGTGGAGACGCAACTCTATATATAGCCGCTGTTATTATGTCTGTGAGCTAACATAGACATATTGTTTATCTAGGAATTCTTTCTTTCTTTCTTTACAGGCAAATGCGTCCGACATTTCATTTGAAAAGTATTACACGTAGAAACTCCAAACATGGCACAATTATACTTCCATAGATAAAGTCTGGCTTTTTTTTTATAATGATAGATCATGCTGTTCAAAATCATGCAAATGAGGGTTGATTAAAGTTTTAAATCTTCAATATCTTTAATACTATAGTAGATGTGGTTCCAAGTGTATAGGAGTTCGATCATACCAAAGTAAAGGTCATCTCAAATGTCAAGGTCATGTCAAGGTCAAAGGTCAATTTTAAGCCAAAGTGTCATTTTTGAGGTCAAGGTTCACTTCAGTTAGAGGTCATCTCAGGGTCAAAGGTCATTTTAAGGTCAAAGGCCACTTTCGATGGTGGCTTTCTTCTACCCATAACTTGGTCAATTTTTATCCAATTTTGATGATGTTTCGCTCCAATTGTAGCTATAGTAACACTGCATATTTTTAAACGTACATGTGGCCTCTGAACGTCAAAGGTCAAGGTCATTTGGACCTTTGAAAGATTCATCCAGTCATAACTTGGCCAATTCCATCCAATTCCAGTCATGTTGGACTGAAATTGTGGGTATTGCAGTACTGCATATTTTTATAAGAACATGTAACCTCAAAAGGACAAAGGTCAAGGTCATTTGGCCCTTTGAAAGTTTCATCTTGCTATAACTCTGTCAATTTTCATCCAATTCGGTTAATGTTGGGCTTAAATTGTGGGGAATCTAACACTGTGGAGTTTACATGTGACCTGTAAGGGTCAAAGGTCAAGGTCATTTGGACTTTGAAATTTGCATCCAGCCATCAGCTTAATGTAATGTAAAGTAATAAAGGACAAAAGTTGTAGCATTTAATGTTTGCAACTTTTGAAGGCACACATCAAAGCAAATCTTCTTTTCTAGTTTTATTTGCCGTATTTGGAAGTCATTAGGAAATGTATTTCCACCGAACTGAAACAAATCAAATTCACAAAAATACGGTTGCTTGATCGTAACATGGTTTGTAATTTAAAAACACATGAAGTATTGTGGGGAATACGGATCATAAGTACATTATTGGTTATGTCTGGGAATGAGAACTAAAATGGTAACATGGACCTTTCAACGTCACAAATGGAACTTTTATAAGTTGCACGCGATTTACACTGTATGTTCATGCACCAAAAAGTTGCCAAATTTTAGCTCAGTAGATAAATATATATCAAAGTGTTTTCAGCCCACAAAAAGTACTGGTTGTTTTCAGTGATTTTAGACACAACATTCATGTTTTTCGCGATCATATATCATAAAAAATAGCTTAAAGAGGCAGTTATCAAGAAGTTTGCTTTAAGCAAATGATGAGTTTGTGCAGAATCTGGCGTATAATCTGCTCCTTGCTTGGACACCTTTTTTTCTGGCTATTCGTTTGGCACCTACCAGTAATTGAAAGCCAGGTATGTTCCTCTTCCATTTGCGTTTCCAAACATTGAAAATTAGAATTTGTTTGGTGACACACTTTAACTGATAGTATCCCATATTTTCTCTCTGGTATTTTGTTTGTTTTCTAATAACACTTTGGGTCCATCATGCAAATATGTTGACTCTTGTTTCGGGACTGGTTTAGCATTAATCATATTTTCTTCAACCGATAGTTCCACTAGCCCTAGGTCATGCTACTACCGAGGTCCTCGCCTGGAAAGTCAATGAGTATAAGGAGTATGGAATACATCTGGAGATGGAATATGCTACTGTAGTCTAAGAACATATATTAAGGAGATGATTCTACGGTGCGCATGTTCAACGTTTTTTATACAACCTTATCGGCACCCTTTTACTTTGTCTGTCAAAATGTCCGTATATCGCTGAAATCAGCCCCCTTCCCCACTCGCCCAAAGAATAGGGACAAGACTGAAGTTCTATATGACTGCCAGAACTCCACGTTTATGTGAAAGAATAAATGGTACAAACAGGGACAGGTGAATACCTACCACACACAGGATATGCAATGAGGCGGTTTTAAAGAAATATTTATTTTCCGTTTGTCTGATTGTGGAATTTAAACTTTCCCACAAACGTCACGATAAAGAAAATAGGGTTAAGTTGGATGTCCCATTTTGAGCCACTAATGAGGTAATACCTTGTATTTCAATGGAAACCCATAAATTCACCTATTATTAAGGCTTGAAGGAAGGATAGCCAGCTACAGTAGAAAGATCAAAGAGATATGTTAGGTTTAAGACGAATCGTCTATTCTCTCCATAAATGGCGAGTCGTGTCATTTATAAGTTGTCATTTATCCGCATTGTCCACAGCAAAACGAAACTAGGTTTTCTTGTGTAATAATTGCAAGTGTTTAGTAGTTCCCGCTAAGTAAGTCCTCTTTGATGTTTTAGGCTATGCTGCTGAAATCTTTGTTTAACCCTTAGAAACTTAATGCTCATGTATCGGAATGAATCGTATTTCCAGTTGAACAAGTGCCTCCGACTGTGCTCGGTTGAAAAATTAAACTGACGTCAAAGGAGGTAATTTGTAAAAGGGGAAGGAACATCCATTTCAAACATGTTTCAACAAATGTCCAAGTTACCTAAGGTCTAACAAAAAATATATTTGTGGTTCCGGTAACCCGACTGACCCTATTAAAAAGCCCTACCCTAAATTAATTTAATGAAACATTAAAAAAGAAAAAAGTAGTTTCAAGCCGCCCTTCCCCGATAAAAATTGATCGACCCTGGTTGAAAGATTTTAGCGAGAGAGTGGTCATCGTGTGCTGTTATTTTGCAGCTAAGTCAACTCAAACACGGTATTATATTTCAATTGTCTGAAGGGTTAACTTGAGAAACAGCATACCTGCATAGCCACAGTTGTTAGGTGAAACAGCATAGCACCGTAATATTTCACTGGGTTCCAGGCGTCCGTTCTCTAAGTTACCAGGGCAACCCGTCGTTAAAGTACTCACAAAACATGACTTACTGTCTTAACTTTAATCTGTGATCTCATTTTTGTCTGAAACAGCTATCATCGTGAGCTACTAATCCAGATGCCAAATGATACCATGAGTTGACAAATCATGCACGTTGGTGGGCGCCATTTTGAACATGACGCAATGCATGGCGGGACAGTCACACAAAAATACATTTAATTTGGACTTCGAAGGGAAGTGTGGCCACTGCATTTATCATATCATTATTGATGCTCTGAAATATTTGCCAAAAAACGTCCTTTTGGTTTCATATGTTATAACCCCCACCCACCCCCAAGATTGTCCCAATACTATACTCATTTACAACCCATTGGGTACGGATTCACAATTTTCATAATGGCAGCCCAGCCCATGGGTTACCCTAGATTGGATATTTTGAAGAGGTTGTATCAAAAATAATGTCTGATTAGTGTTAACAGAAGGTCAATTTGCCGGTTGAATGTAATCAGGTTATGTAATTGTATAATGGGACTTTTCCTGTGTGAGCATTACCTACAAATGTAAATATAATGCTTTATAGTTACCAGCTGTTGACGGCAGTGGGCCCCACAATAGGAATATTGTATGAAACCCTGAAGTCGCCCCCAGGCTATGAATTAGGTAGCAGCACTCGGCACAGGAGCCAAGAGGCCCCACTGAGTCAAAGTTGCAGCTGAGTGGGGAAGGTTGCCCCATAGTGGACACAGGTCTGAAAGTACTGCCAGGTTTTTATATGATGGATGATAATCTGCAAGCATCTGATGTAAACGGTCTGCATCATTTTTGTCATTCAGAAGAATACGTCATGTGTATTTTGCAGCATACTCAGAGTACAATGATGAAAGGTGTTCATCAGGTTGTGTGAGGGGAGTGCTAGGCAAAAAGATCACTACTGATATCTCATTGGTAAGCCTCTAATATGGGTGCCAAGGTTCAAGGTACCAGGAAATTTATGGTCAAATGTACCTTGTTTGCACAACTGCATGAATAAATGTTCTTTGTTCCAAAGAATGTTTGTGTTTCATGTTTTCTAATACCGAAGGACACATATCCCATGTTCTCGGGGAATAAAAATCCCCCCCTTCCCCCGATTCTATGTTCTGCAAGATCCCTGTAAGAGCCTTCTCATGATGTGCACATTCCATGATCTGAGAAACATTATGTTACTCAAAAGAATTTTTTTCATGACATACTTTATATACCCTTGAACTTCTTTAAAAATGATTCGAAGGGAATAAAAGTAACGTATGTTTGGACTCCATGGAGTGAATTGCCTTCAGCGTTTTAACTAGTTCAAAGGACTGACCTAATTCGACCCTACATGTTTGCAGTTTCATGGAATTGCGGCTAGCTTTAAATCATGTCATTCAAGAAACATCTATGTTTAGCCATAGTCACATAAAATAAGCATATGCTAGTTATGTTTGAATGCACAACATATGGCTTTAGTATCATAGCAATTTGGGTTTTCTCTTTTGCCACCTATTTAATTTCCCACATGCAGTCTTTCACATCTTCAGTACGAGGAAGTGAGCCAAAATGGTGTCATCACCACTAAGGAACAACAGTCATATATTTGTTAGTTTTAGAGTTATTTGGGACGTTTTTTACTAGGAATCACCTGATTGTTCAGTGCCTTCACGTTCCAGTTGTTAACTAACAGTTCTGCAAACTTGGATTCATAGACTCTTGATAAGTAACCCTTAACACCATAACTTTGTCGAGTATGTAATAGATAACTGTTTCAATCTTGGTTCCAATTTTGAACAAAGTAATCATAACTATCGCTTTGATAGTCTCCTAGGCCCTTTAGCCTCTAAATTGTGACTGCTCATGCATCCTTCTAAAATATCATCAGAAAAGTTAGATCTGCAGGCAAAAAGGACAGCCTGTGCATTTGTACCCAAATTACTTTATCTGTTCAGCAGGTCACCTATGCTACAACTACTAGATATTACAGCATATCGACCTTGATTCTTTCTTCAGAGTGATAACATAAAGGAATGGCGAAATTTCATTTCTCTGCTTTGTTACATGTTTCTAGCAGAACATAATTTTGTTACTATGTACAGCCTTTCTGCTAACTGACTTTGATACAATTATACCTGTATTGATGCCCTTGTGACATGAATAAATGATTTGATATATATATATATACATATATATATATATATATATATATATATATATATATATATATATATATGTGTGTGTGTGTGTGTGGTGTGTGTGTGTGTGTGCTTTCAATTTGCAAACAAGAGGTACTGTTTGGTGAAATGTGTATAGAAACACGTGGGATGGCTTTTGAAAAAGTCGCTCATGTGAAAATTGCCCAATCAACCAGTTACCCAGATATGTGGATATGCACATCTTGGTGATACACATAATCCGTTACTGTGTTAATTACTCCGGTGAACAGCATTGGTGCAAGACCCAGGCCAAATGGAAGTGCCCCAAACTGATAAACCACTCTGTTTACCATGAAATGCAGATTTTTTTTACCATACTCAACTATCAGCACATTGCAAAATGCATCTTTCAGGTCCACCAAGGTCTCCCAGTCACTCAGGTGAACCACAGCTGCTGTGGAAGCTGGTTTCCATTTGGACTTCTCCTTGCAAAAGGGTTAAGTTTGGAGAGATCCATCACAAGCCTCCTGTCCCATCTTCTTTTTGAAACCAGAAATATGCCTGATGACCATTGTTTTAGGACTTTCTTAACTACCCTTTTAGCAATAGAGGTCTCACTGCTCTATCTTTGTTGTCTAATGTTCCTGCCCGCTGTGAGACAAAAATGTGAATAGGTGAGTTTGACAACTCTGTAAAATCAAATATATTGACTGGTGGTGTACCATCTGTGGACATAAAGTGACAATGTGGCTCTCATCTGTTAGGGCTTCTGAACGATGGACAGCTTTGGGGTAACAAATGACTACAGAACGCTG
This sequence comes from Hermodice carunculata, assembly GCA_964020975.1. Lineage (NCBI taxonomy): Eukaryota > Metazoa > Annelida > Polychaeta > Eunicida > Amphinomidae > Hermodice > Hermodice carunculata. The sequence goes on along the minus strand of CAXHWN010000256.1, from coordinate 23,102 downwards.
TCAGGTGTGCAAGTTTAAAGGCTGTTGAGTTAACCCTGTTACGTCTATGCTGCTGCCTCTTTCTCCATGTAGACACCTCGGGCTTTGTTGCCTCAGCCCATGTTGCACCTGAACTTCTTGGCCTGTCCTTGAAATGGTCAACAACCACTGGTGCCACTGCCTGTCCAAGGCAGGGCTTTTTGCAGCAGTGTCATTGGAGGAAACCCTGCTGAATCTGAAGATGGGACTCTTGGTGGGTGTCCTGTATGGCAGGCTGCAGCACCTTCAGATCAAGCAACTGTGACTGGTCAATAAACGAATTGGGTGGACATGAACCCATGTGCTCATTTACTATGGACATGTTGAGGTACGATCATCACTGAATTAGCATGGAGTTGATTTCCAGGTCAACCATCGTCCACAGGGCATAATGTAGCAATAAGGCCCTGGACTGCTTTATCTGGCTTATAATGTTGATGACCTTGCAAATGTTGAGGTCCAAATCGCAACAGTCGGTGAGTCTGCAAGGGTTTGGGTTAAGGCATCTACATTGGATGTGGAGTGCACAAACTGGACAATTCTGATATCAAATATAATCCTGCTGAGGACCCTGTGAGGTAAGTATACACTCGATGGCGGCTTCTTTCCCAGACACAGGATACCAAACTCCTCCTGAGCGCAAGAAGGTGAGCATTGAGATGGTGATGGGGTCAGTGAATGATGGGGAGGCAGAGACAGAAAAAGCACAATTGGAAGCATACAGGTGGCAGGGCTTGAGATGGGGCCTTTGCTCTGTGAACCTGATGAGATAGGGACTGGTCTGGTGATGGTCCTCTAAGCCAGCAGGATATGTGCTACGTAGTTGAAGGCCTGTTACAGCCTAGCAACCAAGCTTTAACCTGCAGGATGTAGTGTGAGACTGAGAGCAGACTCCTCCCACTTCTACGTATGCTTGTAAAGTACTGGTGCTGTCTTCACCATACCTTTCTGTAAAAATGGCACCTTATAAGTCTATAAATTTTATTATTATTATTATTATTATTATTATTATTATTTTTTTTTTTTTTTATTATTATTATTATTATTATTATTTTTATTATTATTATTATTATTATTATTATTATTATTATTATTATTATTATTATGATGATGTCATGTACGCATGGATGTATGAATGTATGTACGTATGTATGTATGTATGTATGTATGTATGTATGTATTGTGCTGATCGTGATAAACCTGGTTCAAGACTTCAGACTCTAGTCAATATTATCTCATAAAAAGCTTAAACATCTAGATGTATCAGGGAGTACAAATGAATGTATGAATGAGAAATATCATAAAACAAGGAACAATGATCTAAAGGATCTATGTCCCCCAGCAGGCTACATTTTGTCAAGACTGCAACACTGCATCTATGGGTTTTTCATTCAGTGGACAATAGCCCTTCTAGAGTTTATATAATATATATATTCTGGGGTATAAACTTCACATGGTGAAGATCAAAATGAGCTTTGATGCACATGCCTATGTAACATGAAAGCACCACCTGCCTACAGCTAGGTAACATAAAGGTACTTTGCACATGCCCTCCATACCAATGTTTCATAAGTTTATGGCTGATGCAGATAGGTTTCTGGTACAGGTGATGTTGAAAAAGGTTCAGGTTGACAAACAAGCCATGCTGCACCAAAAAGGTCTGTTCCAGGCATGAGCAATGATGCACATGCCTTTAATGCGATGTATGTATGATACGGCACACATTGTATGTGATTCAAAGTCACATTCAGAGACTGTATGTGTGCCCACCTGGTGCCGTTGACCTTGCAAAAATTGTCAAGGTCCTCAAACAAGTCATGTTGCACAAGAACGTTCTGATCAATGCACAAGTGATTCTGCACATGCTTGTATTACAATGTATGTGTGATGAGGTACAGATTGTATTTGTTTCAAAGTCAGGTTTAGCGGCTCGGTGACTTTGAAAAGCGCCCTCAACATCAAACATTTCCTTTGCCCATCACAGGATGACCTATGGTATAAATTGCATAAGCCTATCTTAAGTGGCTCGCTACAAATCAGGACGTATGGACCTATCACATTTTAAGGGCCATGTGACCTTGAAAAGAGGTCAAGGTAAACATGAAGCTACACTGCACATCACATGCTCTGTATAAGAAACATCCATGGCAAAACTTTCATCATCCTATCTTAAACAGTTCATTAGATATTGGGCCAATTGGATTTAACAGACGAACGGACCGAATGCCTGCCCCCTCCCCTCGCCCCCTTTACTATGCCCGTGTCCCCTATGCAACCCTCAGGCTGATGGCGGGGGAGGCGAAGCGGGCAAAATCTCAAACCAAGCGATTTCAGAACAAACCTTTCACGAAATCAAACGGAAATAGACTTTAGCAGTCTGACGAATTTTTAGATGATCTTTGCCTCTTTAATTTGTCGAGTAAGGGCCTTATAAGTTATGTGAAGGCAAAATGTAGAGTGCCCAACTTTTGAAAATTGGAAAAACATTTGGATGACCATAAAAGTTCAAGACAAATGTATATCATCACTTCGGATACTTTACCTGGGTTTACGAACACATGGATTTTCCTACAGAATCAAATTGTGTGTAACATATGTATATATGGTGTGTGATGTCCTCCACATATGCCAGTGTGTCTGTTAACCCCCCCCCCCCCATGGGGGTATATTGCCCTTTCAAAACCTGAAATACCCTCTGAGAAAATTCTAAAGGGTCACTAGTCTTGTTTATTTACAAGTAAAATGGGTGAAAATCTCCCCTGAATTTCTTTCTTGCAACCCCAGAAAAATTGGTAAAGGAAACACTGTCTGCACAATGTGATTCAACCTCTCTTCACCTATGATCAACTGGACCATTATCATGAACTGCTATAAACAAACGTAAAGATAGTATCTTAGCGCCTAACGTTCGGTTTGACATTAAATACTCAGGTAAAGGAAACAGGGGCTCTGTGAAATTATATCGTCTTCTGGTAAGGATAGATATTTTATACTTGATATAACATCTACTTTTCTAAATCTTACTTCAGTGCACTTGCATCCTTGATAACGTATGATAGGAGAATTTTTTGCTCAATGGCAGCAGCTGAGTTTAGAAAAATACAGGACACGTAGTTGTTTTTCTGCACGAAGCAGAAAAAGCTAATAGTAGCACGTGTTTAGTACAAGTCGTTTAAGGTCTTGTTGAATGAGAGTTACTCTGTATTGACCCCTGGTACATTTAATCTTCATTATCCCGGGGAATTAAAAGGTATGACAACAGAATATCAGTTTAATGGGCGGTCAGGACGTAAACAGCTTTTATCCTTTTCTATTGATGTTTTTCTCCCCAACGGCAAGTAGCGTTTGACACCAAGTCCGAGACCCAGGTATGAGCTGGCCTCGAATTATCAATATGTCCGGGAGTAGGGCGTGAGTTCCTGCGGCGGACAAGGCCTGAACAATAGAGATAGGTAACCTTGGGAAAAGCTTACCGCACACCAAGGGGCCTGCAATAAGTGGAGGTGCCCTGTGTATAAGTATATTAAGTTGTAACCGACGAATAATGGGCGCAGACATGAACATTTGCAAGGTCCTCACATATGATTTGGTCGTGCGGAAAAACACGATGCTGCAAGGGGGTGTGCATGGGATCCAATCGGCAACTGTCAGACACAGCAGAGGGGATTACTTGCTGTAAACTGGACAACACAAAATGGAGCGAATTTACTTTTAAAGGCAAAGGACAAGAAAATACTATCTGTTTTTGTCTGAATTTTGAATGAACGTTTGGAATGTACATAAAAGGTAATCGACTCCATTTTTCCCCTTCTTGACAGGTCGGCACATTTTTTTTTCGGCTGCAAAATGTAAATTAGTGTAGAATGCAATTTCTTATGAGAATTGAAAGGTGACATACACGTTTCAAATAAAGGCAGCAAATTCTTTTTACAAAGATAATATGTATAGACGTAAAATAATCTAAGGAAACAAGAAAGTCAAAAAAAAAACCCTTTGCGATCTTTGCGTGGTTCATGCACAAAAATAAATGGACAATCTAATGTCAATACAGCATAAAACGTTATATATTTTGGCAGTTTGTGAAGCAATTTTATATGATTTCGAACAAAATTTTCCTTATGGCTGTACAACGAATTCAATTTGCATTTCTACTTCTAATTGATTAGAAATGCAAAGAAAATGCTTGTATATTAATGTATAGCATTGGTTAACTTTGCCTCATATCGGATCACCCAATCAAGACAATATCTTAAAACAAGAGACGATTAAGCAGTACATCAGTATCTTTTTTTTCAAAAGTGCAGACTCTAATTCATTCTTCATTGCATAACTTGGTTGCTTCATTTCAGGGCAGGGGACCAATGCAATATATACTCTGTCTCAAAGAGTAATCAGGATAAGGATAGAGGGTACAATACTCTTTGGTTTGCCTCTTAATTTAAGCGTTGCACAATAATATACACATCAAAATCCTTTGATTTATGTTTCAATACCATAAATCGCGGTCATTATTATGGAGGAGACAAAGAAATTTTATATTGAAATAATCTTCATGTGGGCCTCTCCGTTGGATGTTCGCAGTTACAAACTGACAGACCTGATCAACAAGATTTTTGTTTTTCAAAATGGCGTAAACATGATGCAAGTCAGCAAATGGCCTTTACACAATGCCGTGACTTCAGGTTAACGTATTTCATTTTTATCAAGGATTCAATTTCACTTCAAAAGTATGGAGTGTGTTTGTACCTTGTCTAACCTCCACACACTCAAATAAATCACACCGACCCCATGTTGATATAATATATAATTATCTGGTCTAAGTTTCCCATGAAAAATTTATTTATATTCCTAGCCACCGAGTCGTTACATATTTTCAAGCACCCTGGATTGTGGAGAAAAAAACCAGTTTGAAACAAGTGGTGATATGAATCAATTCATATCCGAAAATTTTATGGTAATTGAACATTTTTGTCCAAGACAAGGATGCATGACTGTTTTCGTAAAGCCACGCCTTTAAACAAATATAAACCGACAAAGCACTCTTGGCATCAATAAATATTTGGGAATGAATAAATACGCTAGTAAAGCAATATCGTGAAAAACAGACTATCCTCTTACACAGAGCACGTAAAACTAAAATCACATCATGAAGTTTTGCATTTTTTCCGAAGTCATTACTGCAACCTTGTACCAGCTATGCATAAATTAGATTTAATGAGACTGCCCACATATGTGTAAATAAAGATAAACAACTTGGCCATCATAACTTGAAATGCTCCCTCCTCAAAACGATAGGCTTAGTTTATTGTGTCAGTCCTTGTAATATAGGCTGTAAGCCTACCTTGCGTCAGCCAGAACACATAGTGTATACAAAATATTAAGCATAACTATGCACATTGCTCTGGATATTTCTGCATTTAGACACAAGAGGGATTTGGCTGTCACTGGGCAGATTCTCTTCCCATATATCTCTACAGCACACAGATTTGCTTCTTGATCAAAGAGAGTGTGCAAACACACAAAGCTTTAGACGTCATGCATGCGATACATTCATATTTATGGGTGTGAGATCCACTTTCTTTTCTAATTAGGAATATACCGTCGTTGCTGAGAGCACAAAAAGGCCACTACATGTGTACCCTTTGATGATAGCTACAAAAGCCATTCAACGCGCATTTGGGGTAAATTTAGCTGAACGATGAGGAACAAAAGTTTTTAATGGAATTAGGAATCATTTTATTCGATCAACACATATAATACAAGCTTGGATTATGATTCGTCATTGGTCGGAATGTACAAAGAGCATATATTAATCTGGCAGACATGCATTCAGGTCATACCTGACCGCTATCATGCAAGCCACCCAAAAGTGTTATTGTATTGAATTATTGACCGAAAACCGTTGATGAATTACTCAATAACAGCTAGAGTGCAACTGTAATTACTCTTACAACATTGTCGTACCTATGGTAGTCAAAGAGTTAAAAACCCAAATCAATCGCCAGTGTTACAAATAAAAAAAAACGATTCGGTATGCAGTAACTCTCTTTCATACTGGTGTACGCAACATCTTTTTGCATAAACTGTAAAATTTTTGTTTTATACTTGTGTAGGTGATCAATCTATTTTTCCATAAACTGTAACACCCTGGATCTTGTTTTTATTTAGTTTTCATTTTATGATTATTGGAACGTCGTTCAAAATATGGCTCAGTTGATGCATAACGCATTCTTGTGTATACATGTACATGACAGAGCGCGAGGTACACGAACGTTGTTATGTCTGTGTGCCAACACATTCTTTCTTTCTTTCTTTCTTTCTTTTTCTTTCTGTCTGTGTATGTCTGACTGTCTGTCTTTTTTCTTTCTTTCTGTCTTTCTTTCTTTCTTTCTTTCTGTCTTTCTTTCGGTTCTTTCTTGACAGGAAAATTTGTCTGACATTTCATTTGAAAAGTATTATCCGTAGAAACTTCCATACATGAAGCCTTGAGTTTTTATAAAGAAATTCAACAGTTTTGAAAAATATACAAATTAAAGACATTGAAAAATTTAATCTTGAATATCTCCAAAAATATAGTACGTACAGAAAACCAATCAAACTGCAATCGGTATGTTTGTGACACTGCACATTTTTGTAATTTACACGTGACCTCTACAGGTCAAAGGCCAGGGCCATTGGAAATTCTTTCCAGGCATAACTTGGTCAATCATTATCCAATTTTGATCATGTGGGGCTCCAATTGTATATATTATAATACACTTTTAGCAATTTACATGTGACTATTAAAGGTCAAAGGTCAATGTCATTTAGACTTTTGAAATATTCATCCAGCAATAACTCTCTCAACTTTCATCCAATTTTGACCACGTTGGACCCAAATTGTAGGTATTGCAACACTGCATATTCTTATAATTTACATGTAACTTCTGAAGGTCAATGGTCAACGTCATTTGGACCTTTCACATTTTCATCTAACCCTAACTCGGTCAATTTTTATCCACTTTTGATCATGTTGGGCTCAAATTGTACCTATTGTAACACTACATATTTTTTGCAATTTACATGTGACTTCTAAAGGTTAAGGTCATTTGGACCTTTGAAATTTCCATCTAGCCATCACTTGGTCAATTTTCATCCAATTTGAATCATGTTGGACTCAAATTGTAGGTATCGGAACACTGCACAATTTTGTAATTACAAAGTTCAAGGTCATTTGTACCCTTGAAATTTTCATTTAGGCATAATTCAGCCAATTTCCATCCAATTTTGACCTTTTTGGACCCAAATTGTAGGCACTCGAACACTGCACATTTCTGTATTAACATGTAACCTCTAAAAGTCAAAGGTCAAGGTCATCTGGCAGTTTGAAAGTTTCGTCTAGCCATAACTTTTTTTAATTTTCATCTGATTTGGTTCATGTTCAGCTTAAATTGTAGATAGTGTAACACTGTACTTTTTTGTAATTTACATGTGCCTCTGAAGATCAAAGGTCAAGGTCATTTGGACTTTGAAATTTTTATCCAGCCATAAGCTTAATGCAACGTGAAGCACCGATGGAAAAAAGTGGTATTTAGAATTTACAACTTTTGAAGACACAGACAGATTTGCCCTGAAGCAATCTTCTTTTCTAGTTTCTGTTTCTGTATGTATGTATGTATGTATGTATGTATGTATGTATGTATGTATGTATGTATGTATGTACAGAGCTGGAAAATAAAGTTTTCCAAATATGTGGGCAATTTTTCATTTATAAATCACATCATAAAGTACACTCTAATGCCAAATACATCACAAGACAGTCCTGTTATATTTCTGCGGTAAAAAGCTCACGTTCACAGCCGAAATGGTCCACAGCATACAACAAGAGGAACAGCGGAGAAGACGAAATGTCCGTACCAGGCCTTTCAGACTTCTTCTAAAAATGTGGTGAAATCTCTACATTTTAAATAAAAATGCAGACTTTGTATGCGAAACGTGTAGTCATTATATAGGCAGGTTTGGCCAGGAGAGAGTTAGTGTGGCGATCTCCCGGGAGTCGTGTCATGTTGACAATAGTTGATCCTTTATTCTTTCTTCAAATAAACTATCGAAGTTCATGATTTGGTTGCTCAGAGGAGTGGTGCATGAAGTTGGACTGTGGTTTTCACATTGCACATCGGTAAACATCCAGCACAATATGGTTATTGGTATCACTGATGTGCCCACACCCTCTTTGTCAACACCACCAACTTACCAGCCAAAGATAGTTCCATTGTTAAAAGTAGCCCAGCATTTTGACTTTTGAAGCCTTTAACATATGACAACGCAGCTGTTTACGAGTTGTACGAAACATCCACACAAAGGAATCGTATTCCACTACACCTTTTTATTGCCTTATCTGACAATGGAATTCCCAGAACTTCTTGCGGACAGTTCACAGAGAAGCTATTCTGTTCATTCATATACTGAATATACAGGATCAGGTCAACCTCATACAGAAAGGAACTCCACACCTCGACCCGGATTTTGTCTAACTGTTTTCATAGCGAGTCTTGCGTTTTTGATGTAGCAGCACAACTTTATTTATACGGAATCTGAGAAAATAGAAAACCGATTCTTGAAGAAAAAACCTTGGCTCGTATGCTGATGGACAGTATGTATAGGTACAAAACGTCCATGCGGGTCTAACCTGCAGATTTCGACTAGTTGTGAATAGCTTTCAGTTTCAAGTTCAAGTTAACTGTATACATATTGTTTTTATTCGTACCGATGGATGTCGTTTAGCATTGCCATAATGGCAACGGGATACTTTCCAACTTTGATTAAAATAGGTGCGTGTGCAAAGTAGGCTGGCAATTGTTTTTATAACTAGTGGATATATATTATCATGCACTTCAGTTCTAATTGTATTCTCCTCTTAACGTTTCCCCTTAAAAACGCCCTAGACCGGCTGGTCAAATGTCGTCTGCTTCAATGTTTTTGAGTGACTTCAACAGCAATGAAAAACAATTTGAACGAGAATTATTGACGACATTAATGAAGATAACAAGCGCCAGGTGAAAAGCGTTTTTCTGCGGTCGACCAACGCCAAGGAAAGCTGTTGACTAAATTTAAAGGGGAAAGACTAAAATTATATTTCAACTACGTGAATCGGATACCCGTACCTACTTTGTTCACTAAAATCAAAGAAACTCCAACTAGACAGCTGGAAACTAAGAAACGCGAAGGTTTTGTGTCATTTCTCACAAACACATTAATTTCAGTTCATAGGTTTTCCAAGGTAAATGGTTTTTGATCGTATCACTCACCGAGTAACTGTTAGATTTCAACTAATAAGCACCTTTTACAGACTGAAACCGGGCTTCGGTACAACAACCAGATCTAGATTCTTTAGAATCAAAACAGGGTGGGCGTAAAGATGAAATAGGGCATGGGTCTTTTTTATTATTTTTTGACCTCTGTTTAGTCCTTATTGCATGCTTTCTTCCCTTTTTGATCCACCAGTCCCTGCTCTTATCATTCAGTTACACTTGCCTGCGCTCAGAGGGCATGGGGACCCCATCACATGTCACAGAAAATTAAAACCTCTAATTCCTTGGCACACAGACTTAGTCACCCTGATCAAAATGAAATACGCGAGGGACATCTTGGCGAATAGTTGTATATGTTTAAGTCGCTTCATATTGGAATATCGCCATTTGTGGGAATTTTTTCATATTTGATCTGACGTTTACCAGTAGGAAAATGCAAATCAGTCATGGAATAAGTAATTGCACATTACCACAGACAGTTTTATTGCACAATGTACAAAATTTAACGTTTCAATAGCAACGCAAAATGGAATGTCGCGAGAATTAATAATAGCTGATAAAACGACACACAAAATACCCTTTCCCTCCTCCGTATAAGACGACCTAAGAATACAAGAAATGTTAAGAGACGACACCGCAAGTGACAGCTGAACAAACCCACACAATCTGGTCAACGTTACACCCCGTTGCTCTATCAACTTGCCAATCAATGCCAACCACGAGTTTCTGCACAAAGGTACGAGGCAAAACGCATGCAGGACATGAAACACCGCAAACATAGATCTAGCTGCGGTAATTATGTGTGACTCCAGGTGCCATATGGGAAATGTCGATGGAGAAGATATCAAATACATAGGTATTTTAGGGAGGGCCAAGTGTCAACATGTTCAACATAGCATCTGACGTGGACAAAAAAAAGACGTTGGGAGCTAATGGAATAGGTAAACTTAGGTCTAATAGATAGCTAGAATGAAAATTACGGATCTGTACGGCTTTCTTTAATTCCTTGTGTTAATTCATGACATGGAGTGTTTCCCAATGGGTCACTGCTACCATCCGATAATCTCCCCCCCCCCCCCCCCAATTCGATGTAGGCGAAGCCATAGCGCTCTTTGGCAGGCTAGGAACTAAGGAAATTGTCAACTTAGAATAGGCCATTTTGAGAGATCTCTGCTACGATTACCATTCACAATGCATTACACTCACGAGCACATGATTAAGTAGCGATATTGAAGCGGACGACACCTGGCGAGCAATCGATCTGTAATTTGTTATTTGTTAACAACATTGTCTGTTAAATCTGTGAAACTAAATTTCACCGGCAAAGTGCAAGGGAGGGGAGGCGCACTCAAGGTATGACAGCGATGTGTTAACAGGAAGAGAGTACACTCTACAACTAGAAAGGGAAATGCGGTTTTGATAATCAAGACCGGTTGCGCATTCAGTGACTCCCGTCTGTAACGTTACCGTGATGCCTCCCCTTGAATCTTGGACAAATGAAATTAAAGTCACCACATCCTTTCCTTATGGAAATTTTAAGTTAACGGCAAAGATTTCCTTGAATAGAATAACCCGTACGTAAATAGGCCTACATCATGTATACAGCCGTGCCCAATTCTCGAAAATAGACGATAATTTTGCGATTCGTCGACAAGATGTGTAAAAAAACATTAATTAAATAAGCACAGAGAGACTGATGTGGGATCGAAGACAAGTTGACCATTTTTTCAAATTTGCATATTTCTAGACAAAATGTCAGCATTTAACTAGAAAATATCCATTATAGTCGGCCAGTGTTATTCAACACCCATGCAACCAAGTTTGCAAAATAAAGTTGTAAATGTAATCTGTGTATTAAAACACAGATGTTTTCACCTCAAGGGCTGAAGTTTAATTTCCAGCTAGGTGAACAAAAATAACATGGAGCCAAACAATTTCCCATGTCCGACATTTGAACACACCTGAGTTTCTGCTCTTGGCAGGATTTTCTCGATCATCCCTTGTAAAATGTGTACGCGATCGCAACCTGATCGAATGTGATTTGACAAGGAGCATATACCAACAATCCACAGTGTTTGTTTTTTTCAGTGCCACTGCCAAACAACATCAGTTAATGAAATTTAATTTTCAGTTTGGCAATGAACGCAACTTACTAGCTGCCGGACAATGGGGCACCCCAGTATGCATGTGCCCACGTACGGTACAGTGTTTGTGGGTCTATGTGTAGGCAAATATTTGTATACACTGTCCCGGATAAAGTAGGCCTATGCATGTGAGCCCTTTGTGCGATTGTGCATGCCCATATGCGTGTCTATGAAGATTCATTGTTACGTCTTTACTTTTTTTTCCTGTGGATTCAAAGTGGTCTGAACTCTGATGATTCACAGTTGTGCCATGCATCAAGAATCTGGTATTTTTCTAAGAATGTAACGTAAAAATGAATGAACACAAGCGGCTTGAATTAAGACTCAAGTAGGCCTACCATTACCAACGACAACAAGATAGATCGCGGCCGTCGCGTTCATCACATTGGGTTTCAGATTAGTTAAAGACCTGTTTGTCAATTTCCTGCGTCCCTCCGACTTTGGGTGAACAGCTCTGTTCGGCGCAATGCCCCCTAGTGGTCCCCCTTAAAACGCTTGACTATACGCTTCCATCACTTTGATGAAAGACGCAGACAACATTTATGAAATTAAGTCAACTCTGTTTTTTTTTGGGGGGGGGGAAGAAGTTGCATACCAATACAGCAGCATTAGGTCCCTATGGGTTAAAACTGTATGGGCTTCTGAAATAATATTAACTTGATTAAACCTGCTTCCGTGTGCCCCCATTTATTCAGATATTATTGCGAAAGTCTTTCCTTTTTTTCGGCCCGAAGTCTCTTGGACATTTCATATTGCAGCTAGTTATTAAACAGAAATATAAGAATCATGTTTTTCTCGAGAAACAACTGACCCAGGAAGTTTTCGGACAAACGCGGATCCACATTTTCTGTTCCTAACACGTGACAGTAACCTGAAAGTGAACTTTGAGAAGAATTCAGCAACGGTCCGGCGCGAATAAATACAGCGTTGAAGGGCCAAGGGTGAAGAAAGGTCGTTGGTCATTAAAAATTACCAGTGCTGCAGACTCGTGCTGAGCAGGACATAGTTGGGGCTATAAACGACGCCTTTTCATGACGTGAAAGTTTCGTGAATTATGGGCACAACTTGCTCATACACCCATCAATCTGAAAGCGAGCCAAATACTTGACTTTGTACACTGTTCAATATCATGCATCGACATTCTGGGACTATTACTTTCTCAAATGACCATTATAATAAATCGTTCTTTTGATGTTTCACAAAGGAGGTAAAAAATGAGGACAAGTAAGATTCCAGTGATATAGATGTATCTAAAGATGAAAATGAATAATTTAGTATTACAACACAAAATATGATAATAGGCCAGACCTTTCTATTTTGTTACTTCAAAGTATACTGACTTAAACGTTTTGATCCTGTACTAAAAGCCCCTTATTAAGCACATGTTTTGATCCTTCAAATGATGATGTATAACGACCTCTATCCAATGAACGTCACTGACGTCTTGACGGCAAATATCAGCCTTAGGAACCCACTACTTGTACTCCTTCATGCCGGCATAACCAAGATGCCTGTCTATTTTATTTAGGTAACACAGTAATTTAGGAAGTTATTAACAAGATAGGCCTACAATGAATGAAGTGAATGTTTTATAAAAACCGTTTTCCTTGCAGCTCACAAGCGAACGTTCCATTTTGGCCTGTTTTTTTTTTTTTTTTTTTTTTTTTTTTTTTTTTTTGAAATTCGCACAATGATCCCTTGACACTCCAGTCACATTTTGCCGCATCCAAGCCGAATAGGTCTAAAGAAGATCCCATCTTTTTGTCTGTGGTTATCCTTTTGGGCCAGTGGTGGTTTTTTTTTGGGGGGGGGGGGGAGGGGCTGAACCTTACTTCAAAGGCCTATATCAATGTAGGGAAAGTTCTCGACGTAGGCTACACTGGCCTCTAGAAGTAGACACACAACATTCCAGGGAATATATCAAAATCGTTCTGAAGAAGAACAGCCGGTACGTCAGCTTAGTCGATTTAGCACCTTTAGACGTCCAACAGAAATAAAGAAATAATCGAAACTGACGCAGCTGAGAATTTTCAATTGAACCGTGATGTTTCTGTATTTACATTTTAGAAAATATGCAGTGACGGGAAAGGACATGCAGATTATTTCTGATATTTATTATTATGTAAGTGCTGCAGGACATTTGCGTCTTTAAGATAAATTTATCGAGTTGAGCAAAACTTGTGAATATCTTGTCTCTATTTCCGAGATTCATAATATCGATTTGGAAACAGCAGGATAGCACATCAGTTGCTTTAGCAGCCACTGACCTCCCACCCCTACCCAAACGCCACACACATAGACACATCCACACCCACAGCCACACAGATTTGGTGATGAAAATGAAGTAAAATGATTACCAACGTTTTAGTTTTAGTTTAAACAAATCAAATAAAAATTGCGTAATTTTTTAATTGTATCCACATGATCCCCGCCCCCATGCCTAATATTGGCACCAGTTTTGTGACTGTTTTGTTGTTGCAAAATGACTTCAAGTACATGTAACCTGCTATGTTCTTTTCTTTGACACGTTCATTAATTGTTCACTTTTCCATGTAAATATGAAATAATTTAATCAAAATGAATAAAGCACGTGCAAAGGCTCTTGAAAACTGAATGTTATGAACAGCTTTACTCGTATATGTTAAAAAGAATAAACTTGCCCAATCTTTAAATTGATTAACTTCATATATCAATAAAATATATGTCTTACAATATTCTGAGCTGCAGACTGCAACGACTACAGCTTAAATGCCTTGCTTTACATATTAATATGCAGTGTGTTATCAACATACAGGAATCATTCCGTAACCTTGTGGCTTAACCGATGGGTCAAAACCAGACTGAGTTGAAACTCTCATCTGTTGTGAACTGGCAACAAATTATGAATTACTTTCCGTTCAAATAAGAAATGTCACAATGAAGGAACTGTTTGCGATAACACATATTTGAAACCATAGATTGTTGCTGACCAGTTTGGACGGATAAGAGTTAAAACAAGTGATAAACATAACAAATGACAGTTGTACCAATGTGAATCCAATGATAAACTATAAGCAAGGCAAGCTTTTCAAAATAACTTCACTTTCATTCAAAACGTCACATCATATTCTTCTCAATTGGCACCATGCGGTCTCCTTTCTATGAGCTCAGTGGCAAAATAGCAAACGCGCCGACCCTGGAGGAATAATCTTTTGGGCAGTTTCATAAAGGGACAAGATAAAAAGATTGGAGGCTTAAAGCAGCCCATGTGAAACTCAGAAATTAACAGGGCTGTTTTCCAGGTCTGCTGTCATTGCCAGTCTCGTTGCTCATTAGTAACAATCAGGCTCTCAAACAAACAATTGCTGGTCATGACGACTACGGTGGCAGTATCCTTCGATTGATGTAAGAAAGACACGGATGTGTTTACTGTTGCGTCACCTAATCCCAAGTCTAAAGACTCTGTGCCCCAGTCCCTCAAATCCGTCGTTCTGGTGCAGAAACCTTTGGAAGTGGACCTCTCGAAATCTTACAGTCTCTGCTTCTTATTTCTGCTACATTGGGTCCTCTGGTAGTAGTATAATTGCCAATGGTTCACATGTGGTCCCAAATCCACCACACGAATGTCAAGAACACCAACGTTATTGTACCGATTCTACTTTAAAAGAAAAGATTTATATCACTTTATTGAGCTTTCTGGGTTATTTTTCTGAAAGTATAAGAGCTATGACCTTTACGACCTCTCTGGTGTGAGTGGCTGACATATTCATGTCCATCGTCATGACCATTTAGCACTGACTGGATAGGTTCCTATGAGCATATGTCAGAGCGTTCAAAACTTAACATACAAGAAATATACGTATCTACTGTCTACTGGAACCCATAAGAGATTCATGTAAGTTAATTGCAAACTTCAAAAGTACCTTTCATTATGTTCAACAAAATTAAAAGTGTTTGGCCTTCAGAATGCAGTTTATACAGAGAGATATGAAGAAGGCATAATACAAATGAACTTGACAATTCAATATACATGTATAAACGTTAAGAGTATATATCTAACTGGGTTATACCTGTATTTAGATGAACCTATCCTTTTTACCTTCTCAGCAAGTTTTATGTGAGAGGGTCAAAATGTGTACACGCCGTACAGACTCTAGTGGTATCACACTCTGGTGGTATCACACTCTGGTGGTATCACACTCTGGTGGTATCACACCATACAAATATAACGATGGAATAAAATTTTTATACAAATGCTCTAATTGAGGACGAACCAAGCATGTATATGCCGTGCACACTCTAATCGTATCACACCATGCAAATGTAACGAATGTAAAATGTTTATAATTTTTTATACAAATGCTCCAACTGAAGACGAACCAAGATGTTACTGTACATCTATTGTTCTCACCACTTTCACCCTAAGAAAAGTGTGGTTGTATTGAAACAACAGGAAGCGTCCACGCTTAAACTTTTGAACTGAATTATTGCCCTATTCTCCTTTGCATTTATAAAACATCCATTTAGCTCGTCCTTTGTTTAAATACATTACATAAAGATCGAGTATCAGATGAAATCGTATTTTTATAAAATAATCTTTGACTGATGTTATGTTTATGCGTCTAGTTACATGGTGTATTAATCGCGACAGGTGGAAACAACAGAAAAGGATTGGGATTTACTGCGAACCTCTTATAAGTTAATCAGTAAAGTCTAAAGCCCTGAACAAACAAACACTGCAATAAAACGTATCGTTTCTGCATTGACACAGTAAACAAAGAAACAGCATGACCCAGTGCAAGAAATGAAAGGATCAATAGGCCTATAAAGTTCTTAATTAGATCCACTTTGGTGACCGTTGTAGCTATACGGAATTATGTGAACGAATTAGTGGCAAAGTTTCTAGAAAAAATAAAAGCTTGACCACAAATGATTGGCACTTGTTCAAAGGATTTACCCACTACGTTTCTATACGGCGGAAGTGCTTTCCAGACCATTTAGCATTGCAAGTTCGGTAGTTTTACCTGAGCATCTACAACTGAGAAAACCTTGACTTTTATGTATGCTGCTGCTCAGCTTTCATGTCGAGAGTTATCAGGGAGTCCGATACAATTGAGATGAGCGTTATGGCAGTAACTTTAGATGTCTGTTTTGTCAGTTGTCCCACAATCAGATAGAATATGTTGGTTATTAACCTGTTCTGGTTGGAATAAGGCTGAGTGAACGGATTTCCCTGGCGTGGGTTTATCCAGATTCGGCAGAATTGCTGCCCAATGATATATTGTCCTGATAGGACGTACCAAGAGATCTCATTCAATTTTTTTTCCTTTAACGAGAAATTGTAGCGTGAAGAAAGTGGAAGCGGACATTTCATACCCGAATTCTTTTAGCTGGTTTCAGCAGAAAGGGGTTAGACATAGTAAATTCCCTTTGCCCTGCCACATTGAAATTCGTGATGTCTTCTTTAGACATGGGAGAAAGGTCATTTTGCAGAATGCCTGAGGGCAATCTTAAAGGTCCTTACAGTAGCTTTTTGATTGTCCAGCCTTGGAAGCTGACCAACATCGTTCTGTGGCGGCTTCCCTGGGGATTCTCGGTGGCCAATGAACTGGTCGATACCCTGGATGATACCTATTGGGTACACATTAGATAATAACTGACCATATGTATGAAGGTTCAACAGTCAAGTTGTCATCGTTTTCAATCCCTTTCATAACGTATTTAATTAGAAGTACACAAAGTCATTGCCCTTGAACAGATTCCACTGGTCAACATAATGATGGCCCATACCTCGATGATAATTTTTTGCAAACGATGGAAGATGAACGAGGGCCAGTGAGCAGGCCTCCAGTGTTCCAAATGCGTTGATGCAAATGATGGGAAATTGCTGATGCGGAAGTGGCTTTCTCAATGACAACTGAACACAATGTCATTCCTTGAAAAGAACGATCTAAATGTTTTAGACACTTTGAAATAAAATGACCACTGATCTGATAGACCAATTTTTTTTGTAATAATTAAGAATTTATTTATTATTTCGTTACGTTATTTTTCAAGGAAATAGCCCTCAAGGTACAGTAAAATTTGGATAGTTGAGTTTTCGTCCATCTTTATAGTATTCCTTGTGTTACAAAAGAAATTGCCCCGGGAGTGACCTGCCCTGTTGACCGATATTGCTCAGAGTCGAAGGATGAAATTATGTACCATAAAACGCTCATACAAAAGAGTTTCAATTACCCCCGCTATGTAATGTGCAACTATTGTCATCTGGGGTCGTTATGGGGGGTCAGGCAATAAAAGTGCAGATCTAGAAAGACAATCTTCAAAATATGGTCACATGAATTGTAAGATATATCCAGGCGCATCCTTCAAGGTGTTAGATGTCTGTGCCATATTCACAAACAAACTTGTTAGATGGAGTAACATAATGCGAAAATTTGTACATCTTTCAGCTCCATTCGGGCATGAGAATTTGAATGTGAAAATATTTTTCAAAGTTGAAGGGAGATTGATTGCTCATATTCCTCAGATATTGGACTTTTCAAACAGAGTCCTTTCTAATATTTCTCAGGTAAAGTGTGGCAGACCTGTCGGCGCCATTTGTAAACGTGGGTCAAGGGCTAACATTGAAGACCCAGGGAGACCTTTTCACATTTGCAAAACTTTGGGCGCGGGAAACTGACAGTACAAAAAGAAATTGTCAAAACTACGGTTGAGTTAAAACTGAAGCCTTGTTTGGCGCTGCAAAGTTTGTTAATCCTCGCATAATAGTTGCATGGTGTGTGCATATCATTCACAGCCTAGCTATTTACAAATGTAGGTTGGAGCTTGCACGAAACTCTAAGGATGCGGAACACTCTGTTGTCAACATACCATGAAGCGGAACGCCACATTCCTCCATCCTAATGTCATTACCTACCGTACTGTGTCCCAATGCAATATTTCTTGGTAAAGTTAAGGAAAAATGTAAGTTTTTTCAACCCCGCTGTTTTTCACCCTTTGACAGTGTCTGATGATTCGATTTGCCTCGCTGCTTGATAAAGAAAATGCACCAATAATGAATAAGTAAAACATGGATATGCCTCCAAATGGGGTGGGGGAAATTCATAAAGTTTGGTTCAACCACAGCCAACAAAGATTAACTCACCGCAGGATACTCAGTAACTTTATAAAAATGTTTACAGATATGTGTATATGTATATATACAATATGTATATAGATATATATCTCTGTGTGTGTGTGTGTGTGTGTGTGTGTGTGTGTGTGTGTGTGTGTGTGTGTGTGTGTGTGTGTGTGTGTGTGTGTGAAGTCTGCGTTCTGGAAGGGGGTACTATGTTAAGTCAATAAGCCTTTACCCAATTATTGAATGCAGCTCTGCTGGACCATCAGCTGAGCCGGATAAGCTTGATGGTGGAACCGTCAGCTGGATTTTAAAATGACATGTAGGAAGGTATCTAGTAGGAAGGAAAAGCTGTCATGTTGCACCCATAGTTATCCCCAATACAATTTTAGGTTGGTTAGGTGGACATCTCGGTACCTTTCTAAATTGGCCATTCATATTTGATTAGCATCGGTGTATTGAATATGTACTTGTTTAGGCTTTATGATGCGTTTTTGTAGCGTTATGCAATATGACCACAAAAGTAAATTCAAACTCGTGTAAAAGCAGAAAATACTGACCTGCTATCAAACAGAGTTTTGTCAGGTATTAAAGTGATGACAAAAATTATGAGGAATCGTTGCTGTGTGTGTTATATTTGTATCATAAGAGTGCTTGCATTTACATGTAGGTGTGAGGGATATGCAGAGCACAAAACACATTCGAAACCTGTCTTTTAAAAGTTGTGATATCCTTTGGATGCCTTTGGCCCTCAAAACCGCTTCAATGTTCTGAAAGATAAAAATTCTGGACGGGTTTGGCACGCCTTGAAGGAATCGTGTGTAGGACATCTAGAACTCCCTTAACTCTTTAAACACCAATTTCGACCAAGCCGATGATACGGCAAGACTGCGGGTAGCAGAGGGTTCTTGTATCAGGAGGAATAAGAAACTAAGACGCTAAAAGCAAGGAATAGTTTCTTGTTCATTCTGTCATAAAAACAAACGACTATGGATGGTGTCTCCTTCTTAAACCATGTTGTTTTGCAATTAAGGAGAGCAACATACATCCCAATTTATACTTCGTGTTGTTCACCAATCTGAGAAATAGCGCTGAACGATACTTTCTGACGCCGATGCACACATTGGGTAATAACTTCCCTTGCACGCACCAGTGGATCGACAAGCACAAAAAGGGCCGTTCAAAATATGTAATTCTGCGTCTCAAATGTATTATTTATTTCTAATAAATAGCTCATATTTTTCTTCACAGACCAATATAATGCAAATAGTTAAAAGTGGAATCGCACGTCTCATACGTGCTGAGTGTATATGAGGTCAAGAATAAGCTGAAACGTACGCAACAACAAATAAATTGGATGTTTATATCTGTATCTACTAAGCTGTAAGACTGTTGGTTACCCTGGGTGGGCCCTGGCCCCTTAAAGCAATAAATATAGGATCAAGTTTCATAGTGTCCTCCACAGGCATCCATAGCAACATTATATGTGCTTAATTACACAACCTGTACAGCCTTATTTTCTTAAGTTCGGATGTCTACCACACGACTCCTTTATGGCGTGTCAAACCTGTCCAGAACATCTACCTTCAAGAACACCGGCGCGATCTTGAAGGAAGCATGCCATTAAGGTCTACATGATACAATGGCCTTAATGGATGCAAGATCTTCTAAGGCTGGTGCATAGGTTTTGGATCAACCTTTAAGAAATCTGGACTCACTTAATACACCTGCACCTGTCTGGCGTGCAGTTGGATACTTTAAAAAGAAACATCATATTTTGAAAGAGGAGGATCTTTATAATATTATTAGCTGTCATTTCGAAAACTATAGCAATCGAGAAGATTTGGTATTCTAGGGGCAGAGTGAGACGGACCACAATCAGGCCATTAATCTGCCGAGGGTCATACTTAGCCCAAACTGATGTTGTGATGTGGTGTATATTATGCGAACATGGTGCTTACATTCTAGGAAAGATTGTGTTTTCCGCTAAATGCGTGCAATCACAATTTCGTTGAACGTTTCGCACTTCCAAAGGCCAGTCTTCTCTGGACATTACCATATCAGAGTAAAAGCATTCCATTGCTTCCTTACTGGACTTTTATACTCTAGACTTTTGCTAAACTAGATTGTATTGCTGACCATGATCGAATATAGGCTATTCTAACTTGATCTGGCCATTGCTGCTATGAAACGTTATTTAGATTTGGATAGTCCTCTCTGAAATTCAACATTATTTTAAGCCAGATGTAATTGCCAGACTACTGAGGGTTACTTTTATGTATATTGTATGGTCATCTCTGTCAATAGCTTGAGCTGTAGTGTGTCGACTCATATTTTGCCACTTAAAATCATAGTTAAGTTTAAACATTTTTTTTATTTCAAAAAGGCAATAGGGTAACAACAAGCAAGTTCTATGATGATCCCTCTCATCTTGTTTTGCCCTCAACTCATAGTCCATAGGTATAGGTTTTGGTGGTATGGACTCGATCACTTAAGTCATGATTGGTTGTAATTTATAATAGAACAAAATGCCTAGCAACGTTAGAAAGTAAGCAAACAGTAACATGTCTGGGTTTTCTACCGATAATATATTTATTACAATTCTGGGTTGTCTTATCATGGTCAGGAATAGAGGAATAGTATTGTGCTGAACGTCACAAAAGGCATAACATAGCCAACATTTGGTAACAATCTATCCGTGTTAAACGGTTTATTTGAGACGCTGTTATGAGAGGCTATGATAGTTTTGTTGAAAGGAAACTCATTGGGATACGTCACTAATTACGCCTCCGTTTCCGCCCTCATTGATTATAGAGATGTAGACTTTATCCACACCAACGCTGTTACTCCCACGACTTCTCCATTATTCACTTGTGCGAAGGTTATTGAAAGAAAGCATTAATTACCGGCGAGATGGTAGTAGATTCTTTTCATTAAGCTTATCATGAAATGAAAAGTCACAGAGCATAAATCTTTCAAAACAGAGAGTGCCAATAACGGTTAACCCGACTGTTAAAGTAGCTCAAAGCGTAAAAACCACTTAGGCACACAAGGAAATTAAAAACCTTCCATAAATCCCGTTACTCCGTTACCGTGGGATTTGTATAGATCAAAACAGTTAGACCCGTTACCGAAATAAAGGTGGCGTTCTCTTCAAATGCTATTTAATTTGAACTATACCTAATGTGTATCATGTTAATAAGAATAACGCTGGAATGTGTAATTTCTGAGTGCCAGATTCAAAGTGCCGAGATAGAAACATTCCTGTCATACGATTAATCTGCTTGTAGTTAATACACATGTAACTTTTCGATCACGTCGTATTAATGAAAAAGTCTATAAGCTACCACGCTTTTTCATCCTAAAACTAACAATGGGGAATTGTGCTTATTTTGTCTGAATGGCATTCCAACATTGCAAGAAGGATATAGATTTAAAGGTACAATGAACAGTTATAATACTGCGAATACCAAGCCGATAAAGCCACAATTGACAAATGTTTGACAACAACAGTACAGAAACAGTTAAAGGACACGAGTTAGACGACGGATATAATAAAGCAAGTCCTCAGCCTAAACATTAGGCATTTCTTGTGACTGCTCAGCCTAATCTTGGTTTTATTTTGGTTCTTGGTGTATATCATACCGCAATCAATCCCATAAGAAAAAAAGCAAGTCAATATTTGGAATTAATCAAGAATCAAAATATTCTGATCCAATTTAGTGCTTATTATAGTCATTTACATTCAGGTTATATCAGATAGTTGTGACTAGAATAGGTTTAATAGCTTTATATGTTCTGTATCAATAAGAGCTTTAGATGATGGAGTTGCATTAAATTTTATTTGAGTCGGTAAATTTGTACCATTATCCTTTACAAGCTCTTCAATCTATGCACCTGCATAATTCCAGTAAAAATAAACCCAGCCCTATATATGTGTCTGGCAACCACAGATACCATTACCACAGTTATGACTACGAATACCATATCATAGAACGATACAAATGACCTGCACAAATCCGATTGGTCTCATTTAAGACATCTTAATCACTTCTGTGTTGACAGTCTTCAATTGCTATTTTAGGAAGTTTGTTAAAAGTGTTTGGTGCGTCAAGGACACTTAATCCCAAAGTAAACATAATTATATGAATTTAATTATGATTGCAGAAAAGCTGTTATCAGTTCACATTTGCCCCTAAAATTGCCAAAAGAATATCTGCAAGAGAAATTTCTTCATCAGTATCATATAGAGCTGAAAGAGCGAGGCAATTTATCTATATTTACTTAGGAAAATGCATATTCTCCGAATGTGTTAATTCAAAGTTTTTAGGATCGGGTGGTGCCTATATTTTGGAAAATGAGAAAAATTGCTATTCTAAATAATTAAAAAGTAAAAGAGTTCCTCAAAGAGACTATCTTCAAAGATTTCGTGATTTAATTCTGTATCACAACGTGGTAAATCCAACAGTTCAAAAACGGATCTCAGGTCACCAAGCCTTTCTGCTAAAATGGGAAATAGCTATTCTATTGCATTGCTGACTAGGCTGGCGT
>CAXHWN010000254.1:0-11000 GCA_964020975.1 Hermodice carunculata | reverse complement strand
CTTGACAGTAAATATTTGGGGTTTGATGTGGAAAGACAATCAGAATTGTTTATACGCTTACTATTGAAAATTGTCCCATGATGATAAGTGATGTCCTATGTGCTTTCATACATGTATACACGTATAATATAAAAGTAGCCAGTGGCCAGCCTCCTTGTACACAGCCACAGGCATTTCAGGTCAGACAATGATGCACCTGGATGGGTCAAATCATCTGACAATTAAGCTTGGTCCGGACATTCCAACATTAATATTTAAGCATCTAGAGCTATTAATGAAAAAAGTTTCTATATCAATCAATTCTATAATGCAAAATGATATATGTATTTTCTGACAGCAAAAGGATGTATATTGTATTTGAAAGTGACAAATTGGTAAAAAATAGTTGTGTTTTAAATAAATAAAGAGCTCAGTTGTGTTATGTCATGATTTTTTAAAAACTCATATCTTCTGTACTTTTTGTTTCTGACATGAAACAAAACAGCATCCTTTAGATTTTTAGGAGCCAAAAATTGCATATTTGCTACATATATGTCTTTTCGCTGCCGCAACCCAAAACTGGCATTACTGCCAGAAACACATACAGCCATTTGTTTTATGGCTCTAACTCAATAGCACAGTCTAATTACATTAACAACCCTTTGCTATAACAGTGCGGAAGTTTTGTATTATAACATTTTGGACAGAGTAAAACAAATAAATATTTCGAATGGAAAGCTAGGGAAAACAATCAAGACCACACCAGTACGTGTGATACCCTGTATGCTTGCATTGTAAATCTGCTTGTTCAGACCTGTGACAGTGATCGAGATTGTTTGAAGGTCAGTATTTAAGTTACCCTGCAGGGCTTGACGTTAAGAATTTTTGTTACTTGTCCCACAACCTGTTTTATCGATATTTTGGGCAAGTTGTGAGTTAAATCCCAATTGGGCTCAAAGTTTTTTACTTGCCCTGCCACAGAATTTACATGTCCTGGGCAATAGGGCAGTCCTTAATGTCAAGCCCTGCCCTGTTGTTCAGGCTCTTTATAGTATATTGTCTCTTCTTTTTTTTGCAATTCATGCATTGTCCCTTATCATATACGTGATATATTATCATCATGATCATGAATTTCTGTATGCATGTTCTGCTAATACAGCTGTTTTAATGATAAAGCCCTTTCCTTTTTATTCCAGCCAGGGAGCGGTGTTTTTGTCAGAGTGGCATGTGTGGTGGAAAACTTGTTAGCAAAAGGACATTAAAGAGGCATGCCAGTCAAGATCACAAACTTCTGGTTACGAAAATGACTAAACAAACTAAGGAGAAGATAGCAGGCTCCAAACTGGCAACTACAAGGTTATATGAGGGGAGTGAAGACAATGTTCTTCAAGTTGTATGTGAAAAGTTTATGCAATTTGTTGGGAACAATGTCATGTCCAAAAAGGCTCCAGACCAAAGTCTTCAAACCTGGAAAGAGAAACTGCAAAAACCAAACAACATGCCAGGAAGCTATTATGAGGCCCTGAAATTGATTAATCCATATCTGATATCACTGGAGAAGTAAGACGTGTGTTCCAATGACTGTATCGTGTATCAGGGTGATAACATAAGGTCGCTGGAATGTCCAACTTGCAAAACATCAAGGTACTCTAGTGGGACAAAGATTGCAAGGAAAACATTCACATATATGCCAATTGGTCCGTGCCTCAGAAGATGGTTTGGGGAAGAAAATCTCGCCAAGCTGGTTCAATGCAATTTGCTACCTCAGTGTGACATTGTCTGTGATTTCAAGGATGGAAGCGAGTACAGAAAATGGTACTCTAAAGATGGAGCATTTGAACATTGTGGAGATGGTGGTATACCACTTGGGGTATTTACAGATGGTGTCAACCCAAGTCACAATTCATACTCACAGAAATCTATGTGGCCGATCATTGTATCTTGGATGTCATTGCCTCAAAATTACAGAACATGTCCCGGTCCCATGATGTTGGTTGGAATTGTGCCTGGGAATGGTAGCAGAGAGCCGAAAAATTGGGACCCATATGTGGAAACAGTCATAGATGAGTGCTTGCATCTCACAGACCAGCTGTGGCATAATGCCAACAGAAATGCACCAATGTAAGTCAAAGATTCCCTGCTTCACTTCATGTGTGACGTTCCAGCATTTAGTAAGCTGCTGAAACTTCATGGACAGGCAGCTTAGAGAGGCTGTTTCACATGCACAGACAGGGCAACTTATTGCAAGACATTACATAAGTGTGTATACTCATCCAGTTGCACTTTTCTTCCATGTGATCATCCTCTATGCAAAGATACAAATTTATTTCCAAAGAAAGCCCCGGAGCTTGGTGTCATGCCTGCCCGTCGCTGTTTGCAGCAGGAAAAAAATTGACAGAGAACTATATGACAGGCAACCAAATAAAAACAGACAAACCATCACTCAGAAACAAACAGGTGTGAAAGGAAGCCATAGTTTTCTCAAGTTACGAGACCACAACCGAATGGACCAGATGTCGGCAGACCCCATGTACACTATCTTTGATCTTCTAGATAGTGTTCTCAAACTTATAGTGGGGGAAACAAACACACAGAAAGTGAGAGAAACAGAACAAGCATTGGGGCGATTTCCTATATCCTGCTCCAGAGGAGCAGATACGGAGCCTCCCAACAAGAGAGCAAGAACAGAACATGGAGAAGAGGATGTAATTCAAAGTACACATATCGAGGAATAGCTCACACATGATCCTTGGTAGCTAAGCAAAAACCAGATATCATTGGCCAATAAAAGATTACAGTCTATCAGGTTTCCAAGAGAGATCAAACTACAGCACTTGGACTATTTTACCAAGCCATCCAAACTGGGCAAAATTCATTCTAAAAAACAGGTAAGTTTACTTCAGCAATTAGCATTGGGCTTTGTAACGATTAATATGCAGACTGTTAATTTAAAGATATATAGCAGTGATTTCAGAGGGACCCGACATTTCTCTTTAACAGTCAAAATTTTCTTTAAAACTGCTATAAAATCTGATCATCATTTTCAGAAAGCAAGCAGCTTGACATTGCTAGGCATCCTACACTGTACATGTATGGTGGTTGTTTATATCATTTGTAGCTCAAGTTGTCTATTTTTGATGTTCCCCAGGCTTCCCAAGCCTCATAAAGGAATCAACATTGACTGCCACGGTAATTTTTTCTACAGATAGCAGACAATGCTGGATGTTGTTTTCACACTATGTTTTGGATTAAAATGTTGTTTTATCATATTTTTCTGCAAATTTAAATGAGTGTTTTGTAAATTATGAAGATCCTGGCATCACATCATTGTTCTTTTGATCTTTTTATTGTCATCAGTGCCAAAGACATCTCATCTCACTTCATATGTGTACCTCATATTCATATGTTGTGGGAATCTTCTAAAGTTAGTTATAAATGACAGACAGGGAGTGAAATCATTCACAGTGAGACAGGAACTACATCTGAGTGGCAAAGTCTGTGCAGAATTAGGCCTAATATAAGGATTAGTGACCAGAAAACAGTAATATCAGATGGGATGCAATATATTTAATGTTTATTGTAGGTTTGATTAAGCAGCCTATGGTGTTTAATTTCCAGAACAGAAATGTTGCTGTGGAATAGAACATCATCATGCATGGTATGGAGATATGCCTCCATACGCATTCTGCCTGTCTTGCAAAATGTATTGTATAATACCTCTTTCATTCATTTCTCTTTATCTGGCAGTTTGCATTGGAAAATATACTTCCTTGGTGTATAAGGGATTTTCTAGGGCAACGACAGGAACAAACATTGTTCAACCTGTTTGCAACGCTAGCAAGACTGAACCAACCCCAGTTTCAACAGAAGGAGCTCAATCAACTGGAAACTCAGGTTCATGAGGCTCTTATACTTCTTCTTCGTGACCTACCTATCTCTCTGCAGGTAAACAGTGAGTAATGTCAATTATAATAATTTACAAAAATGAGGGAGTATATCATATCAATTTTACACATGTAGAATGTTCATTGACCCAGTTGCCAGATACATGACAGGTCTTACTGTATCATGTGTATTTCATATGGTGGCTTACTGAACTGAACATATTAAGATTTTATATCTTGACATTGAGGCAGCAGCGGGTTTTTAAAATGCAATATTTCTCACTAAAGCCTGTGAAACAAGTGAAGTCTCCCATTTAAACCATGCTCTATACATATAATAACATATACATATTTGGCTTTCTTAGTCTATGTAGCTACAGCAAACTTATTTCAATCTATTTTGGGTCATGGCAGTGTACATGAATTTTGAATATAATGTTCAGATTATTTGTGTCCCGGGGGAAGCAGTTCCTAAAATGAAATTATATCAGTCATATCCTGGTCATTACAAAGGTGCTACACCTGGACAGAAAATTTAAGCAGCTATATCAAATGTATGGATTTGTGCCTTCCAGTTGACAGAGGTGCTGGCTAGCATGTATCTTGAAATGTGTCAACGTTTAAGCATCTTAAGCTTGTTTAATAACAAGCTTAACATGCTCAGTATAACTTTAAACATGGATTGTCGACAATCTATGCTTTGAAACACTCCAATCATTAAAATGAGGTTTGTACAAAGATGCTTGGAAACCAACATGCCTACTATAGATTATACATCTGCTCACCTAATGACACCTCAATGAATGGTTAATTGGGGAATTTTTGTTTGTTCACTATAGAATGTTACTACCCATTTGTGCCACCACATTGGAGAAGACATTGCACGCTTCGGCCCATTCCAGGGGAGATGGCTATACCCGTATGAACGGATCCAGTGCTGGCTTACTCGACAAATACTAAACAAACGTTATCAAGAAGCAACCATAATGAAAACAAACCAGGTGAGGCTAATTAAGAAAAAATGTGAATATGAGAGTGCCACAAAAGAGTAGACACCTGTTTGTGGTGCCTGTCAGAAAACTCTGACAGTCAGAAAAAGTGTAAATCTAGGAGCTTTTTAAGTCTGACCGGTTTCGCCTCTATAATAGGCTCATCTCTTATTATATCTTTTTTCCCTTCCGCAGTTCGGTTATGGAATGAATTACCCATTGATGTTCAACAGTCCAGATCACTTCAAGTTTTTTAGTCAAAGATATGCCAACCAGTTCCTCGAAATATAAACGTTTCTGAGTTGTATAACTTTGGCAATAGATTTATATCGGTTCAGCGCACACGCTTACGTCTAGGTGCCAGCCAACTTAATTCTCATTTACATAAAATTGGTGTTCTTGACACTCCTAAGTGCCGCTGCGGATCATCCGCTGAAGATACATGGCATTATTTTTTCGCATGCCCTCTATATACTGTACCACGATCAACATTACATTCTGCCATCACTTCTCTCGCCCCATTTACTCCGCAAACAATATTGTATGGTTCTTGCACATGCTCTCTGTTCGATAATAAATTAATTTTCACTGCTACCCACGATTACATTTCAGCTACTGGACGTTTTAAACCATCAGGGATAGGTTAAGCAAGGTCATTAGTGTTTGAGTTCATTTATACATGTACACAAACGGCAGTATTACAATGTAGATGTAAGACTATGAGCCCTTCTATCTGTCTTGGTCTTGTGACTGTCATCCTCAAGAGTGTTTTTGTCTTGTTTTGTTATGTCCTCTCTCTGTCTCTTCTCCGCAAGAGGGATTTGGATAGGGCTCAGCCGTTTTTGCCAATTGTCATATTATTTTTGTGAAACTTTATTCGTATACTTTGAGGTAAAAAATTGTTTAAACCGATAGACTCATCAGACACTGACCAACGATTGCTGCGTTTATTACTACCTTGATGCATGTACCCTAGTAAAGTATCATTACATAATGGGTGTCACATTGTAGTACAACGTTTTAACTTAATGCGGACCAACAGTCGGGAGGACACGTTGGTAAAAACTGGATCCACGTGCCAAAAAATGAAAAAATAAAGAAATAACGTACAAAACTCAAATATAATATATTTATACTCCAAGAAACAAAGTTTAGGGGTATACTGTTTTCAGTTTTTCCTTTCGAATGTGCATCCAAAAACTTGAAACCGGTATTTCCTGAGTCACTGGTCTGACACAGGTGGTTAAAAATTTCACACAATTATGCCTTCACACTATTTCTTGACTTCATTACATTTCAGTAACCTTGACCTCATTTCAAGGTCTTGGTAGTTCATTCAAATCTTGTGAGCAAGAGATCTAATGAATCCACAATGTGAGGGGCATACAGGCTAAATTCTAGAGAACAAAAGCCTGAATGGAATAGGCAGGGTATGCAGGTAGTCTTTGCATGCCTTTCACCCCTGTTTACGCTTGACTGCAAGCAAAATAATAGATGCATAACTACACCCGAACAACTTCCTGTAAATTTAGCACTGTACGCCCCTGACAGTGTGGAATCATAAATCACAGGTAACCCAGAATTCATAAATTTTGCTTTGCCACCATGATGTGATCTGATTAGATTCAGGTGACAGTAGCATATTACAGTAAAACCTGTGTTAAGTGGCCACCCTTGGGACAGGGCAAAATTGCCCACTTAAGACAGGTGCCCACTTAGGGGAGGTCCATTAGCATGGGAAGTATAGTGAACTAGGCTAGGCAACAGTGCCCACTTAGAGGAGGTGCCCACTCAGACAGGTTTCACTGTATATTACTGTGTTTAAGACAGTGAAGCTTGCAAACAAGATGTCTCAAGAATGTATGGGGTATCCTGCACTTTGCTTACTGGTGTCTTTTTATACTATTGCACACCTAACTTTGATTTTCATTAGAAAAGAGTGTAATCACAGGAAAAAAATAATCATGGCCCTCCAAGTAATACCTGTGTCATGCACACTGACTTGCATCTTACAAACAATCTATATGTGACTGCCTTTTGGATGGCACTTGGGGTGGACTACTATACATATATATATAAAGAACAGGACAGTGACGTGTACCCAACTCACAGGGTTATAATTTGTGAACATTGCCTGCTTGGTAGTTGCCATGCCACAGCTTGAGGGCTGGTACATCTGTACGATGCACTCCTACTGACAAGAAGACATATCAGTTTAAAACAGTGAAAGTGTGTTGATGCTACAAAGCTACTGATTTAAATGAATGAGTTGTGTTTTTTTATACATATACTTTTTCTTTAATTTTACAGATCTATGAATGGTGCAGTTTCATGGCTCTGTCACGGAAAATGGACGAGGCATCTGGTTCCTCAAACAAAACTCCAATCTCCGGCTGTATAGTGAGACAGTTTTTAGATGAAATTGGGAGCAAATCAAACGACAAAAAGCCCACCCAAAAGGAGCACAATTTCAGGATGACCAATACACAGTGCAAAGACTTGCTGTCATGTTACCAGTCAATTGGTTTAGCTCCCTAAAGATTGAAGATATTGACCCAGTGGCAAAAGAGGTGAAAACCACAAACTTAGGCAATGTAGTGTGGTCAAGAAAGTCAATTGTAGGATGCACCAGTGGCTATGCCTTCAAAAAGTTCAAAGAGCTTACCAGTGAGTCAGAAATATAATTTGGGCAAATCCTTACGAATTTTGTGCACCAGGTTGTGGTAGGGGAGGGCCAACTTCATGACACTTGCTGGTTTCATTTTAATGTATATCCAAGGGCAGGGCAAGATAGACTATTTTTGGAAAGCACAGAATGTCTTTGTTGGCGAAAAGTACGTACCAATGAGGCATGCCTCACATCCACTCATTTCAGCAGAAGATGATGGGTATTTATGGCTGCTGAACTTGCACACCTATAGGGACAGTCTTGTATCTTTAGAACACATAGTCGCAGGTATGTGATGTGTGCCAATGAAGAAACTATCATCAAAATGATAACATACATGTGATAATTGAAGCACCTTTTTTAGTCACTTTTTAGTTTCTTAGCCCTCCAATTGCTATCAAGGATTGCTATCAAACATAATTACTTACATGTAATTATGTTGCATAATCACATGTGCAAGATAAATTAGGCAATAAAGAGCATAAATGTATATATAATGGATTGTGTCTGTTATATTGATTGAGATAAAATGCATGATGTCCTCAGAAATAACTTGTTTATGAACTCACTGATTGATTGATGGGGCATAAGTAATTGCCAACTATTTAATTATTTATATTCCCAAGCATAAAAGGTCCCAAATTCACTATAAAAGAGAATTTCACGGGTTTCATTTTTCTAGTTTTATGAGGCTGTCATTTGATAAAGTATCTGCTACAATTAACTGGATATTAATATTTTCCAAGTGGGTCACGGACATAGATGGATTGCTTTTACCTGCTCTTAAGCTTCCATACAAAAACAATGGAACAAATACTCCCCTTTACCACATCTTAGTCTGCCAGATCTTATTCTCAGTTTCTAACATATGTACGACTCCCCCCCCCCCCCCCATCCCCCATGCTTGGCACTGTCTCAGTGCATCCTAACCAATCAATGTCAAGGTAAAGGAAAGAATGGGAAAGTCTTTGGCGGGGGATGGCGTGATTTGGCGGCGGGCGGCGGTCAATGCCAAGCCTAAGCAAAAAGAGAAAGTGCTTGGCGGGCAGTGGCGGCCGCGCCGCCAGTGACCGCGCTTCTTGAAGGACAACGGCAGCATCGCCGCCTGTGACCGCCGTTCTTGGCGAACAACGGCGGCATCCCAGCTAGTGACCGCAGTTTACCGCCGAAGGTGTCCATATGCCGCCAAATCTGTCCAGTAGTGCTTGCACGTGAAACAATAACAATGGTAAAGATACACTGCAGGTTTACATGTATTTATATATATACTTGATTATGTTTAAGGGCTGTTTTAGTATCTGTTTACATTTAGCAGTGATGTTTGCATTTAACTATCAACAAAATAAATACTTCAAACAAACTTAACTTCCTATTGAACAAATTTAAAATAATAACATTTTCTCCTTTTGTGATACATTTTTTTTCTGAAGGTGATATCCAAAATGCCTAGCACAAAAACTCAACCAAGCTGCGGATCTGGTGATCTTAAAATGCAACTTTTTAAAATGGGATATTTCTACTTTTTGTGGTCTTTTGGCTTTGTTCATCAATGAGTCTTTGACTACAGGTATTTTCCATGGTAAATTAAAATTAGCCAATGTATTACCATTCTATAATAAAATCAATAACAGTCTTTTTGCTAATTGCAAACCTGTCTTGCCGGTTCTTGCCTGCTGTAAAGTGAACGGCCTAGTAGTCCACCGTCAGTTGTGTGATTTATTTGCTCAAAATAATCTATTCCAGTACAGCAAATAAAGGTAGGTTACCTTACTATTACATGAAAAAGTAAGAAAATTGTGAAATATCAGCAGAAATTCAGGCTATCACAACATAATTGTTGGTGTCACTAAGATTATTCTTTTAATGAACTCACTCTAAATGTAAAACACATGTAGTTCATAGGTTGTGTAAGAAGAAATCTGTTTTGGATGATGGCAAGATTTTTTCCCGAACTGCTTTACATGAGAAAATTAATTTTAGTTTTAAGCGACAAATTACTTATTTGCAGAAAAAAAGTTCCAAGCAAATAGTTAATTTATTCTAGTTTTTTTATCATCGTGAAAGATATAATAGTCAGGGAAATATGTGAATGAGATGTTCACTTCTGGCAGAAAGTATGGAATTTTGCATGTGGGGGTTTTAAGATGTGCTGATTTCAAATCAAGGTACAGGCAAGCGATAGAAGCACTCCTTCCCCTCCAAATTCAAGATGGCCGCCAAGATGGCTGCCAAACAGTAATTTGTTCATATCTCTGCTCGTGCATTTCACACAACCCTAAACAAATCACCAAAACCTATGTTTTTAAGAGACAAGGATCACATATTTTTACATTTCATGCCCATAAATACAAAATCTATGGACTGAAGATACCATATAGGGAACCAATATGGCCGTCAATCATATAAAATGCCAAAACTCAAATTAATATGATGGGGTCAAATTTTTTGCCTTTGTAATGTTTACCTTGCTCTTATTTATTTGACATAATTTATTCATATATTTACATATATATATATATATATATATATATATATATATATATATATATATTATGGCAGTGGAATGTGTTGATGTATGTACTGCTATGGCTCTTGTAACAAGTGAGAACTGCTCAAAGCAAGCAAGCGGAAATTGAACAGTGACAGTATTGATACTAATGATTCACCTATAAAATCAAAGTTGAGAACAGTTTCACACCTGTAATGTATGATAGTTTAAAACTCTGTTTCTTCTGCGGAAAACCAGCAGGAGAATCTTGCAACAAACTCTCCACTTTCAAAATGGATGAAAAAGTGCGCACAATTGCAACAGATTTGCCAGACACAAGGTTATTAACAAAGCTTCCTGCTTGTGATATGACTGCATTGGATGCAGTCTATCACAAAGACTGTTTAACAGCCCTTTACACCAAGCATCGGTCACTGAATCGCAGTGTAGTGAAAAAACACTCCTCATCTGCTGTTAATTCCGACTCAATGGCCTTTGAGCAATTAGTTTGATACGTAGAAGACATTGCACAATCTGATCCTCAGACAGGTGATGTCCATGTGTTCAAGTTGTCAGAACTTGTAAAATTATATAGAAAACGTCTAGAGCAACTTGAACCAAATTCAGTAAAAGCAATCAATTGAACACACCTGAAAGTGAAATTGTTCCAATTTGCATGGTCTTGAAGCTCACAAGTTTTTTTATGAGGTAATACTCTCTTTCAATAAAGACCTTGGGAATGTTCTGCTGGATGCCACCAAACAAAGGTCTGATGGCGGTGCAGTAACACTGATGCACGCAGCCAATATTGTGCGCAAAGAGTTGCTACAAATAAAGCTAGATTTCAAATGATCACTAACTGATGATCTGTAGAAAAATAATCCAACATATCTGAGGGCATTGGTTCAAATGATTCTTTTTGGACCAAATATTCGAGATCTGGTAGAAGACAACAAAGCTATTAGCAGTGCTGTTTCCTCAATAACACAGTT
>CAXHWN010000253.1:0-11000 GCA_964020975.1 Hermodice carunculata | reverse complement strand
ATTCGAATAAACTAACCCTGATTTTATTTTCATCTCGTCAAACATCAGGTTGACATTTCTTTTCAAGCTGGCATACCTGTTCATTTGTTCATCTTTAAATATTTCTCTACGAAATCTGTATGGCAACCAGTATCAGGTTTGGTGAAATGGGAGTGATCCTGTAATGTTGTTCTACATGTATGGGGCAGCGACAAAAATTCAAATTTTTCGGATCTGGCGGTAGGCAGCTGATGAATTATCATACAATGCAGCATCTTATGACGGCCGGGTGCCATTGCATTTGTCTTGAATGCTTGGACATACATTCCTTCTGCAGGGCTGTCCAACTGGAGCATTGTAGCAAAATTTTGCTACAAAGCTCTTAAAAATTGCAACAGATTTTCGCAAAAAATAGGTGTTTCTTATGTACAGAAGTGGAAAAAATGCTAGAAGGAAAGAAAATTTTGCTGCAGAGATTTTCAGCTGGACAGCACTGGTCTGTTGCTCCAATAATAATCTCTGAGGTCTTTGCCCCGGGGTCTTTGCCGAGAATTTCCTGAAGATTGGGAGCACACTGAGGTTAATTTGTAGAATGAATGTAATGTACAATATATAGTGGGACTTTTCCAGAGTGAGCATTACCTGAAAATGTAAATAAAACGACAAACAGTGACCAGTTGTAGGCCCCAGAAATAGTATCTTTATTCAGACGTAGAAGTCGCCCTGAAGCAATAAAACAAGGGTCAGCAATTGGCTGAGTGCCAAGCGCCCCACTGCGTCAAAGACAAAGCTCAATGGAGAAGGTTGCCCCAACAGTGGCTACAGGTCCAAAAGTACTGGCGAGTTTTTATATAAGTGGTAGACATTGCGTTATTTTTGTGGTCGCATGTAGGCCTATGGCTGTGAATGCGTTGTGATTTGGGCTCATTTGCCTATTTCAGGACTCTTCACTTTGCAAACAGACATGTGCACAGTTAAAATTCAACTTGTGCGCATTAATACCATGCCAATCGCCAGAACTGATTCTAATATTGTCGTCTTCTTCAGTGTTTTTCAAAAATGAAGATCCCGTGTGTTACCTGTTGTTGTTGTTGTTGTTTCGTCGTTGATCCTACTACGTGATGTTAGTGGTGTTTATGATTTTTAAAGGAAATAATAAGGTATGTAAACACACGATAAAAAGCATACGTCCGGTAGAGAGCCTCGTTTTGATAACAGTATTAACATCTTGTTGTTGCCTTTTTTTATGCTTAGACAGATCGGCTGTCCGCGGCAAATGTCTGCTTATCAACGTGGCCTGGCGCAGAGCCAATACACAGCCGCTTCTTGCATTT
The DNA here is from genome assembly GCA_964020975.1 of Hermodice carunculata. Classification (NCBI taxonomy): domain Eukaryota; kingdom Metazoa; phylum Annelida; class Polychaeta; order Eunicida; family Amphinomidae; genus Hermodice; species Hermodice carunculata. Next base: position 9,687 of record CAXHWN010000253.1, on the reverse strand, counting down.
CTCATTTCCTTTCTTTTTTTTTTTTTTTTCATTGCTGATAAACAGATAAAGTAGCGCTACTGTGCGTTCTCTCGCCAATCTGTGGCAGCTCTCGGGTTCAATGAAACAAAGCCCTCCCGCGTCCAAATATATGGGTTTATACGTCGATTGATCTCCAATTTAGCCTATTTTCTCAGCCCAGCTTCACGAAACGATGACGAAGAAGGTTGCTATTATCGGAGCGGCAGCCAGCGGCCTGCCTGCGATAAAATGTTGCTTGGACGAGGGTCTTGAGCCGGTCTGCTTTGAACGTACGGCTCATGTCGGAGGTTTGTGGTATTTCACGCCCGAAGTGCACAAGGATCAAGCCTGCGTTATGCGATCGACTGTCATCAACACCAGCAAAGAAATGATGACTTATAGCGACTTTCCAATCCCACAAGATTTTCCAGTTTTTATGCACAATACAAAAGTGCTGGAGTATTTAAAGATGTACGGAGAACACTTTGGACTATTGAAATACGTGCGCTTCAACACAGAAATCCAGCATGTAAGACCGAGCCCGGATTTTGACAGTTCAGGAAAATGGACCATGGACATAAAAGATAAGAAAACAGGGGAGACCACAACAGGAGAGTTTGATGCTGTTCTAGTATGTACTGGGCATCATGCTATGAAACAAGAGCCCCACTTTGAAGGCGAAGAGGAGTTCGAAGGAGAGATTGTGCACACCCATGATTACAAAGACCATCGGGGTTACGAAGATAAAAGAGTGGTCGTGATTGGCATTGGGAACTCCGGAGGCGATGTTTCGGTAGAACTGGGGCGTGTCTGTTCGCAGGTTGGTTGGTTGATTTAAGCCCTAGAAAAAGTCCAGAAAAGAGATCTTAAACTGTTTCTTGGTCCCATTGTGCTGGACAGTCAGAAAACAGAAGAGTAAGTACAGGTCTGGAAGAAATATTCAAATACACACAATCAGTTGTTGACAAGTTTATTCTGCAATCCATAATCAGTTGACTATTTTCCAAAGAAATAGACAGTAGTTGTAGTAAAGTCTTTGTTTAATGCTCATCCGTTTCCGGGTGTCGCGCAAGCCCATGATGTGTTGATGGGTGACGCTCGAGGATCGGGTGTCGCGCAAGCCCGTGATGTGTTGATGGGTGACGCTCGAGGATAATTTGCATTCCTCTACTTTCTATACGTTGCTAAAATCCTGCAACTGTGGTTCATGAGCCGTTGGATGTGGCTTTGCCACAAACCTATAAATTAAAGTTGGAATGGCATCTCTATGTATAATAGTTTTGGAGATATTCAACTTTTAAATTTTTCAAGTTAACATAATTTGAAATTCTACAACTTTCACATGCTGTCCATTATTTTGGCAGATGTCACAAGCCTGTATATGCACATAGAAATTTTGTGTCCATCTGCAACAGTTTGGAAGATCTGGAGCTTTTAAAACTTTAATTGCCCCCTCATTTCCATCATTTTAAACGATCGTGACTATTAAAAGGGAGATGCACAATTTCACTGGCTAGGCCAGCAACCATGGAAAGTTTGGTGGTTTTCAGAATAAGAGCATCTGAGAAAAACTGCAGACCAACTTGGTCATAAAGGAGAGAGAGAGAGAGAGAGAGAGAGAGAGAGAGAGAGAGAGAGAGAGAGAGAGAGAGAGAGAGAATTCTTGAAAAAACAAAATGTTTGGGTTGGCACCCAGACATAATTTCTCAGACAGACAATACCGGTGTTTACTTATACAGTGAAACTTCTCTACAGTGGGCACCCTTGGGAACAGCGAAAAGTGGCCACTCCCGAGAGGGTCAGCTCTTCTGTGCAGCATGGATGAGTGTATGTGCATGTACATATGGATGCACAGTGTATACATATTATAATTCAAGGGGATGCGTATACATGCACATGCAATACAGAACTGTCTTTGTTTCTTTATTACAGAAACAAATTTTAACAGACACTGTGACGAAACTACATGTATACATGTACCTGAGAACTGAGACAAGCACTAAACTGCCTTAGTATTCCTTGTTTTGCTATGAAGATCAGGCTTCGTCTCATTGATTATTAGAAACTAAAGATGTGAAAGTGTCCACTGAGATGACACAAATCCACACACTGTTTCAAAATTCATAAAGTGGTGAAAACAGTCATTGAGGACTGGAAGATCATACTTTGATGGGTCTAGCCAACTCAGCACTGTGTGTAGTCTATTTTTAACAGAGGATACACTCAGGTTTATTCTGCCTAGTAGTCCTGTACCTGTGCTCCCCTGGGACTGATAAGCAGAGCAGACTCATAGTCTCAGGCAAGAACAGACCGGCTGCGACACCAGTCTCAGTTATAGTGCACTGACTGCTCTGTCCAGCACAGCAGTCAGTGCACCATGACTGAGACTGGTTGGTATATATATATATATATATATATATATATCCTGCTTGGTACATATAGTAGCATGGAACAGATCTGTTCCTGTATGGAGAGAAAGAGATTCTCTGTATTTTATTGAGAACCTCATACCTCATTACAAAGTTGTTGGGAGCCCCCTCCCCCCCCCCTCCACATACACACATTTGCTACAAGACCCAAATCTTCCCAACCATAACCTTAACATGCATGGATAGACGGCTGCCTATAAGCCAAGTTCAAGCTAATTTATTATGAATGCAAACTGGTTGTCTAGCACCATGGAGGTCTATGCAGCTTGTTATAACTGTAGTAAAAGCCCTGAATGTGTATTGTTGGGAAATTCAGTGAATTTAGCATACATTAAAATTCCCGAACTTTTTGTTTGCATGATATTAGATTTGACAGATGTCTCAAACCTACATGGTTAAGTTAGAACTTTGTGTCGATCTGCAATAGTTTGGAAGATATGGAGCTTTAAAATTAAATTATAATTGCCCTAATTTGCATAATTTGAGGCATTATGACTATTCCAAGCCAGTTGCTCAATTTCACCCGTAAGTCAGTCACCTTTGCAAGTTTGGTGCTTTTCAGAATAATAGGGTCCCAGAAAAACTCCAGAGAAATCTGGACGTAAACAAAGAAAGAATTCTTGGAAAAACAAATGTCTAGGTTGGCACCCAAACATAATTGCATGTACTCATGTACCTTGTTCTCTGCCATTATCTATCATATATCCACACACAAAAATGTCGGTGTTTAATATTTTAAAACCTTTTCATGGTTCAGGACCATACCAGCATTTCATAATACATGTCTCAAAATTATAGGTCTAACTTTTTAATATCCCTAAACGATTAAAGAATCAATGGAATTTTATTGAACATCTTGTTTTCAATCATTATCATTTTTTTAATATCCACATATGGGACTGTGACAATACAGATCGCCTGTGTTTTTACCATACCACATCTACAAGCTAGTTACTGGCGGTGTTATCTACCTCCTCATTGTTGTGTAACCATTATGCATGCATAATAAACTAGTTTGCATTGGCAGAATCTGTCTACAAGGCAACTTACTATTCATATTACTGTCTGCGTTTAAAGGCTTGTTGCACGGAAAAAAAAACTCCCAACAATTGTGTGGTGAATTAGGTCCTCAACAAAAATACAGAGAATCTCTTGCAGTTTATGTTGAACAGATCTTTTAGTCCCAGGTAATTGGGTTCACAATCCTGGTAGTTTCACATGTTGCAAAATGTACATATAAAAATAGACCAGTTGCTATCAATATAGTACCTGTGAAGATGGAAAACACATCAAAATCTCCCATATGGTAGGCTGCAGAAAACGGTAGACATACATGCTTAATCTGGTCCAGGGACAATTCTCATCTCATATGCTCTGTAATTAATTTTTTTTTTCATGATTGTCTTCAAAATTGATACTCCAGTTGGAATATGCTCCCCAACCCCCAATTGTTTCTAAATATTGTTTTTGCTTTGTCAACAGGTATTCCTTAGCACACGGAAAGGCGCATGGGTAATAAATCGTGTGGCAGATGGTGGTATGCCAGCAGACTTTTTGCTCTCAAGGAGAGTTAGTCTGTTTTTAGATGGGTGGCTGCCAAGAAGTGTCCACAATTATGTCGCAGAGCGTAGGATAAATTCCCGATTGGATCATGTTGTGTACGGTCTGCAGCCTGCCCATCGTGCTGATGCCCAGCACCCAACGGTAAACGATGATTTACCAAATAGAATCGCCTGTGGATCAGTTCTCATCAAACCCAACGTGAAACGGGTGACCAAAACAGGAGTGGAATTTGAAGATGGGTCATTTGAAGATAATATAGATGTCATTGTCAAAGCTACTGGCTACATCTTTGGCTTTCCATTTCTTGACAAGTCAGTAATTGAAGTGAAAAACAATGTTGTGAATTTGTACAAGTATGTTTTTCCACCTGATCTTTGCCACGGAACGCTGGCTGTGATTGGATGTATTCAGCCGTTGGGTGCCATATTCCCAATTTCAGAGATGCAGTGCCGATGGGCTACGCAGGTCTTTAAGGTATGCTGTTTAAGCCATACAAATTTTATTCCTTGTTTCATTGCCCCCCCCCCCCTTCCACTAAATTTATTCACTAAATTTAGCGGACCAGATCTAGATGGTGGTGTTTAACAGAGGTAAAAATGTGATATATCAATTAATTGTTAATCAGTGAAAATCCTGAGGCTAGAATTTCCTGATTTGATTTTGAGTCCCAAAGCAGAATTAAGTTTTATTTTCCAAAATTGATCCTAGATTAGATTTGACAACCTTACAAAAAAAAAATAATTCCCACATCAGATATTCCTGAGTTGGCTTTTTCTGGAATGTTTGTCCCTGAGGACTATTTATGGTAAAGTAATGTGAACATTACTACTGAATAGGTCCTTAACAGATGGTCTTACAAGTCAGCTGGTCTCTTATAAAGGTGATCTGCAGAAAAATACACATGCTTTGTGTGGGTATGCATACGAAAACATATAGAGTAGTCCCTCTTTTGAGAGACCACCCCTAAGGCAGGTCTTAAAGTGGTCACATAAAGCAGGTGGCCTCTGATGGAGGTAAAATCAATCGGAAAAGATACACTTAGGCACCTGGTGAACGTGGTCTCTCAAAAGATATTGGTGATCTTCTGTCATATGAAGTAGCTTTGTCGTAACCTTTTTTTTTAAGTGAGAAAATTTAGCCTAAAATTGTTCATCACCGTAAGCCTCTGTCAAAAATCAAGTCAGGTGTCAGTGTTTATTTAGACATGCTAATACACTTAAGCACCAGCCAGGGTATGTGCAATGAAGCATGATTTTCCATTTACTGGTCCAATTAGGTGCCCGTTTATTTAGCAATGTAAGCCACAGTCATATTAATGAACATCAGAACATTAAGCCCATCGCATGTGAAACAAACAACCTGAAACCACACCTGTGAAGTGTTGACCCGTACGTAGGAGCATTATACATATATTCTTATAGACCTATTGGGTAAACAAATGATCTGAGGTATAAATATGCAAATGAAAGACTATGGAGAATATGGGGGTGAGGTATATACGTTGAATATATAAATACATTGCAATGGTATATGCGGATTGCGAAAGACATATGGGATAAGATATTACTCAGTTACAATATAAATCGGCGTGTTTTAACAATAAAATTTTGCACTGCTCTGAAAATTACTGTATTGCATTCTTCTGAAAGTTCTTTACTCCCAAAAAATAAGATACTACTTGTCTGTCACTTGCAACACGCATGATAAGGTTTGAATTGACACCAGGGGCTAACAAAGGAGTGATGATAAACAGAAGCTCCTTTTTTCTTGGACATATTTAGGGCAGAGGAGACAAAAGTGTTTAAAATCCACAGTTGGGTGGGATCAGGCACATGTGGGCTGTTGAATGATATTTACTTTGTGGAGATCGGAGATGAGTCTAAGAAACCTAATCATAACTGGGTATGACAGATGCCAGCAAATCGCTGACCATGGGAGTAGAAATCCGGAGCAATGACGGCCGCAAGCAGAATGTCTTTCAGTTTTGACTCAAAGATCTGAAGGGAAAGGGAGTTACGGATATCAGTGGGGAGATTGTTCCATAGTTTGGTGGCATCAGGAAGAAAGGAATTTTCAAACCGTTGGGCTCGGCATTTGATGAGGCGCAGGTTGCTGTTAGGCCTATGGCGGAGCGTACGACCAGCAATAGCGGAGACACGAAGTATAAGGTTGGACAGATAGGAAGGAGTCAAGTTAAAATACATTTTATATAAAAGGATTAACTCGAAATATTTACGTCTACTGGCTAGTGTTGACCAACCAAGTTCATCTCAGAGTTTGTCATGAGATGTGTGCCTTGGTGCGCCAGTACATATTTTAGATGCCTCGGACTGAATCGATTCAATTAAGTCACTCAGACCTTGCCCACAATTGTAACATATACAATACACACCCGAAGAAACAGAAGATTAAACACAAAGCTTGCAAAGAAGTAATACAACTGATGCCAATAATGAAAACTTACAAGTAGATCGTATATCAACTTACAGGATGAAACATCTAGATTCTGCTATGATTGTCTGAACAGCCTCAAAGATGTATTCATTACCATTGTCCGACAAATTCCCACTACCTTTCAAGAAATATTTAACAAACTAGAAAAGATAATTTGCTGCATGGCAAATCAGTGTGTGTCTTCAAACTTTATTGGTATGACAATGTACAATTGGTACATGTATTACAGTTTTAGAGTGTATTACCGGTATGACAATGTACAATATTTACTTCACGTACACTCATAAAAAATATAAATGGAAGTTAATGGTAGGTCTAACCATTAGGTTTTTGCTGACAGAGCATTTTCATTTTCTCTAACCAGGTGTCACCACCCATCAGGGAGTTGAACAAATCTGTCTTGCGTGCATACTTTTGAAGGAATTCAAGATTTGAAATTTCAAATGCCTTTAATTTGCATAATTTAAATTTGTGCAGTCTTTGTTACCAATTCATCAGATGCGTACTAGTCCATAACATAAAAGTAGAAGTTGGAATGGCATCTCTATCTATTATAGCTTCGAATTTATTCAAGATTTAAAATTTCCAATCGTGCTACAACTTTCGTTTTTAATTCATTAGGTGTACAATGGTCAACAACTTTCGTTTTTAATTCATTAGGTGTACAATGGTCAACAAAGTCCCCAGTAGAAGTTGGAATGACATCTCTATGATAGTTTTGAAATATTCAAGATTAAAAAAATCAAATACTGGTTATAACTTTGTTTTAAGATTAATTGGATGCGCAATGGTCAATAACCCTCTTGAAGAAGTTGAAATGACATCCCTATCTATGATAGTTTTGAAGATATTCAAGATATAAATTTTAAATGCAGCTAATAAGCATCATTTAAATTGCTACAACTTTTGTTTTCAATTCATTAGATGCGCAATGATCAATAAGTCTCTAGTAGAAGGTGGAATGATATCTCTATCTATTTTACTTTTGAAGTTATTCATGATGGAAAATTTCAAATGCCACTAATTTGCATAACTTTAAGCATCTTCATTCCTCTGCATAAAACACCAAGCTCCTTGTATGGAGGTACAATCATGTTAAGTTTGGAGTTTCTATGTATAATAGTGCCAGAGAAAAGTGTCGGACAAATTTTTACTAGAAAAGAAAGAAAAAAGAAATATAGAAAGACAGACAGAAAGAAAAAAGAAAGAAAGAAAGAAAGAAAGAGAACATTTGCGGACAGACGTGAATACTTCAAGCTTGTCCGCTTTTACAAAATGTACCACAAACTGACTCCTTTCTATCTTTCTTATCTAGTACAACCAACCCCCCGCCCCCCCCCCCCCCCCGTCGTGCTCTAAGATATTTAACGTCAGTGCATCCCCATTAGATGTAGAACATTGCACCTGGATAACTCTTTTATCCCAGATGCTATCAAACAGTGGAATAATCTTCCTTCCGACATTAGAGATTCGCTGTCCCTGCATATATTTAAATACAAACTCATAACTACTCTTTTAGCCACACACAATGTTCCTGAGTTACACCTCCATGGCGATAGATTTCTAATATTTGTCGTTCGCTATTACGCCTGGGATTCTCGAGTTTAAACGTTTACCTTGACAAAGTTAACATCCTTCCTGACCCATCCTGTGCCTGTTCTTATCCCACTGAATACATCAGCATTTTCTTCTGTTCTCTCCGAATCAAATTGTTCAGAGAAACAAATTATTAAATAGTGTTATTCCTTTGATTACTCCAGGGGCTAGCTCTTATAATTCATATTGGTAGTGATACGCTAGTTGAAATATTTCTCCTTGGCAGTAACGAGTTTTCTAACTGCCTAAATATCCAAATCTGTGATGTAATTCAGCAGTACATTATTGATACCAGACGCTTTATCAAATAAATGTTTCGGTTACTGTAATGATCATTGGTTTGGACCCTGCAAATTTATAGGTATCATACTTTTTTCCACATTGGGTAAATATTGAACTAAAGTTCATACTATTACACCAAACTTACTTCATACTGATTAAATTTGCATCTTATATGTAATCAAATCTTGATATTTGCTCCGAGTTTTCACTCATATTATATATGGTAGCTATTGCATTGCCCTTCTTGTCTTGTATATACTTACAATGTGTCTCCATGTTCTGGAGATCCCATGTTGTAGTCATCTGGATGTACTCTTGGGTTATCCAGATTAAATCAACACGTTTAAACTGATATATATATATATATATATATATATATATATATATATATATATATATATATATATATATATATATATATATATATGTGTGTGTGTGTGTGTGTGTGTGTGTGTGTGTGTGTGTGTGTGTGTGTGTGTGTGTGTGTGTGGCGTGTTCGTGTGATAGAATCCACATATGTGTGCTTAATTACATTGACAAATTCTATGTGTCCATGTGCATATTCACAGAAAGTATGTATTTATTTCTGCACGTATAACTAGAGCAAGTATATGTTTCTGAATGGATATCCTCAAAAAAAAATTAATAATTTCCTATATATGCATATGTATGGAATCTGTATGATTTTAGTATATATGCATACATAGAAGAATTAATGTATAATTTCGCATCTGTTTATGGATATCCAGACAATGAATTTATATATTACTATTTGTCCATATTCACAGAAGGAATATGAATGCCATGCATACCCAGTGTTTCCTTTTTAGCAAAATGTGCTTCAATGATGCACAGAGATGAACTTGTGAACCCCAAATTTGAACTCAAGGGTACAAAAGACTCCCCCAAAATCCTTGAGGAAAGAGGGCCCTAATTGTTGATTAATTAGATTTATTGAAACTTATATCCATGTGACCCTATGGGAATGCAGGAAACCCCCAAAGTGGTCTCAAAGAGAATGGATGACCCTGACAAAAAGTTGAAAGCGAAATCCTGCATACCAACAGAAAGATTTATGTTTCTGAATGCCACAATTCCACGGATGGATACTACAACTGTGTTGTTCATAAATCTATTTCTGCCAGTCACAAGTAGTTTTATCCAACCAGTCCATAGTTGATGGTAATATTATTTCCACTGTCCAATGCCCCAGATGTACAGGTATTGCAAATAGATCTCATAAATTGATTATTGACCGGCAGTTTGTCTTAGAAAAGATGAGAATGTGTTGCACAGTAGCACTGTGAGGACTGCACGCCCTTTATGCAGCCCAACAACTTTATCCAGAGCATGCAAATACAGC
>CAXHWN010000252.1:0-54850 GCA_964020975.1 Hermodice carunculata | reverse complement strand
TTTTTTTCCAAGCCCAATGGTCCCAAAAAGAAGTACACTGAAAATCATACCTATATCCAGCTTGAATATTCTCACAGAATTTTAGATTTCCTGTAAACAGTTTCAAATATATAGAGGTTTTTATCAAGTTCGCAGCCACGCTGACGTTTGATTGAGTGGTCTCACAGAATTTTAATTGGAAGGTTCGGCAATTGTGAGATTTTATGAAAGTCTAGTATAGGCCTACTTCTATACTGGTCCATAAAGCATAATAACTCACGCTCACTTCAGATGGCACTATGACTAAGCACATGATTTGTCACCCAAATTCTGTCTGTTACATAACGGCTATGTTTTAATGTTCCGCTTCCAAGAGAGCAATTTTAAACACATTCAAGTTTTCTTCAATATTCCCAATGTTCGTCTCAAATAAATGATTTTCATTCTTTGGGAAATGTACAACAAAAAAAAAAAAAAAAAAAAAAAAAGAAATAGAGCCTTGTGCCCCCCCCCCCCCCCCCCGAGAATCGGGAATCCGTAAATAGGCCTAATTTTACATGACATGGAAGACATGGGCCTAAATCTGGCAACGAACGGTTCGCCACCGCCCGTGTGATGTTTTTACTTTTTTTTTCCACTGGTTGCTATTATTCAACGGGTACCTCCCTCCCTCCCCCCCCCCCCCCCCCAATACAATATCAATAGCCTATTCTCGTGGATGTGAAGGCACACATTCTGCAGATTCGACAAAGTAACACCAGGTGGTAGTATATTCTAAATCTCTGTCAATTTGTCCAAATGTGAATTTTAAGCAAGTCTTATATATTTCTCTTTTTGGATCCTTTAACTCAAATGTGAGCATTTAAAAATGTTCGAAAACAAAAACCAAAATTGGGTAGTTTTCAAGCTAAATCAAAGAGCTTTTGACGCACGTAGTAACACCTGTTTAGCTGGTATCCCACTGGGCTGCGACTGTTGGCGACGAGATTCGCCTGGGAGTTTCGTAAGTGTCTTGAAATGTTTGCAGTGGTTTCTCAAATTCCTCGCCTTAGTCTCAGGGCCGTGCTGTTGTGTCCTTCGAATTTTGAACATGTTAAAAAAAATGTGCGACAAATTTTCTCTCAAAATAGTCACAGAGTCTTCGCGGCTGTCTCGTACACGTCTGGAACCCACCAAAATTTAGTTTCCGTGACTTAGAAAGTGCGACAAAATGCGAGACAAATTTTTGAGGGGTTGGCAACTTATGTTATGTCAAATGAAGTTTGCCAGCGTTTGTACCACTGACGGCTTGTGTGTAGCGCCTGTTACAGGCCAAGTACTCCGAAACTTGAGGCACACATTTTAACACCAAAATAAGGTAGGGCCTAGGTCTAGAAGCTGTTGGGTCAATCCTGAACACTTTGACACAGGCAGATCTCAACAAATTTGCATCCAGATGGTGGCGATGCCATTGACGTATGTGTTTATTTAATCATTCATTTGAATTCACCTCCTTTGTGTGTTGCAATTTTCGATTTGTCCACAACCTGAATTCTCTTCAAACTTACACAGAATGCAGTTTAACACTTGTTTAGTGTGTTGTTCACTACATGGGTATCGCCTCTGTTTGCCTGTGACATGCTGTTATCATGTCATAAACTATTGGCCTAAAAAATCATTTTGGCCTCCCAACTCAAATAGATAAAGTTGGTGGACTTGTCATTAAAAAAAAAAAAAAAACAATAAGAAGAAGAAAGCTTGTTGAAAGATTTATTCTCCTGTACCCTGAAACATTGAATGTTTGTGGCCTACATATCTAAAACCGTTCCAGTACTTCCCATCTCATTTTATATGTAAATCAAATTTTGAACATAATCTGCAATGGCATTTTTGAGAGGTGGGTACCAAATATTGACTATACAGATGGACAACCAAAAATGTAATGCCCTTTTTCCCTAGCCCACCTGCTTACAGGGCCTTCTACGAAGAACCCACATGAACCAGCTGATCTTGACCTTACCTATTAAAATGCCCTCTGCTGACTAGTAGGCAACTGAAGTACTCGAGATAAGGCTTGTACAAATCTTAAGATTATGGAAAATATCCTGAGACTTTATTCCTAATAGGGTCACGACCATCACAATAAAACTGTGGGTCAAATTTTGTGAATGCTTTATATTAAAACCATTTTGCCCCTCAAAAATGTCCATGATGTGTTTCTTCATGGAAATGCAAGGAGAAAAGCCTAGAATTCTTATAATTGTAGCAGGTCATTACAAAGCCTCGAGGTGGGAGATCTCCTGCTTTCTCTTCCTCTTTTTACAAAGTCTCCCCACTCTCCCCAACTTTTTGTAAAAATTGAAAAGAAAAAGAAGTAGCATTAATTCCATCAGTGGCTGTTGAGTAGTTGAGTGATCATTATGTATTATGTCTGTGAGCCAACACAGACAGTTAGTTTTTCCAAAAGTTCTTTTTTTTCTTTCTTTCTCTCTCTCTCTATCTCTCTCTCTCTCTCTCTTCTCTCGCATCTTCTCTCTCTCTCTCTCATCTCTCTCTCTCATCTCTCTTCTCTCTCTTCCTCTCTCTCTCCTCTCTCTCTCTTCTCTTCTCTCCTATCTCTCTACTTCTCTCTCTCCTCTCTCTCTCTCTTCTCTCTCTCTCTCTCTCTCTCTCTCTCTCCCCCTACTTAATTTTGTTCGCCAGCTTTTTCGAAGACAATTACATCCAGAAACTTCAAACTTGGCATGATTATCGGTCTCTACATGAATTTGCGCCTTTTTAGACACAAAAACATGTTGAAGATTTTGCAAATTAAGGGCATTTGAAATTTTCAATCTTGAATATCTCCAAAACTATTATAGGTGCAGGGAACCAATAAAATTCCAATTTATACGTGTGTAAATCTGCACATTTTTGTAATTGACATATGACCTGTGAAGGTCAAAGATCAAGGTCATTTGGACCTTTGATATTTTCACCCAGCCAAAACTCTTGTCAATTTTCACCCAGTTTTGACCATGTTGGACAAAAATTGTACATATTGCAACACTGCATATTTTTTGCAATTAACATGTAACCTCTAAAGGTCAAAGGTCCAGGTCATTTGGACCTTTGAAGGCATCCTCCAGCCATAACTTTGTCAATTTTCATCTGATTTGGTTCATGTTTGGCTTAAATTGTTGAAATTGTAACACTGAATACTTTTGTAATTTACATGTAACCACCTCTAAAGGTCTAAGGCCAAGGTCATTTGGAATGTCAAAAGTTTCACCCAGCCATAACTTGGTCAATTTCCATCCAATTTTAATCATGTTGGACTGAGCTTGTAGGCTTTGCAACATTGCTTATTTTTATTTGATGCAAGTAATTAACATGTAAAATATGCGATCAACATGTAACCGCTAAAGGTCAAATGTCCAGGTCATTTGGACCTTTGAAAGTTTCTTCTGGTTATAACTTGGTCAATTTTCATCTGACTTGGTTCATGTTGGGCTTAAATTGTAGATATCTTGGATATTGTAACACTGTATATTTTTGTAATTTATATGTAACCTCTAAAGGTCAAAAGTCATTTGGACATTGGAAAGTTTCATCCAGCCGTACCTTGGTCAATTTTCATCCAATTGTAATCATGCTGGACTCAACTTGTAGGTATCGCAACACTGCATAGTTTTGTAGTAACATGCAACCTCTAAAGATCAAAGTCACTTGGACCTTGAAAGTTACATCCAGCCATAACATGGTCAATTTTCATCCAATGCTAATCACGTTGGACTCTACTTATAGATATTGCAACAGTGCACATATCTTGGAATGTACATACAACCTCCAAAAGTCAATGGTCAAGGTTATTTGGCCATTTGACATTTTCATCTGGCTTTAACTTGGTCAATTGTCATCAGATTTGGTTCATGTTGGGCTTAAATTGTAAATAATGCAACACTGTGCATTTTTAAAATTTACTTGTAACCTCTAGAACTCAAAAGTCAAGGTCATTTTGACCTTTGAGAATTCTCATCCAGCGATATTTAAAAATTTTGAAGCCACACAGACAGATTTGTTTTGTAGCAAATCTTCTTTTCTAAAATGGTTCAAAATTCAGGAAATGAAGGTGCAAATTAAAAATTTTTCATGTGGGAGCACGTCCCCAGACCCCCCCCCCCCCCCCAAGCTATGCTTCGATCCTTCATTGCTTATTGTCCCACTTTTCACTATCTGCAGGAGAGAGATCTCCCACTTTTAACATAGGCTAGCTTGGAGGCTCTGTCATTATTAACTATTTACCTCAGCTGACTTGCTAGTCAGCTGAGGTAAAAAATCTGGTTACAATGAAAATGACCATCAAACTAAGATGGCACAATCAGCTTTCTGGTGGATCACTGTGGCCAATATAGAGCTATTCTGATCTATTCACTCACCACAGCATGCATCATGGTATGGCTATTCTATAACCAAAGGTGTAACCTAAAGGTCCATTCAGTAGATAAAATCCTGTAAACTGCTTTACTTTCATGTGTTTAAATTTTCAGTTTTTGTGTTTTTGACATTTCACTGTAGTTTCAATTTCACAATTTTGGACACACTTCTGATTCAAACAAGGTTTAAGTACAATTTTTCAGTTTTGCGCCATCAGCAAAGTAAGAATACAACAAAAACTAATGCAATTTACAGTATTTCAAAGTGTTCTGTAGCTTCTGTTTGAAATCTGGCGCTTGTGAATATTTGCTGCACTAAACTTGGCCCAGTACATGTGCACTTAAATTGTCAGGATGGAATTTGCACTAATTTTGTGCACAGTTACAGTTTTATCCTAGCTGGAAGTGGGCAAACTGAGGGGACTGTCACCATAGTGGGCTGTGGAGCCTATCCATGTGCATTCAAATTTTCCAACTTTATGTATGAAACAGTTTCAAAATAAACCTCAAGTTGATCAAAAAATTGCTGAAACGAATTCATGTATATCACAGAAATTTTATTTACATCCACATCAAATGCTGCACGAAACAGATCTTGGCAGCACAGAGTTCCTACAACTACATGTGGTACTTATTATTATCTGCACACTGTGTTTGTCCCCTACGTCTCTGTATAAATGTTCTCTCAGCAGAAATGAAGCAAAACCGTCTTTGATTCTATAGCAATGAGCAGAGTACATGTATTACCTTCAATTCAAATTTACTTATCAAATTCATAAAAAAAAACCCTGAAAGCTCACTCTTATTTATCATTATTTTTTTTTAGGCTGAAAATGTGTGTTGTTTGTAATTCTCTCGAGGTAATACACAGCATCAATACATAATCTGTTGCAGATCATATGTGACTAGAACTGTGCCCTTATGCCTTCAGAAGGCAAGTCCCTAATAATATCATTGTATTTCTCTCACTTGCGTCCAAGATAATGGACAAATCTGTCATGCATAATGTAATTTTTTTTGTTCTTTACACCACATCGTATTATCATGGTGTGCCGCTCATTCCCTTTTGTCGGTGATTATATATTTATAGCTCATGATTATAAGTCTTGACTTTTCTTTTTTTTTTTGATTTGCAGATTGTAACAGGCTCCTGCACTGGTGATGATCATGTTCCTGATATTATTGTACACTGTGTATAATTGCCAAATGTTATTCCCATTTGTAGATTCCATTTACATGCCTATATGAACAGCACTGTTTGTTTGTTTGTGTCTTTTTTCTCCACATGAATGAAATTTCATTTTGCCATAGGCACGCAGAGACATTCTATTGGCAACTGGGAAAGCACCCACTGGTTTTACCAGCATGGGTCTCGGCATGATGAGCTTCACAGTCCCCTTCCTCATTTATTATTGAACTGAGAAGAGACCCACGCTAGACCCCACTTCAGATTGGTCAGCATAAACTTCAGGGCTTTAGTCCATTGTTCTTCAGAGTTAAACTGGATTCTGAAAAAAAAAAAAAAAAAATCAAATTTTCATGCCACCTACATGAAGTGCAGTCAGTTGGCAAGCAGGAGAAAGAATGGCAAACTTTTACATGGTAAATAATTCAGCGTTGGTCTCTTACTGGGCTATATTAATTATTAACCCTTTTCTGATTATCCAAAGGATTAGTCAATATTAATTTCCTCGCTGGAGCAGTCTGGGATTCCAGAGCTGAACCTGCAACAAAACAAAATGGAAATCCACAAGCAACATGCAAATGAAAATCATTGAAAGATCATTTATTTCCAGGAATAAACAATCTGTGTTCTGGGCAATAACACAAACACTTTTTTTGATATCTTCATTTTGTTCAATTTATCTTAGTTTAATCCTGCACTTTGTCTTTTTAGCTGGACCAAAATCATATATAAAATATATGAATCAAATTAAGATTATGCCATAATCCTGAAATGTTAGTTATATGCTTTGTACAATAGTCACAAAAGAGAGTGGTTCACACTAAAATTGTTCATGCCAGATAAGATGATAGATATGTGGGATCAAAACAAGCAGACTTCAATTTTGATCCTAAATTTCTTATCAGATTAAAAAATTTTTGCAAATATGGCCACTGTGATGAGTTGCTGTTACAGAGAAAAAGACTTAGACACCCAGTGGAGAAAATCTAAGCCTGCATCCAGGTGTCTCACCACTGTTAACTCATTCCATACCAGTCCCTGATATTTCCGTATACATACCTAGATTTCAGACGACAATTGCATATTTAAATTCTTCGTGAAAAGAGCTTTCGTTCAAGTACCAACATGTCTATAGTCTTCAGTCAGTGGTTCTGGCACTGCCTGGCAAGTCACCACAGTATGGAAAGAGTTAATTGTTTGCCACCTTTATTTGCATATTGACAATTTAGTTGGGACTGAGGGTTGTAGAAATGACTCACTTGATTGAGTAGGAAGTAGCAGTGCTGGAGTCCTCAATTCTGCCCTTCTCCATCTTGTATGGCAGGCAGAACCCAGTGTCGCCTTTCTCCACCTCTTCTTTGAACTTAACAAGGTTAAAACAATGAAAAACAGGTAAAGTATCAAATCTGTTGTACACGTATGTTCCACTTCCATTTCCTGAACAAAGATGCTGCATACAGTCATGTAACAACGCATGGAGAAAGTTCTCTTCACTATTCTGAATATAATTCCAATCAAATCAATGCTAAACTAGAACAGACTGACTTTCCAACAGAAAATCAAATGTCTCCCGGTGGAACACTTACGTCTCTGAATGAGCTACAGGTGATAACAAATTACAAATGACCAAGTTTGCTTGAAAATTACAATCCTATTTTAGCTCTCACCTAAATACATTACTCTAGCAATTTTCATCAAGTTCTTCAAGACTTATTGCAGAAAACCAATTTCACATAAATGACCCTGTGACCTTGAAAACTAAGTCAAGGTCACCCAAATACAATCCCAACCTTGGTCTTACCTTGATACATAATCCTACCAAGTTTCATCAAATTCCATCCTGTTCTTCATGACTTATCGAACGGAAACCAATTTCACATAAGTGACCCTGTGACCTTGAGAGTTCCCTCAAGGTCATCCAAATACAATCCCAACCTAGGTCTTGCCAAGATACATAATCCTACCGAGTTTCATCAAATTCCATCAAGTTCTTCACCACTTATCGAACGGAAACCAATTTTACATAAGTGACCCTGTGACCTTGAGAGTTCCCTCAAGGTCATCCAAATACAATCCCAACCTAGGCCTTGCCAGGATACATGTTCCTACCAAGTTTCATCAAATTCCATCCTGTGCTTCATGACTTATCGAACGGAAACCAATTTTACATAAGTGACCCTGTGACCTTGAAAATTAGGTCAAGGTCATCCAAATACAATCCCAACCTAGGTCTTGCCTAGATACATAGTCCTACCAAGTTTCATCAAATTCTGTCAAGTCCTTCAAGAGTTGTTGCACGGAAACCTAGTGTTGAAGAACCTGAACAACAACAACAACAACAACAACAACAACAACAAGAAGCGGAAGAAACGGGCACTAAACCAATATGTCCCCCGGCTTCCACCGGGAGACATAAATACTATTTTCACGGTTTTGTACCATCAGCAAAATAAAGTGAAAATGAAAATGCAGTGAAATAAAAGCAATTTACAGTATGTTGGTATTGATGTGATGAATGAGGCTCTTTAACAAAATACATCATGATAGTCATGATAGTTACTAAAGTTTTCTGCAGAAAAACACTTGTGTGCAGAGTATTTGACTACTTAGTATTCATGACTTTGACACACATACACTTCAACTTGTCCACATTAAATTACACTCCATCATACAAATCCAATTTAGGATGTACTTGATTTTTTACTCTTTCAGTGCCCCATTTTGGACTAAGTCAACAGCTTTCCTCAGCATGCTTTGGGCACAAGGCACTCAAAGCATGCCGAGGAAAGCTGTTGACCTGAACAATGATATTCTATGTAATCATAGCATGCTGGTACTTGAATAAAATGGTCTTTTTACAAGGCACATTAATCTAGCAGCCTTATGATAATTCAGAGTAGTGGTCCTTTACTTATTAAATTTTAATCGCACTTCGCACTGAAAGAGTTTAAGACTCATATTAATAAGGAATACGTCCTACAGTACCTGTTGTAGACAGTCCAGGAACGCGACCATTGCCTGGTCAAATCTAAAACATGGAAATTAAATTGACGAAACTTTCCATCGTGCAGGCTTAGATTTCTCGTATTATTAAACTCAAACTCAAACTCAAAACTCATTTATTTTAGCCAATCAATACAATGACGATTTCAATATTGAGACAGATGTACATAATGATAAAAAAATTGATGTGGCTAGGGGGACTCCTATTAAGACAAATACATGTCGCTCTCATAGGAGCCACCTTTAAGTCTTAAAACATTTGAAACAACATAGATGGCAGTTACTTTAACAATAAATGTCGAAATAAACTTCAAGATATAATACAGTTTACACACACAACATGGGTGGGAAAATATAATTGTTAATTATTTTGACAAACATAGCAGTTATATATATTACAACTCTGTTCATAATTATTCAAAAAAGTATTTTTAATATACAAGGAAAACCCTTGTAAACTATGAGTATGTATTTTCCTTATAACATTCTTATCTGTATGATTCACTGTGACTGGAATATCATAGTTTAAACTCTGTTTTGCAAATATTTTATTCACTCTATTAATAAAAAGGTTATCATAATGTCTGTTGTTATAGTTGTTTATTTCATTTATTGGGATGAATTGAAAAGAGAGTAATCTTAAGGGTAGATCATTATGGATAAATTTATAATAGAATTTTAATTTAGCTGATGTAAAAATGTCTTGAATTTTTAAAAGTTTGAGAGCTTTCAAAATTGGTTCTGAATGGGCATTGTATTTACTACAATTTATACAGCGTACTGCTTTTTTCTGAAGTTTTTCAATTTTTGAAAGTTTAAATCCCCATAGAAGTATTCCAAAATTTATATGTGGAAGTATTAATGAGTTATACATAGTTATTTTAACTTTCAGCGGAAGTTGATGTTTAAGTTTATTTAGAATTGCGACAACTCTTGATATTTTACTTGAAATTTTGGTAACATGCTCCTTCCATGACAATTTATCATCAATTGTAAGCCCTAGAAAGTTAAAAAATGAGACTTGGATTATTGGGATATTATTCATTTTTAAGTGTGGTTTATTAACTTTTTTATTTGAATGATGAAAGATCATAAATTTTGATTTATCAACATTTAATGATAATTCATTAACTTGAAGCCAAACACAAATTTTTTTAAGTTCTCTGTTAATAGTTTCTGTCACACCATCTATAGATGAGTTGACATTTAGTGTAGTTGATAAGGTAGTATCATCTGCATACAGTATAAAATTAAATAAATCACTGGCATTTGATATATCATTTATATAAATAATGAACAGTAGCGGCCCCAAAATAGAGCCCTGAGGTACTCCAGTTTTGATTTCTAACAGTTCTGAGTTAACACCATCAAGATCCACATACTGTTTCCTATTATTCAAATAACTCTCAAACCATTTTAAGGCTGGACCTCGGATTCCATAATGATTTAATTTTTGTAACAAGATTTTATGATTTAGAGTATCAAACGCCTTCGAAAGATCAAGAAAAATACATAGAGGTACTTCATCATTATCAAGTTTGCTTATCAAGTCATTTACAAGTTCTATAGCGGCAAATTCCGTTGAGTGTCCTTTTCTAAACCCATATTGCCCTTTATGAAATAAATCAAATTGATCAAAGTATTCAACAATTTGATTGAATATTATTTTTTCAAAGATTTTTGATATAACAGGAAGTAAAGAAATAGGACGATAGTTTGTAAATAATCCATCATCATCTTTTTTATATAAGGGAATTACTCTAGCTATTTTAAGTTTGTCTGGAAAAATACCGTTTTTTAAACTTTGATTTATAATTTTAGTGATAGGTTGAATCAAGACAGAGCTAATTTGTTTAAAAAGTTTCATAGACATTTGATCATATCCAAAACTAGTTTTGACTTTCAAACTATTTATTACTTTGTTCACATATTCACTTGTAACTTCCTGGAATTCAAAATTATCATTTTCATTATTGTTCAAGTATTTATCAAAACTAATGTCCTCAGGTTTGTTGATATTTTTGGCCAAACCAGGTCCAATATTTATGAAAAATTCATTAAATTTATTTGCAATTATATTTTTATTATTAATAGGTGTTCCATTTAAATTGAATATTTCAGGGAAAGATTTCTTTGATTTATTTTTATTAAGTATATTATTGATAGTTGACCATGTTTTTTTCATATCATTTTTATGTTTGTTAAAAATAAAGTCATAATATCTTTTCTTTGCTAGTCTTATATTTTTCTTAAGGATCTTATTATAGGTAGATAGATTTACTTTTAAATTATTATATTCAACACTATTAGGATTTGTTTTTCTCAAACACTTATAGAGGTTGTCTCTAAATTTTATTGAATTAAGTATACCTTGTGTGATCCATGCATTGTTTTTGTGTTTATACTTATCAAATTTTACAAGCTTCAATGGCATGTATTTTTCAAGTGCATCTTTAATTTCTTCACTCAATAAGTTATAGTTATTATTTGGATTACTGTTTATATCAAGATTTAGTTTTTCCATAATATTTGCATTTTGCAAATGCAATTTTATATTTTCAACTGATTCAATAGTTTTTGGATAACATTTCACAAATTTAGGATTTTTATCTTTATGCAGATCTGTTTCCAAACAAGTAAAGTATGGCTGATGATCAGATAATTTGCGCATGAAAATACCTGATGTTGTATTAATTGATGCTTCACTTATTTTGCAAAATATATTGTCAATGAGAGTACCATTTTTCTCTGAAAACCTAGTAGGTAAAGTTATTTTAGGAAAGAAACTATGCGTAATCATTTCTTCAAAAAACTCATTAAATATTGGCTTTTCATTTATCTTAAGTAAACTTATATTAAAATCACCTAATAACATTATTTCTTTATTAACATCATCAAAAATTCCAAGCGCCTGTCTAAATTCCTCCAAAAAACCATTCAAGTTTTCACTAAGATTTCTGGGAGGTCTGTATATATTCCCAAGTAAAATACTTTTCTTTAATTCTCTGTGTGATATTTCAATAAACTGACCTTCCCATATTTCAGAGTGGTTATAGATATCATTTCTTGTATTATACTTATATTCCTCATTTAAATATATAATTAATCCACCTTTATTGCTACATTTTTTCCCTTGACTGATACACTGATAACCGTCCAATTGGCAAAGTGACAAATCATTGTGTGAGGTAATCTGGCATTCCTGGAGACAAATTGCGCTAAATACGATGCCTTGATTTTTGAATTCCTCTACCAGCAGTACAAGTTCATTAAATTTGGCTTGAATGGAATTAATATTTGTGCTCAGTACACTAAAACGCTTCTTTTCCCAAGATATTTGATTAAAATTTTCAATGTAAGGCGAATGTTTTATCATGTCCGTTACATTGGAGTCTGTATCGTTGTTATAGTCATGATGAATTTGTAAAATATTTCGAAGTGAGTTTCCTTCAAAACCACCCGTTACATAATTCAGAAAAGTTTCGTCTGTGTTAGCCATGATCGTGAGATAAACATAAATGTTTGATAAACTTTCGACATCTCTTTACATTAAAAATACGATGGTTGTCATGACGGACATCGTCGTTGAAATTTTTGTAAAAATTGTTACATAAATGAGTTGAGACACGACAAAGTAGTGATAAGTAAATAAGAAACATACCTATTCAAACGGATAATGAGAGTTTGGTCTGTTCAACATATATATAGATACCAAAAACATTGAAATAACATGATAAAAAGAGGGAAAAAGTTTCAATCATTGTAAGTTCCGGACCACATCAAGTCGTCCGCCATTTTGTACTTTCTATTTATAGTTGTAGCCTCGTTTTCAAGGACAATAAGCGGTACTATATTTTAGCCGCGTAGAGTTTTTTTGCGTGAGCTCAGTGAGACGGCTGTCGATTGGATGATGGAACTGAAATCCAAGATAAATTTATCACATGGATTTACGTTGATTAAGAAATAAAACGATTTTAGTCGGATGAAAGTTGAATATAGCTTGGAACAGTCTGTTTTAGAGCTGCCATACTGGTAATCAGTTTTGGTTCATCTTGATTTTTGATTTTGATGTACACTGATCCCATGATTGTCCATGTGCTACACAGCAACTTTTGCGCTTTGGCTTTCCTGGCATGATAAAATAATTCAGATTGTTGTTTGTTCAAATCCTCACTGATAAATACTCCAGTATATCCCTTTTTCCTTAAATCCGTCCTGGCAGCATATAATTTTCTCCTCGCCCAAACGTTCTCGCATTTTACCAAGATCGGTCTAGTCGTTTTCTTTTCATTTCCGCGCGTCAGATATCGCAGTCGGCCAAATCGGTGGGCATTGAAGTTCATCACATTTATGTTAAGTTTGTTTGCTATTTCTTTAACAATAGCTTCTGGGTTATCATTCTCTTCATCTTCTTCAACACCAGTTATTATCAAATTGTTTATTTTTCCAGTTTCTGTTAGAACGTTTGCCTCCTTGGTTTTCGCTTTTTCATTTCTAAGTTCCGCTTGCAGATCCATCATTGTTTTTTCCAGTGTTGACACTCTATCTTGTAAAGGTTTCACTATTAATTCGATTTCGTTTTTCATAACATTTCGTACGAAAGTACTCAGGATGGAGATGAACTCCGTAGACTTAAAAGCCTGTTTAATTTGCGATGTAATGTTTTCCATATCCGCTGTTTTACCCGAGTCTGTCATTTCGGTACCAGCCGTACTCGGAGCAGGTCTGGTGTTGCTGTTTACACTTTTTGCCACTTGTGAACGATTTTCTTTTATTGCCCTGCCAGATTTAGGAGAAAACCCTAACAATTGTTCATCTTCCTGGATTGAGTCATCCGATTCCATTTTGAAAATATTGCCGCTGGAAAGTTTTAACACATTTTCTTCCAAGTTGAGTATTTCCCAGGTCACACGTGGATTTGTTTACAAATGGCGACAGTGGGCGTGGCAACTGAAGCTAATTTAAAAAGTCCGTAGAAATAAAAATATGGTGATATAACCGACCTTGAACTTGTTGAAGATCTTCACAACTCTTTCCTACTCCATTTTGAATAACTTTTTTGGTAACTTCCAAAGTTTTTCCAAAGTTTTGACCAAAATTTCTCTGGAGGCCTAATGAGCCGAAGCCATCACTATGGCGGATGAATACAAAAATTATTTCATAATGCCATACAAAGTTGTGTTAATGGTATCCGATTTCATTGACATTTCAATTTAACAGATTCGCGTCAAGTCCCCCAACACCACAAAACACATCAATTTAAAGTATCAATCTACCAGATGAAATGTATGTTAGAAGTTTCCCTGGCTGTCAACTTGGCTTTCAACTGTATTTCATTTACTGTTGAAGACTGTGTTTGCCTTTTTTAACAAAGATAAAATTTTCATAAGTTACACTGAACGACAATTACAAATTCTCAATATCATTACTGTGAATACATGTACATGCATATATCTATGCTAGACATACTGGTCCCGGTCTCATAAGATCACTCCAGCCAAACACCACGATTTTAAATGCCAACTTTTCAAGACCTATATTTCATGTTATTTGTACTTGCTATACATGGAAGATGACCTGTCTCGACAGGCCAAAACTTGGTCACCTCAGGTGGGACCTTTGAGGACAGGTTTCACTGCACACAAACTGCTTTTAAGGTCAAACTGATCCAGAGCAATTGGTAATACACAACCCTAGCCCTCCACTGACTGCAGTGCCCTCTTTTAGGCAGTTCTTGAACCTTCTTTTCTTGCCCTTGCCTATTGGTAACTTCAAAGATCATCTGCTTCATCCATTTTATCAAACATTTAATTTATCCTTTCCCCAAATTTTTGATGAAAATTTCAGGGAAGCCTCATACAGTGGTCTCCCTCTCAACAAATCACCAAAGTAACCAAAAAGTGGCCACATTAGAAGGTTGACCTCTCTTGATAGGGACAATACAGTGAAAATACAGTGGGACCTCGTTAATCTGGTGAACTGTTCAGAATTATGAAGCATCTGGATTACTGAATTACTAGTACCTGAAATGAACAATTCTGTTCCAGGAGAAGTGTTCAGATTAATGACACATACGGATTAATGAGATCCGTACTAATGAGGTTCCACTGTATCATTTTTGTGGCATGGAGAAGTGGCCTTTGTAGAAAGGGTGGCCTCTCCTGAGGGGGAACATACGGAAGGGGACCACTGAGCAGATAACATGCCAATAGTCCAGAGCTTTCCTTGGTGGCCGCTGGATGTCTAGCACCCACACACGACGAGCAAAACTGTTTACTTGGTCCTATATTATGAGACCAATAGTATTGAAACAGCTTACTTACTTTGTGTCCCAGAAGAATCTGAAGCCACCTGTACCATACAAGGGTAGTTCTTTGGATTTATCAGACAGTGATTCAAGGAATGAATGGTTTCCATAGGGCACCAGTCTGTACCTGCAACAAGTCCCATGTACAAGCATACAAGCCCTGTATACCATGTATAACATTCAATAAATAAGGTTGTTAGTTAAAAAGTACGATTCTGACTTCAAATAAAAGCTGCTTTGAATTCTTAGTTTCTTTTAAATATGCTTTTCATACTCTTTTAAGAGTTTTTCAAATAAGTACATCGTGGTCTCAGCAAAGAAGTGACCACTAATCCCTTAACAGTAACAATTTAACCCCCATTCAGCATGACCCAACAGGTGAGTGCACTCCTCTACAAGGATAATCAAAAAGTGACACCACATGATGTTTTGTATCTTTATCACTTCCACATCTTTATTACTTGCATGTACATGCCATAGCTTAGTATCTCATAAGTATTGGCTCAGGGCCTTATTTTAATGACACTGCAAATGAGCCTCCTGAATCAAGAAATTGTAATCTCCACATTTCCTAGTTTCTATTCAGAGCATCAGCACAATGATTCAGTTGTTCTGATTTGACCGATTTAATTGTCCTGATTTCACCCAGCCCAATAAGATTTGCACTAACTAACCTCAGTTATTCACAGATAAGATAAATCTCCTTACCTGGGGGATCCTAAATTTTGAACTCAGACAGATGTCTCGTTAAAAGAAGATTTCGAGGACACAAATAGTCATGTAATGGCGAATCATGCTTCAAACATAAGCACAATACACATGTTACATCACAGCAAGCACAACTCCACAAAGGTAATATCAATCAAAGGGCTCTAGCAGTCTTCTTAACTGTCCCTGAGGAGTTAAAAAATAAATAAGCAAAACTGGTGGGACACTAGCCTCTTAGACTTAACGGCCATGCAGCTTTGTCTCAGCTCATTATTTTAATACTACAATCATGTATTTCCATGTTGTATGTCAGCCATGACCAGTGTCATAATCTCATTTACACCACCGGATGATTTCCACTAACTCAACAGCAGATATACAGCTCTTGGAGTGTATTTATAGCAAAACTTTCACAACGGTTCCAACATTCTACCCCGACCCCATAAAGGCCTGGGCAGGGTGAAACATGTTTGGGGGAGACTCTTTGTACTTTCTCACACTTGAACTTCCAGTTTCTATTATCCTTTGGTTCTTCACTCATGTGAGACTAGGTTTTCACATGTTTACCTTAGTTGGGTGTATTCTATATGCCTCCGCTAGACCACTGTACCAAGTAGCATACAACTACATGATTGTACTACTATGTGTGAATCTATCAACAAATTACTACACTTATTTATATACATATATATTCATACATATATACATTGTATATTTCACATGTATATATTACATACACAAATACACACTGCTTTGGATAATTATACACTGTAGTGTCTAAAAGGGGTGGGATACCCCAGTGGTAGACTACATGTACTATCACTTAGACATGAGCCTGACCAAGGAAAAAATTCCCTGAAAGTATCATATAGAGTACTCATCCTCAGTGAAAAACAACATTTGAGTGGGGGAAAAATGTAACTTTCTTTAGAAGTTCAACCAGAAATCCAGGAATTTCTGTAAGTCTACGACACAAAATTCCCTGAAATCCTGGAATTCCCTGAACAGGCTCATCCCTGTATCACTGGTCTTGAGAAATACAGTACCTACCTCTGAAATTTAAGGTTCATTTTCTTGGCTAAGGAATGTAAGAGTAACACAGTCTGACCCCAGGCTGCATTGATCTCATTCCACTCCACCTGAACAGCACAAAACATAACCTCACAATATCTTGATTACAATGTCTTTTTTTTCTTTCCTTTTTAAATTGAAAATGGATACAGCACATACACTACCCAGCACAAATTCTATACATTTACCTGGTTTGAATGGTTGTCTCTACTACAAGAACTAGACATACTTTCAATGCAAAGCATTGATTGAAGGGTCTGCCCTAATGAGCATGTAATTAGGCTGCCATTTGCTCCAATTAAGTCTTGATGACACCAAAATCTAATCAGTTCATCTTGCCTGGTAAGATAAGCATATTGCCAAAATTTGAGCAAAATACATGGAGGCATTCTGAAGATATCGCAGTAAAAAGAATGTGCACATCCAGACGGACAACCTGAAAACATAAAGGGTCTCCCATGGGGTGGACCCTTAAAAATATATTGGTGAAGTGTTTCACCACCTACCAAATCATTTTTATTCTGTTTGAATCAGTAATACATGACTCATGTGTACTACACTTGTATCAGAATGCAGCAAAAATAAATCTGATTGTGCCTTCTATATTCATATTAATATACAGTGTTCAGTGATCACCAGGGTTAAAGACAATGTACATGTTACATAAAATCTGCTTTGTAGATGAATATATATTTTCTTTATACATTCCTCATCAATTTAGGTACGCAATTAAACTTGAAATGGTTACTCTTCAGAACTATTTACATGTATACTTACTGGGTGGCTGGGAAGACGTCCTAAACGGAAATTATTTATAGTACCAAAATGTCCACTGTGCCTGAAAAACGGGCCAACATATTGTGCACATATATATCACAAATAAGCAACCAATAACTGACCTGACTCATGTAGCAACACTATAAAGTCTTACATGTGCCTTGCGCAGGGTCTTGTTTTCAAAAGTGACAAATCTTGAGGGTAATGTAATTAAACAAACCCAATGTCAAGCCCAAATATTGAACCTGTACACCGCAACATTAATATCAATTTGTGATTACTGCATCTGGTACACTTTACATATATCACACAAAGATTTCACAAGAAATTATTATGGGTATAAAAACAATATATTCTCAACAAGGACACTCAACAGAGCTCTGCAATTCTCCCTGAAATTCACTTGTCCAGGGACAAGTACTCCTATCGTTTGCATGTTACTTCTTTCAAATTTTACTTGTCCTGCATCATTTTTTACTTGTCCGGGACAACAGGATGTGAAAATTTTAGAGCCCTGTAAAAAAAATATCTTTAAATTTCTGGGAGCACATTCAACACGTCCTTGCCACGGTGGTGGCTGAAACCTGTTCACAAAGGCATACTTTTCTTTATATTAACTAAAATGAAGGTGATAACTCTTCAAATACCAGACGCTTGCCTGTTGTTAATGCAAATACTTGCATACTTACAAATCATCATGAAGTCCTTTAGTTAATCATTATGCTATTTTATTGTAAGACTGACATGAGATATCTTGATGCAAAAAAACAAACAAACAAACAAACAAAAAACAAACGTACTTTTATAACTCTTTTAATACAACTGCATGTAGATTTTACGCTACCACAGTTGGTCAATTTGAATCAAGTTAAAAGTGTGGAATTTAGTGCCCACCTAATGTAAATTACTTTTTCTATTTAATCAATTAATCTTTTACAACAACAACAACAAAAAAATTAAAAAATAAAATAAAAATAAAATGACAAATGCCCCACATTTAGTTTCATATTTTCTAAAAACTTACCATATATGGAATGTAGCATTGAACACATTTGTTTTCTTCAACTTGTCCAGTTGTGCTTGTGCATATCTCAGTTGATTGTCCACACTGCAATTTAAAATAATTTGTGTTTTACAATTGTATAAAATCAGTAATATTCTTGTAGTCATTCTGCAGACCTTGATTTTGAGGTGCTTGAGATGCAAAAAGAAAAAAAAAAAAAAAAAACCAACAAACAAAAACACCCAGGCATGGGACTGAAAACAGAGCAAGAAAATCTGTTAAGTTTCTGCAATAGCTGCTCCTACCTGTAATTCAAAGACTGCCATTATCACAGTACTGCCACCTGGTGTCACCATACATGACTACCAGGACACATTTTTTAAGACTTGCCACCACACAGCACCTAGGTATTATCCCACTACACTGGCTAACAATGCACCTGAATTGTCACTATGTAGGTCATAAAAATCAAAGGGTCAACATCTCGGTATTACAAAATTTATATTGAGTTCAAGATGGCAGAGAAACCACACACGGATGGTGATAATTAAGTGAGCAAAAACAGTCATAGATCCCTACGTAGACTGGTCCACTGGAAATGAGCTTCGTAAACACTGTTCAGTCATCATTCCTTGAAATGAAATCCAAAAATTAGTAAGAATCTTCATACAAATAGGAGTCCCCTCCTTCCGCACCAACTGAACTGGGAAGTCTTGTGAATATGTTGAAGTATCCCCCAGATGATAATAGCCTGTCATAAATTTGAGTAAATTTGGGTGGGCTTTCAAAAACAAAATAATGGTCATGGGTCCAGGACACACCCTGCTATATGTGTACTTTTGACCTCCAAAAAATTACAAAAAAATGTTTAAGCAGGTATTTTCATTATCCAGCCAGAGGGAAAATAATGACTTGCCGGGACTTTATAGTTGTATACCAGCATTTTGAGTGATGTCCCTAGCAGGAGACATCAACTACAGCATAAATCTGCACTGCTCTCTTTCTCTGCTATCTTTTGCAATGGCCTTCAAAGCCCCACTTCCAAAAGCATCCCACATACATGTATGCACAATGTGGCACGGTTGATGACCTGTAACAGCACATGTCGGCAAGCATACATTAAAAGCATATCCTCGTGGCTGGACATGCGGAGAGAACGTTTTAACTCTTTATGCCAAGTGCCAACTTTTGGACTGAGTCAACAGCTTTTCTTGGCATGCATTGGGCACAATGCGCGCTGAGAAAGCTGTTGACCTGGAATATTTTCTGTGCAACCAGCGGCATGCTGCTTTGCATGAAAGGTCTTTTTACGAAGAATACAAATCTGAGATCCTTATGATAAATAAGACTAATTTAACTTCAGTATATCAGCTTTAGACGTGATTGGCACTGAAACAGATAAAGCTTTCACAATCTACAGTATCTTCAGCAAGTTCAGGTCTTTAACATGTTTAAGGTTTAACCCTCAGTAGTCACCGTACAATGATACAGTGGGTATCCCTGTACATGAACAGTTCAGCAGCTAGAATGAGTCACCAAGAAGATGGAAATCTTCCTTGACCATAATCAGGGCTCAACATTAAGGCAAGCCCGAATGCCTGGGGCAACCATATCTTATTCTCGGACAACCAGTTATTCATAGACCGTAGCCAGAGCAGACAACCCAACTTTTCCGTAAGCTAAATGTGTAAATAACGAGTTTCGTCTTCCTGACCGTGCGTCTCTCTGAGACTCAATTATTTATTTCCGATGTGTACATGTGATTGCCGAATTGCATTCTTATCTTCCCTGTCCGTGTAGCGTACATACGATTACGAGACCAAAGGTACTGGCAGTTATTGGCTTATGGAGCGGGGCCACAGCAACTCAACATCGGTCTGGTCTGCCCCAACGTTGTCAAAAGCGGCATAAAAAAATATTAAAACTTGCATGCTTCTGCAAATTAACTCTTACAGAGCCAATTTAGAGACTGAGTCAACAGCTTTCCTTGGGGCACTTTGTGCCCCAAGGAAAGCTGTTGACCTGGACCAAATTTTTCACTGGGAACATAGGCATGCTGGTACTTGAATGAAAGGTCTTTTAATGAGGAATATGAATCTGGAATCATTACAGTAATCCAGCTTCATCAGCACAGTTTATGCCGTGACTGGCACTCAAAGGGTTAACATCATTCAGGTTTACATTTGAATGCAAAAGAGTTGTCTACAGTGTACTCACCTTCTTTGTGCATCCTCATATTCCAGGAGTTGTCTTTTGTATTCATTGTACTCTCTCCAGTATCTACAAGCACAACATTAAAGAACAGCTGAAATAAATACAGCAGCTTTCCACACACCATCATGTAAAATAAACTGTCTGCATTGCCATAGGTATGATTAGTAAATGTATGTCAAAGTTACATGGAAACGACTGTCAAGTCAAGGAAACAGGGCTCAATTTTCAGTACAAAGAACTAATATTCAAAATACAGGTACAATTAAGTTCACAATAAGCATTTATATATATATATATATTGTCCTTCAGAGCAACAGCATGATTTTATTTTCTAGATAACACAAAGTGAGCCGCTATATTCATAAGAGGAATTCATAAGTCACTGGGGACCTGCTTTTGAACGTATGTCGCTAGGCAACAGAATTATGCCTCCATCATGATCAGAGCACTTTCATCAAATTTTGTGTTACTGAAAGATCTGAAACTTATCCTTTTTCTGCTAAACAAATGAAAAATTCCGAATATTTTATGCAGCTGTTTATGTTTTGAACCACATGAATGACTTTTCTTATGCTTTTGCTTTCTCAGATTGCTATTTTTAGTACAGAACACATTTTGCCCTACGCAACACAACAAATCTGCCCTCCTTCCTGTCACGTTCCTTGTTGCAGAATAGAGGGCAGCCCATGATCACAGCTACTTATGAATACGTCCTATTGGTCCTTTGCATCATAAAGACACATTGGTGTGAAACTTTAGCCTGAGATAAGGTTTCATCTCCAAATCACCTCTCTTCCTCCTCATCGAGCCTCTTGGCCTCATCCTTCTCCTTCTTGGAGAGTTCTGCCAAATGGGTGCGTTCAGCCTCGATACTCTCCAGCTGCTGTTGAAGTGCTTCTTCTTCTGCTCGTAACTGCAACATGAATAATATTGTTTTAAACAATTATTGCATCACACTTTTTGGGTCTATGTCCCTTAATTAACCTTCCCACTTTCTGAGAAAATGCAGACATGTCAATATCTGAAAATTTTCACCAAAAATTATGCAAAGATCATTCTGTAATATTCAATACATAAATGCAAAGTACAGTCTCACATCATTAAAATTCCATGTGCTACAAGGCAATACTAAGTAACATGTGTCACTTAATTTGTTAACATATACTACAGAAACAAATGTAAGGGACAACTCCAATTGCTGCAAATTTTCGTAAAGATATTACACATGAATCCCTGCCCTAAAATATAAAAACATCATCGCAGCTGAGCATACTCTGTGTGAAATTTTGACCCCTAATTAGGTCACATGCCACTTCCAATGTTTCTGTTGCATATAAAAACAGAGCCATACTCTGGGGCATGGACATTTTGCCAGCATTCATCATCACTGAAGTGTGACAGTCGCAGCACATATCTCTAGTGATGCTAACTATAAATCATCTACCCATGCATGAGAGCCCCAGCCAGTACAGTTGGTGCAATAAAGGCATTCCGAAGTTTTTTCTCTAAGGCTCATTGAAGCATGACATGATCACAGAAGTGTGACACAGGGTTTTTCACTTGGTTGGCACCTTCCAAAGGACCTGATTTTTTTCTTAAGGTGTAGCTTTGAGCAGCATTAACCCTTTCAGTGATCAGACTGAGACTAATTTCCTTGTTGCCCTGGGAAAACAATGCACCAACAGCACACAAAGTAAAGTTATTAACCGTTAAAGTGCTGATTTAAGACTGAGCCACCAGCTTTCCTCAGGGCATTTTGAATGCAAAGGGCCCTGGGAAAGCTGATGACTACCTTTTGCTTTAGACTCAACTTGCTGGTATTTGAATGAAAGGTATTCTCATGAGGAATTTGAATCTTTTAACCATTACATGTATATGTTTAATGGTACAGTAAAACTTGTTTTGAGAGAGCCCTCCTTTGGGAGACCACCTGCCTTTTGTGACCACTGTTCTTGTGCAAAAACACGTTCCAATGATAATTTACCTCTTTTTGGAGACCACCGGCAGAACCTGACCAGTGACCATCCAAAACAGCCCTAAGAGACCACTTATCCAGCCACAAATACCCCATAAATTTAGGGTAAGTAAAATCCACCAATTTTGGCAAGACTACTAAAATTGATAAAATGAGCTTACAAAAACCAAATATGTTTATGATATCAAGAGATCAAGAAACATCTGACTGCCAGATGGAATTGGGTGTAATAAAAATTAAATGTAGAAACATGCATGTATGAATCTAAATTATGGATGGAAATTCAAACTAGAGTTAGTTGTTGGCCAAGAGGCACAACAATCAACCCTCCTTTGGGAGACCACCTGCTTTATGTGACCATGTCTTGGTGTGTCTCTCAAAATAGGTTTACTGTAATGAGAGAATTACCATTTCTGTGATTAGCACTTTTAGGGTTAACCTTGCCTACGTCTTTCCATCTCTGCAAAATAATGCTGGATGGTACTTCAATCAAATGTATTTTTGTTCGGATTTTTAGATGTTGGAACCATTATGGCATTCCACATAGGCATAGGATTTTGGACAATTTCAGAGGATTGGAGACAAATTTGGGGCTTTTTCTTCAAATTGGGAAAAATAAAAAGGCTCCTGAAACTATGGTAGATGAATAATCGTTGTTGGCTTGAGAGTTTTGAAGTCTAAATCTATCCCTGAAGTAGTTTTGTATATGTGGCCAGATGATGTCATTTGAATACCACAGATTCTGCATGATAAGCCTGGCCCTATGACGAGTAGACAGCCCCTGACAGGAGTCGCCCAATAACGGGGAGGGGGACCACTGCACTGAAGAGTTTGATGAAGATTTTGAAAAGCTGATTGCAAAACCCCAAGGACTCTTTTGGCACATTTTAATACCTGTGCAAGTTCTTCATCCAATGCCTCCTCGTCAGTCAGATCTTCTGAACTACCCAGTTTCTCAAGAAATTCCCTGAAACACAAAACACGCAATCATCTTCAGATCACCAGAATGTCTATATTCTCATGATTTACTTCCTACAACAGCTGTGGCGTTCATGTAAGTAATTTTTTCCCCCAAACAATTACAAGTATGACTAACACGAATCAGAATTGCAATCCCCAAAACATACCTAAGCTTTTCTGGGCACAGTCAGCAGATCAGGGTGTACTGCGATCAACACATGCCCCTGAAAAAGCTGGTGACTTCAAGTCTTATTCTGAACAGAACAATACGAAATATACACACGCAAGAGAAGTTTCAGGTACATCAGGTTAAGAGTGTTTATCTTCAGGCCATGTCATTCCCAATAACAACTGACCCAGAGCCCAGCTTTACCAACTGACCCACTCCCCTTATACCCCCAGTCTCACCTTATCTTCAATAACAAAAACAAAACTTTTAGACACACACATACATGTATACACATTCTCACCACCGACTGTTGGTCCATTCAATACTAGGAATGCACAAATGGAATTTACTCCACGTTCCTAGCCTCCATATGGACCTTGCGTGTATGCCTTGTCCAGAAATAGAGCTAGGAGACTTGCTAGCTTTACTAACGGTAACAGACCGCTGCAAGGCATGCTGGGGTAGGTCACCTGGTATCAAGAATGCTGTAATGGCCCATCAAACCTGTAACCTTTCATCATTAACCTCTCTTCTGAACACTACATCCCCCCCCCCCCCCCCAAAAAAAGCAACTAGTAGTCACGTCCTCCGCTTCATCTTTCAATGTCAACAGTGACTAAAGTCAAACTACCTAAAATGAACTGCTTTGAATTATAAATTTGGGGGCTACATTCATGTTCCTTGTAAAGAGACCTTTAATTCAAGTAACAGCATGCCTGTTGCTACATAGAATATAATAGTCCCTGGTCAACAGCATTCCTTGGTGCAATTTGGGTGCACTGGCCCCCAAAGCATGCAGAGGAAAGTTGTTGGCTCTATCCAAAATGTGGGAATGAAAGAGTTATAGGTTTAACTACTTTCTAATTTCACCATCAACAAGAGAACTTGAGCGAGAATTGTATACCTGGCCCATGAAGATAACACTTTCCAGGTCAAGAACTTTCTACCAACCCCAGGAAAGAATGTTGACTCAGCATTAATTCTGGGGGCTGGGGTTAAGCCACTCAACAAAGCTGCGTTCTGTATATGTAGTTTCTCTGGTTCACATTATTTCTCAGTGTACTCCTGCACAGCTTTATGGCTGTCTTTTCCAGTTTGTCAATGAAATATCATTTGTGCATTCTACGTGACACCTACATGACTGTATGTAATGTAGGGTCTACAATTGATAGAAACATGGATATTACATTGTTAACCTACCTATAATCTTTGCACTCATCTTCTGTGATTTTGAGCTGCTGGTCCAACTGATCTAATAGCGTGTCAGTACATTCCTAAAATAACACACATGTACATGTATATTTCACTCATCAAACACCACGTAAATTATTTTTCCATAAATGTGTGGTCATACCTTAAAAATTTCATTATGCAGAATATGGGAATTATGAAGAATATATGTTCTGACACTTAATTTGTAATATGCATTAATAGTTTGCAAACCAAATTTGACATACATGTATTTCATAGGAAAATTGGTATGTTGTTCTCTGCGAAGAAATTAATTCTTTACACAGTACAAATGCTAAACGTACAGCCTTCTACAGTACAATGTATGTACAAGTCATGTATATGAGATATGTACCTATAAAAAGTACTCTTTTAGAGAAATATATGGTGCTGTGGGCAAATTCACAGTGGTAGCCACTCTATACAACAACCTCTTTATTTGCATAAATAAAATAAAATGAATGAATAAATAAATGAATGAATGAATAAATATATACAATCATGTATATAATTAAATGATTGAATAAAAACAAAAGCCAAAAAATGATTTAAAAGTAGTTTACCTCACCAGTTACTTCTAAACTAGACTGTATATCTACATGTTTGGATTTAAGTTCAAAATATTTTTTCGTCGATACTGCCCAGTCTCGCCTGACAGGAAGGACTGCAGTGTTTGTACCAAGACTTGACCAAAAATCCTGCTCAAATTATCAGAGCAACCAATGTAGGTGCATGTATTTAATTTTACACCCAGCAAATTTGGTCATTTTTACAACTACTTTAAATTATATAGAGCCAAACGGTTCCAAAGAATCAAAATTTTGCGGACCATTAATGGCAGATCCCCTCCAAAAAATTTCACTTTAAAATGCACAATTTGACATACATTTGGAAAATTTTGCTGACTTTTAAAAGAAAATCCTTCTAAATTGTAGTGAGCCTTTGTCAAAATCCTACAAGAGCAGGAAAATCCTACTAAGAACAGACTCTGGGACTGCATGGAAGGAACAGTTGCAACTACAATGCCACCTGTTGTCAAATAGCATTACTGTGGATCCCCAAAGTGTTACATATGTATCTCAAAGTAGCAGGTGGCCTCTGATGGAGGTACATGTATATAAATTACATTACTATATGTAATATATAGGCATGCCTAATCAGCAAAGCAATCCCAAATGCAGTTTTCCAGAAGAGACTATTTCAAAGTATTTTTCCCAAGACCATGAGCATTGTGTTAGAATTTGCATGTTACGGTACGGTACCTCACATAGCGGGTGGTCCACTTCAGACTGGCCAGACATGATGTCAAACAGACAACTAGTTACCTGCAAAAGTAAGACTGTCATATGAAGTAAAACAGCATGTAGTATGAGAATAAAATACACTAAGTAAAACTATGTACTAAAAAACCTCTACTAATCCTGTTTTGCTACATCTGCCAATATAAATAGCTGGTGGTTGTTTTGCCACCTCATTAGACACTAACCAGACAGTGCTAAATCAAATTTCTATACAGAGACATGATGTACATGTAACTTTGCTTGCATCATAATTTTATTGACATGCCTGGATATATAGCTGGAAAGGTCTGTCAAGTCAAAATAAGGTACTCCCTTGTCAGTGACATTCCAATAAATTTGCTTCAATGGCAGTTTCCCTGTCCTATTAACAGTATGGTATGTCCTTGCATGTTTAAAAGGTCTGATAAACTTATCCTGAGAATTAAGTCCTGTATGTGAAGGTTCAGATTGAAGAAGCAGCTGTGTTATTGTGGAGACACATGGTGGAGAAAGGCAAGTTATACTCCCTCTGGTATGGCTCATATCCATATACATGTATATGTGTATTTACTGTGTACATATTCCCACATTTTCCACACAAGGCCAACTTTAAAAATAGCATTCAGAAAACAGATTACCCTTGGCACCCACAATCTTTCCTCAATTATGCATTTTTTTTGGAGACTTTTCAGTAAAATACTTTATATACAATTTCCATATTGTTGTCTATGAAATGAATGAGCACTTTTGGATGTGTTCTTGGGGCAAGTTCTGGTGACAGAGATCACTGTTCTGTGCATCACTCAGTCAGCCACCAGATATAAACACTTCAAAAGTTTCATAACAAGTTTGAAAATAATAAGAAGAAGCTGGTTTTCAATAGGAATGTGGTCCACTATGATGTGCATCTCTGAAAAAAAAAATTGGGGAAGCTGTGTTGGATCCTTCTTGAGATATTGTGGTAACATCGTCCCCCATCACTCAGACGGCCTAAAAGATACTTTAAAGTTTCATAAAAGGTATATACATACAAAAACGAAACTAGTTCTAAAAAGGACTCTGGTCTATCATAAGATGCATGTCTGATAAAAATTTAATTTGGGAAAGCTGTGGTCAATATTTTGTGAGATATCACAGTGATGTCATCAGGGTTGATGCCACTCAGACTGGCTTCAAATAAATACATTAAAAGTTTCATAAAAACTTTAAAATAATCAGAGGAAGCTGGTTTTTAATAGGAACCTGGTCCATCATAAGATACATCCCTGACAAAAATTTGGTAAAGCTGTGGTCAATATTTTTGGAGATATTGCAGTAACGTCATCAGGGTTGATGCCATACATTAGAAAGTTTCATAAAAAGTTTTAAAATAATCAGAGGAGCTGGTTTTCGATAGGAATATGGTACATCATAAGGTCCTTCTGTGACAAAAATTTGGTACAGCTACAGTAAATATCTTTTGAGATATCGCCGTAACGTTGACAAGATGGACGAACAACGCAGGGGAGGACAATACCCTCCGGCACTTTATGTGCCGAGGGTAATAAAAACTGTGATTGTGGTTACCCTACCTTTTACACAGCTTGGAAATTTAAACTGCATTATGGATTTTGTTGCCCCCTCCATCTGATTGTTTTCTTTTTTTTTTTTTTTTGATAAATAATATCATAAATTGAAATGGATAATTGTTCAATAGGACTGGTAGAAATTCAGCAGCAGCATTTTCAGTCTTGCAACACTTAAGAAGGAAGAAGGACATTATATGCAACATGACATGACTAGCATTTCAAGGTCAAAACTGCAGTCTTTCATCTCCAAAGAAACGTTTTTAAAAATCCTGCCTCCCCTGCTGGCAATAAAAGCTGGCCCAATCTCGGCCCAAAACTTTGCAACACTGAACCAGCATTAGGCCAATGATGGGTCAAATGTATTGCTATCTGGGTACCTTGTGGGGTTAATGTTGCCCATGTACAACTGATGCCTTTAATACCTTTGTACTTATGGATGGCCCAATAATGAGTTTTAACCCCTATTTCCATTCATGTAAGAGGTTGGATTATTGATTTTTCTTTTAACAAAACAGAAAAAAATTCTATATTTTCATCAGGCTACAGTTAAAATACAATTTTTAACCAATTTCTCACCCAGTTTCTCAACATGGGCATAAAATGTGCTTTTTAACACAACACTGCAGTTTTTAACCCTTAATATTTTGGTATAATTGGAAATTTTATCCTCTATTTTCAATCTAATGAACAATAGACGGTTCAAGCTTCTTAATTAGGAGCCAGTCTGCTCTTTTCAAGTCCCAGTTCCCCCCACCCCATGTGTGTGGAGTTGTCATCATCATTCAGAGAACAAGTACATGTATTGCTCTAAATGATATTATAATACATTAAACCACCTTTTCAAACTGCTCCTAGACTGACAAAGGCATGCAGGCTTACCTTAAGTCTGTGACTGAGGTTCTCCATGTGACCAGGCTCAGACTCGCCCAGTAGGGTAAAGTCGTTACCACTGTCTGTTGATACAAGCCTGCAGAGTAAAACCTTGGAATTACTTACATAACATAGTCCCTGTCTTGAACCCCACCCCCCGCCCGATCACCAAATGGTAGTCTCTCAAAACAAGTGGCCTTTCACAGGAGCTGAAAGCTATCCCATATGAATATGAACATGTGCATGGGCAGTTTTGCAAGGCAATGGTGTCTTATTGAAGTGGTCCAGGAAGCCATAGACACACTGATGTGTACTGAAGAGCTCAACTGTTTTATGTGGAAATAGGGGGTAAATTCCCGTGTATTTTTCCATTGCATAAAATCAATGCAAGCAAAAACTGTGACAGTCAGAAATACAAACAAGCAAATACAAAAATCATTTCCATGCTGAACTAAGAGTCAATTTTATTCATTTAACATCAATATATCATATTCCTGGATATGAGAGTTATGTGCATGTATTCATGTTGCAGAATATTACAGCCCCAAATTTGGAAACGCGTATGCCATATGCTAGGAGGTTGACATTTCAATGTAGCAATGAGCTTACATATAAGTCTCTGGGCTGGTAGGTTGGAGTCAAACTTAAAATATCTTGATGGTTTTTGTGCACATTGAACAGTTACTTTTCATGACTTTCCCTAATATTTATACAACTGGGACTACTGCATTGAATCCCGTAGTTTCCCATGATTGCAGGGACTGCTGGTGCCATTAGCCAAAATGCTAATATTTCATTCATTTGGCTAAAAAGCTTTGCAAATGGCGAATTTATTTTAACATCAATTACATAAGAGTTAGGTTAAATTCTGCAGTGATTACTATTTTATATCCTGATTAAGCTGCAAATTTTGAAGGCCTACATCAGTCCCTGTGATTCGTACTTCTATACGTATCAGCAAAATCCACCTCGGGGTGCCCGGATATCAGCATGCAGTGAATATACCAGTATTTAAACTGCCATGAATAAGACATTCTGTGATTACAGTTATAAATTCATGTTGCTTTTTCTGTCATGAGCTGTTAGCTTGCAAGTTATTCAAGGAAATATTATGCATTGTTAATGAATGTACATGTACTCCTTGAATTTATTTTAGAACTAAACTTTACGGTTGTGATGATAACTAACCCATACCTTTCATCGCTAAATGTACATGAACATAATGCAGGTAAATGACATTTAAACTTACCGAGTAGCGGGTATATATCTCCGTGATGCATCATCTTCTTCCTCATTGTCACCACCCGAAGGCTGAGGGGCAAACACAAATTTGAAATACAATCATACATGTAGTGAACACCATGAATATATGACGTGCATAAATATATCTTGGTGCAGAAAACACTTTCTCTCTTTCTGTCTCCCTCCTCGGTCCCCACAATACATGGCCCTGTGTAAGTCGGCGATTCAAAAGAATTAGAGCACAGTGGTACCTGCTGTCTGTGGCCACCACAAAAAAAAAAAAAAAAAAGTGGCCACAAACAGTATACTTGAGTGTAAAACCTTTAAAAAAAAAAAAAAAAAAAAAAACAGTATAAGGCATCATTAGACATGCACTACATGATACTGAATTCTGGCATTTATCCTGGACACTGACCTGATGTCCAAGTTTATCAACTGGAAACTTGCAAGAAACTTGTGTGAATTAATTTGTTTGGGGGAGTCTTTTTTCAAGTATTAACATTATCCTTAATAATAATGATAATGATGATAATAATAATAATAATAATAATAATAATAATAATAATAATAATAATAATAATAATAATAATAATAATAATAATAATAATAATAATAACACATACATAGTTACTGAACATGCTCTATGAAGTACATGTACTTGTACTGTAGGCCTTCATGGAGGTGGGCTGGGATATGTTTGGGGGGGGGGGGGGGGCAAAAGTGACTTTACATGTGTGATTAACAGGAGTAAAGTTTGGTTAAAGAAAAAATTTGGCTTAAAGAAATTTTGCAGCTTCAGCCAAATTGGCTAAAAGGTAAAAATTCTTAGCGCTCGCCCCACCAAATGATATTTAAGTTAGCGTCAGTACTGTGCTTACCTCTTGTGAAGATGTACCTATTACTAATGTTGTCTCAGGGTCTATGGGCTTTGTAATAGGGGCTGCAAAAACAAGCAAAGTTGTGTTTTTTAACATGTACATATGGTGACATGAGCTTCCTCAGAAAGGATGTAGGCTGTAGTTAGTACAGACCATACTGTATTCATTCCAAAAGCAGCATGCAGTACTAATGCAAAGATTTCGTGGAGCAGACAAGGTTTTCACAGAGTTTTGTGATAATGATAATTATGTCTTAATTTACAATACCACTGCAGAAGTGTGTAGGACACTGAACAGGTAAATTGCATATAAGGGTTTATTTGAGTTGTAGTGAAGAGCCCACAGAGATGTTTGCTTGACATGAATGTCAGTTGCAGAGAAGAGAGATATACAATGCTGTTTTTCAAGTTACTGCTGTGAAGCATTTATCA
The DNA here is from genome assembly GCA_964020975.1 of Hermodice carunculata. Classification (NCBI taxonomy): domain Eukaryota; kingdom Metazoa; phylum Annelida; class Polychaeta; order Eunicida; family Amphinomidae; genus Hermodice; species Hermodice carunculata. The sequence continues at coordinate 23,605 of CAXHWN010000252.1, read as the reverse complement.
TGTTGCCCTTGATTTTCTCCAAATACACAGATATCATCAATATGGCACATGACACCTTCCAGCCCTTGAAGAATATTTGATATTCATTGCTGAAAATGTTCCCTAGAGCTATTGATCCCATATGGCATTCTGAGCCAGTGATATTGACCTATTGGCATCATGCATATTGTAATTGTATTTGTGTCTTTTTGTCCAAAACCACTTCAAAGAAGTCATTACCCTATTCCGTAGTCCGAACTCTTTACTCTCCATAAGCTAACCTGTCCCTGTCTAACTTATATACATAGAAGTTCTATTGTCCATATTGCACAAGTTCCTCTGTAAAATTTTGACATAGGCTGTATCAGCCCAAATAAATTAAAGGGTCTTTAGCGGGTAACTACTCAACATGCTTCGGAGCCTTTCACCCATACATGTCTCTCTGAGTAGCAGCTCCTTGTCTAAGCTAAATATTCAGCAAAGACAACCCACATAATAATGAATAAATATGAACGTGGCAATTGATGAATTAGCTAAATATGTGATTGCCTGCTAAACATCCGTTCTTGGCGGTCTACTACCCCCCGGCGAACGTCTGCCTTTCTTTGGCAGCGTCACTGTCTGGAAGCAGGCAGCGCCGGCCTGGCATCGCAGCCAGCGAGTGGCCAGGTGTGGGGATGCGCGCAGTGGATTGTGGGATAGTGACTCTGTAAGCGCCATTTTGTTTCTAGGCTATTACATGGCCCAGTGGGTATTGACCACACGCCGCTCAATTAACTGTTTGGGTTCACCTGCTGGGAAGGTGCGAAAAACATAATGGGGGTAACGGGAGTAACACCTCTGCTGTGCGATATCCAGCAGGGGTCACATTAAGGATTTTTCAGTGTGGGTCTGTTGGACCCATCTTTCTCCATTTTCAGAAAAAATAGTGGGTCCACGAACTGAATCTATGGGTCCAGTCTGAAATTGTGCAAACTGGACTTCATTTGATGTAATTTGATTAATTGATTTTATTTGGTATAATTAACACATATCACAATGATAAACATATAAAACATGCATGTAACTTAAGCCTAGAAACAAACATAACATAGGGTCTGCATGCTCACGTAGGTAACTCATTATTATAAAATTTAAGATTGAATAAAATAAAAAGTTACCAATATGCCAACTTAATGTAAAAGGGTCTAAAAGTTGTTGACGGTACCAAGGATGGATTCAATCTACCCAGGAACCTGCTATTACGACTAAGTCTGTATAGCACAACCCTGGTCTACCAAAAAATTGGTTGTGAATGGGGCTTAAGCCCTAGCACGCTGCCACTGTGCCAGTATCTGGTGTTGTACACCGTGTGCCACCGGACAGTTTTTTAACTCGCTTGCACAACAAGTGGCATGTGTGATTGAACATGCCTGGGCTCTGTTATATTTGCGATTGATTCCACGTGACGAAATTGTCAGAAATTATATGATTTATATTTCTGTGCATTTTCTATTTCAATATACCTGAAAAATTTGATACCGTAGGCGGTGTTAAGAGTCTGATCTTAATTGCGGTGAATTAATTCACCAAGCAACACGGCAGGCCCACAAGCCGTGCAACACACAAGCGAGTGTACACAGCCTGTCACGGGTATGCACCCAGGCATGGTTTTCCGCTACACATTTTTCCGGCCTTCGATCATAAATTTTTTAAATTCCTACAGATTTGTTCCATTCAAACATTTCAATGAAATCAAAACAACCGGTGTTTTTGAAACAAAATACCAATAACCACGTGAACCAACGGAGACAGTGATGAACAACATCGTGTTACGCTGTCAGTGTCAGGCCGGCTAATGTAAAATTTCGCTTCGTCCACGTGCTACCTTGCGATGACTAATCTGTGTATTTTCCTTGCCGTCCGTAATGAATTTTCACTCGTGCCTTTATCTGGGTCTAGATTTTTTCGATGGAACTCTTCTTGGTGAAAATGTGATCTTAGTCTAATAATCTTTGCGTGATACGACTTGTACCTTCCCAATATTGCGGACATGAGACAAGCACATGGGGAACAACGAATTTGATTGGACAGTGAGCGGCACATGATCAAATCCACCCAATGAGGAGCCTGGAAGTGCTCTCAGTATTTATAATGAGGTGAAGTGACGTCCATCCATTCCGATTCTTCTTCGCAAATAAGAGAGCTTGTTACATAGAAAGACGAACATCAGAGGATTCCATCAGTATAATAAATAATCACGAGATTGATAATGGTCGATACATAACACCGTGACCGCTTGGGGTAATTTTTGCAGTTGTATCTTTCAAAAATGCATCGCGTTTTTGTGCGTGCGTCCACAGAGACGCAAAATGAGAATGTTTTACTAATTTCCAGGCGTCATTTCTTTATTTTTTGCGTCTATGACGCAGGACGCAAGCTTAATGTGACCTCTGATCCAGCTACTGTTCTGCCATGTACGGCAACTGTGTTACGCCCTCAGCCCAGTTGTAATTACTAAATTAGCTGCTATGAACAGCGTCAGTGTCACGGGAAAAAAGAAAAAAAAATGGATGAGAAAAAATTCCGGGAAGTTCTGGAGGATTGTTGGCAAGAGATGGGAGTAAATTATCAGGCGACCAAACACCAGGAGCAAGCATTATTTAATGTTATTGTTGAGAAGAAAGACACTTTTGTAATTTCACCAACAGGCTGTGGAAAAAGCCGAATATCCCAACTAATACCTGACCTGGTGAAACGGAAAACGCCTATTCCAGCCAAACCTGTAGTAATCTTAGTTTGCCCGCTCGCAAGTCTAATGAAATCTCATCAGCAGGTACTGAGCAAGTAAGGGGTGTCATCTTGTATTCTGGGTGAAGGTGACGACGGGAACATTTCCCGATCGCAACACACAGCACCCTGTTCCATTCTGACATCTTTTACTCCAGTTAGTCACAGATACACAAGCAGGTAAACCACGTTTGAGAAGGTGTCAATTGGATTACTCCCTTGGGTCCTCGACCTCGTGGAGTTATTTTGACTGCTGTGTGGGAAGTGACGTGTTGCTCGCATCTGATTGGACGACGCACAGCTCATTAATAATGCAGTAGGCAACTTTCACGATAAGCGAAGTACAATTCATTGGCCCAGCGGCGCCTGACAACGTTATCGCCAGATCTGCTAATTGCCTCTTGAAATGGTATTGCGACACGGCCGGGCATACTTTCGCTGGGGGCCAACATAGTGTATCGCCCCAAGAAAGTCTGCTTAGGAGGCAAAATATGTGAAGTTTTGCTTATAAATGCAGAGCTTCATATCAAAGAACACCTGTCAAACAAACCATAATTACCAAATTTTCATAGTACAGGTTCAGATAAGAACAATTTGACTTACCCCTGAACCAATATGTACCCTTTCTAGCTGGACAGCTTATCCTAGTTAAACCATCCGCCAATGTTTAACTGAAGTGGAAACAAGCTGGGGCATTACATTCAGTCCCAGTAATTGTAAAATAAACAGTTGCAGCTAGACCACCTGTACAAACCAAGGGAAATCCTAACAAGGACTGAGTAATGAGGATTCCTCCCTTAGAGGTACCTGCCGGAACGATTGTGCTCCGTCCAATTTTGAAAATACTATGGCGCCCCCTAGTTGTGCCAATGTTTCATCCACAGATGGCAGTTGGAGTTTTTTTACAACACTTTATTTGAGTTGTTCCTTTACTTGTGGAAGTAAGGGGATTGGAACCCTTCTCGGTACATGGATTGCAAATGGTTTGGCGTCTTCTTTCAGTTCGATGTGATTTTACCCAAACCAGTGAATAATTTCGGGTGTTTTTCCTTCCCATCTTGCACAGATTTCGGTGCATTTAACTGCAATTTCACAATCTGGAGTTTATTGATTGCTGGACGGTCAAGTAGTGGCATATGAAGACCATCAAGAAAGCAGATTTCTTTCTGAATGTGCTTGTCTTTGGTACTTAAGGAACCTGTGAATTTCCCGCATGCCAATAGTTCAGTGTCTCCAGCAACATGAGCAATATACAACACTTTATCTATTGTCTGGAGGCTAATATCACAAAGTGGATTGAAAGATTGCTAACGGAATAGCAGTGACATCTGCACCTGTGTCTATTTTGAAGTAGATGGATGTGTCTTGGATGATCATATTTGTAGTCCACGGACTTGAATGCGATTCTTTGATTGTTCCAAGAAAGTTGTTTTGGTGATTATCATTAAGTACATGCACACTTGACTGTGTTTTTCTGCAGACGCGTCCATAGTCACCTTTCAACGAACACCTTGAGCATGTTGCGTTTTGTGCCCCACACTCCTTTCTTGGATGTTCAGGAGAGAGTCCACACCATCCACAGTGTTGTGTTGATTCGGGTCTTGCAGGACTTTCCATTGGTGATTTTTGTTGAGATTTCTGTCCTTTGTGGCCAGTCTTTAAAGTTTTGAAATCCACGTTTACCTTTATATGGTTTCTATTTGCCCTGAACTGCTTCTAGTTTGGAGCGGGCGTGGCCAGTATTATCAGGACGTATGTAACTTTGTTGTTGTTTAATTTGCTCTGATTGTTGAGCCATGCCCATTGCCTTTTCTAAAGAGAGTTTACTATCTAGTTGCATCTCCTCAGAATGCTTGCTCTCTGTGACCCCAACAACAATACGATCATGGATCATTTTCTCTCTTTATGAGCCATAATCAAAATACTCTGACAGAGTCTGTAATACTATAATTATAAAAGTGTTTACAGGCTCATCAACACCTTGAAATCTCTAATTTAATTTTGCTCTTTCATACATTACATTTATTTTTCTAATGAAATAGTCTTCAAACTAGTTTTTGACAGTGTCATACACGTTTGCAACAGAGTCTGATAGATGAAAGCTTGTGAGAATATAATCTGCAGCATCACCCATAGCATAAATCAATGTGCTGACTTGATCATCTTCACTTTTCGTTTTGAGGCCTGAAGCTGCTCTAAAACATTCAAATCTGCAGATCCATTTGGGCCATGATTGTGACTGGGAAAGATCAGGTGCTGTAAGCGGACTCACTTGGAAATTTGCCACGGGAGCAGCCATTGCAGACCCAGCCTCTGTTTCATTTCCAGACATAAGGGGTACTGGGTGTACCCAGGTTGGACTTTGAACCTTTCCTCTGTTGTGCACTTTTCACAGCTGTGAACAAACTTTTTCCTGGGTTGTCAGTGCTATCCCAGTGAAAGGTTTCCTTGCACAGTCAGCTGTTCCCCTTCCTGGCCACCACTGCCACCATGTTGAAATGTGTAAGAGACTTCAGGTAAATTGCATAAGGGTTTATTTCAGTTGTAGTGAAGAGCCCACAGAGATGCTTACTTGACACGAATGCCAGTTGCAGAGAAGAGAGACAATGTAGGACAAAGTATAGTATTACAATGCATTTTGTCTCAGGGTTTTACCAGCTCTAAATATTGCCACTAGATGGCAGTATCAGAGTCAACTGAGAGTTTATACTGTCCAGTTATATTGTATGTAATAATACAACACAGTGTTGCCAACCCTCCCGAATTATCCGGGAGTCTCCTGAAAATTCAGGCATGTGCTGGACCCTCCTGACTCCCGAATTACTCCAAGAAGCTCATGAAAATCACCACAAATGGCATTCTAAAAGCATAATATGGTGAATTTTAGCAAATACGCTTTTCACAGGGACATTTTTAAGGCAAATTAAGCTGCTATGCATCTTGCGGCATACTGAAACTTGAATCCAAGTACCCTCAAATGCCACAAAAATACATATTTTGATGTCTATTTTTGAATTTTTTCCAGGGAGCATGCCCCCAGACCCCCTAGGAGGGTTCCGCTGCTCACGCATCTCGCCATTTCATAATCTCCGGAAAATATACATCCACTAGGTTGGCAACACTGACAACAACCACAAGCAATTACACCTTTTTTATAATCCTCATAGCATAAGATAAGAACAATGAACAGAAGCAGTTCATTTTTTTTTAAATATTGAAAACTACTGAATTTTAAAACCCCAAGATTAAAAAGTAGGGGTGTGTGCTTCTATTAGGGTATGGGCTTCAATTGGAATGATTACCTTGTTTAAACTTTAAAGATAAAGTCTGCTTCCTTTTAAAAGTTACAGCTCTATGGGGAGAAATCTTAGTGGGGTGTTTTGTTTTGTTTTTTCTTGTGCCATGCAAGAACTAGCAAAATCATCTCAAGGTTCAAGCAACCTTTACATCACATTGTAAGCATAAATTTAATTTGGTTGTTGCACTGGGCACCGTCTTGTAAACTGACAAGAGTGGTAGTCTCAGTAATCTCTTATCTTTCAAAGATATGTTTCGCTTAAAATTGAGTTTTAAAAATTTGATAATTAGATAGTTTGCCAGTGTTGTCCTGCGTTGTTATGATTTATTGATAATATTACTGTACTATGCATTGGCCACCTTTGCACTGTGCCCGTATAATATAGTACAGTATGCCCATTGGAAGAATACCCCATCCGTGGAATGTTGCTCTATCGATCGACGTGTGCATGAACTGTAGATCCATAGAAAGCACTGCGCTATCTGTGGATTGCGCCAATCGGTAAAATGCACACAACATACATACATATATATATATATATATATATATATATATATATAAATATATATATAAGGCAAATATACATACATGTACATATAAACTGGTAAAATTGTGTCAATTTGGCCACAAAGGTGAAGTAACCAGAGGCCAGTTTTTCTGCCTACTTCGCCACTCTCCCATGACATACATCTAGAACATGTGCCTGCTGTATTAGCGAGCTCTTATGCTCAAGCATACGTGTTGACAGCTATAGCTCTCCTGTGGTATGCCAATGAAAAGTCATCATTTTTTGTGGGTGGTGCAATCTTGAAATGAGCGCTTCTGTCAAGAGCATGGCATTCCAGGTAATGATACAATAAATTCATACTGAATACAGTTTTGAAAATTCTTTTTTCAGGCAACCTTTAACTCAGTTTCCAATTTTATTGCTATAGAATATATATCCCGCTTAAATCGCAGTGATACTGGACATTGTAGCAAAAATCAACTTGCCAGAACAGCGCGACACCCATTGTGAAAAAGTGGTGTCACTATTTACCCGATTGCACAGGATTGTACCATATTTCACAAGATGGTACCAAATTGCAATACTGGATTTCACAGAATGGTACTGGACTGCACAGAATTATACCGGATTGCACAGAACTGTACCCAATTGAACTACAACATCTACAATCATCAACAAGGGAAATACATTTAAGTTTATGCCTATACTTCAATGCTTTCCACACCTGTATTGGATGAGAAAAAACACAGATGAAGGCCTTTCCAAAGAACTTATGGTTTTGAATTTGAAGTTGATTCTGAGAGGCATTGAGCAATTATGTTGGGACGCACAGCATCACTCATTCAACAGTCTTTATTCACGGTGCCTGACAACAGACTGGTCGTCTATTTTCATGGTATGTTACAGCCGACAGACTGTCTCTTTTCATGCTACAGGGTATAAACGAATATAGCTGGCTACATTCATGGTGTACAATTGTTTGCCGATTTACGTGACACTGAGGCAATAGATACATTTGCACAGCATCGCGACCACATGCCATCCAGTGTTAAACTGTCAGTATCACTCCTGCTGCATTATTAATACTGTTGACATAGGTGTTGTTGGCTTAGAAATGGGGATGTACCCGGTACACTTCGAATTGAAAAACTGACAAGATAGAGGGTCTAGCATATGTATCGAAAGGGGGGGGGGGGGGGTTTTCGGGAAGATAAGTATTTTGGCCCTTGACTTGAGTCTTGAATGGTCGCCTCGTAACTGGTCAAGTGGCAGTACACCACAAATGCCATGATAAGCAGGTACATGTACCAGGCCTGTGTGAATTGTATTTAGCTTTAAGTAGAACAGAATGACCGCATTTCGCCCCAACAGCAGCAACCACAACTTACAGAGCATTTGAAACATTCCAAAGTGTTGTTCGCTGATGTATTTATTGAAACTATCCACCAGGTTTTCATTACTCCCAGGATTAGAAAAGCCCCCCAAAATGTACACAGCTGGATTAGGATAGGGGTAATAATTATATGAGTGAACTGGAGATATAGGATATAAATAGCACGTTCTTTGGGGCAATTTTTTGTGGGAAGTAAGAATATGCTGAAACTTGGGGGGGGGGGGGGGGACCAGAATCCCACGTCTCGTTTAGCTCTTTGTTGTGGCCAGGCTCTGTGTCCAATAATATTAGTAATGTTATCCCCAGATTACCCCCAGACAGTCACTGCTGAATAAAGATCTGTAATACTGTATCTGATCTGTATAGACATTAGACTGTACGTTTGTTTCTTACCCGTCAGTTCGGACAGCAATGGCTGCTCCAATGTGTTGAAAGAGTGGTCTAATTTCAAAGGCTGTGAGCATCGTTGGCACACAAAACTCACGTGAGTAGTACCCGCCTTGCCTACATCTGGGCGGCTACTAGACATATTTAGCTAAGATATGACGACGAGCGCCACGGTAAATAAAAAGACACGCCAGATTATTTTCTTCGACAGATTCTGATCATCGAAGTCAACCTCTTCTTCCATAAACTGGTCTGATATCGCTAATTGATTCGTTCCAACATCTCGTTATAGTCCATAACCTAAAATTGGAAACAATTGTATTAATTCCAGACTAACAGGCGCATTTATCACAATATACATAAATATAAATGATTATTTTGGGAGACAATCGACACACAAGAAAACTGTTCGTGTTGTACGACTATCTACATCCGGTCGTTCAAAAGGTCATCTCGACCTGGGCGTGCAAGACGGCAAATGGTCCCATGTTCGGCGTACCTCTCGGATTTTCCGAGTCCGGACATGCGCAGACGTGCTCGGATTTCGGATCAGAGTCCGTACATGCATGTACCTGTGGGCATGCCAAGCGCAAAGTTGCGACAGTGGGATAGGGCTTTTTTTTTGGTGTGTGTTTGTGTGTAAATGAAGGCCACCTGACTAGCTACTAGCAACTAAGCTAGTCAGGACCGCGGCAAAGAAGCGGAGTGCCACAGAATATTATTATGTAGCAAGTGATGTAACTGAATCGTAGGCCTATGCCCCAAAATGGCAGTTCCACATGATATTTTGTTTTATAGAAGAAAATATTTTTGTTTTTCCATGCATGTGTACTGTGAATTGTTTCTTCTACATATGGTAGTATTGTACTGAATTTGAGTTCCAAGTCCTACCAAGTGCCATATATGGCCTGACATGAAGCTGAATCCAGGGAAGGTTGGCCTTGAGGTACCATATATGGCATCTTAAGCCCAACCTTCCCAGCATTCAGCTCAATGTCATATTTTAAAATGTCTATTGACTATATTGTTTCCTTCTGGTACTGTACATTTGACCGCATTTGTTATCCACAACTATCATATAAATGTAAAGAGAAGAAAAAAATTAAAAGCAAATTTCGGAATTTTTTTTGTAAAGTCGCTCTATTCAATCATTTTTCATTATTCATATGTAGAAGTGAATACAATTGGGGAGGAGGGTGAAATCCTAAGAAGGGTGAAAAACAGAACTGACAACACTTTTGTTCTAACCTTTTCAGCATCTTCATTAAAAGAACATGAATGATCAACAATGTTTGAAATGAGTGTAACCCCAGCTAGCTATAGTTCCATTTGAACTAAATGAGCAGGTATAGTGATTACAGTTCCTACTTTTGTAGGAATTCTGACTGTTTGGACCTGTTTCCCACAAATTCGGTTCATTTGAAAGCTACTTAAGTTCAGGCAAACACTCCAATTTCAGACTTTTTCGTCGTTTGACAATTTCATCTCTGAGCATAGATTAATTTATATTGTGATGTCTATCCCAAAACAAGTGCATTGTTTTCTCTCTTTTTTTTTTTTTTTTTGTGCATTTTTATGGTTTAGTTTTGTTGTTCAGGGCAGGCCTCTTTTTGAGGGGTGCGTGGGTGTGTGGGGGAGAGATATAATGGAAGTACATGTACCATACTTTCTGCATAAGAAAGCTTGCGTTTCAAGAGGGGGACCTCTGGTGAAAGGGACCTGAAAAGAGGGGGACCATTCTATATCCTCATGATGCCCTAAAACAAATTCATCATTTTTATTTTTCTACTTTTTTGTTGTTAGTTTTTGGCTTGCTTGTTTGTTTTGTTTATTCATGTACATTGCTCAGTTATTTCATGACGCCAACAGCACAAGTTCATTTCCTTTTTTTATTTTTCTCTCTGTTTGTACATTGCTCATTATTACACCCCAAAACAAGTTGATCATTTCCTTTTTTTATTTTTCTCTCTGCTTGTACATTGCTCATTATTACACCCAAAAACAAGTTGATCATTTCAATTGAACACACAAAAGTAAAAGTCTTGTGAAGTTGGAATGCATTCACAGGGGGTTTACCAATGCAGAGTTGTTTGCAGCAACTGTTGATAATGAATTATTACACCAATGTGGCTTGGGCAACTCTGGGGAGTTGTTTGTCACAACTGTCGATAATGGATTATCACCTATGTGGCATGAGCAACTCACAAGGATGTTTGAGTCACCTGGCAGTTTAATTATGGCAAACTGGTTTGAACAATGCACATGGCAAACATGAAAGTGCTGATGTATTGTGCTAAGAAAGTTTTATCTTTTCTTTTTTTCTTATAAGACACAGAAAGATCTTAAGAGAAATGTAAGCCAGTTTGATGTACAATGGTCCCTCTTGAAGAGAGGCTACCCCATCTACAAAGACCACATCTCTCTTTGCCACAAGTATGGAATGTTACATTTTCTATGTTTTACGCGAGGTTAGGTGATTTTGTACACTGTTGTACATAAAAAGATTGACAGTATGGTTTTATTCAGTGTGTAATTTAGTTTAGTTCCATCTTGGAACTTCCACATTTCGTCAGTTCATTGCTATTTAGTGAACTGAAAGGTTGCATCATTGGTACATTTAAAAAGCACATGTTACATGTAATAAATTTCAATTGCTAAAAACATTGTATATTAGCACACATATAAAAAAAACATATACTTACCAAACAAAACAAAATCAAACAAACAAAGAGCATGAAAGAATGTGATTTTAACAGATTATGTTCAGTTTACCACGTTATTCTCTTCTTTGACTAATGTTATCATAATGGATGATTCCCCCCTCACCTGGGCACACTGGGCAAATATTGTTCTCTAACAATGTTTGGCGGAGATAATCATAAATTTATCATTGTCTGTTTGTAATTATAAGCTACATTTTTATGTACATTTCATGTGGTTGATTGAGATTGTCTATGTCTATGTCTAGACTCGAATTTATTTGTGTATAATACATGTCGGATACAAGTGTATATGGACTATTTTACATGTGAATACATATTCAATACATGTGTGGATGATAACTTTATGGCCATATGCAGATGAGACAAAATGCATGCATGCATTGTTTCCTTATTTTGTTGTTGATATTATTATGATAATAAAGTATATTGTTATTGAAATGAATGCCATTTGCGGTTAGTTCTTATTTTTTTTATTTTTTGCTCGTTGCTGAATGTTTCTACAGTGAAAATTCACTGTAAATGTAGGTCTCTTACTTCATGCATTCGAAATTTCTAGTCTATCAGGTCATTCTGAGTTACTGCTTTGAGAATATACGAATTTTTGCCTTGTTCATGTGTTTTGCATGTGAACAATACTAGCATATTAAAAACCCTTGTGGCAGAATTTGGAACTAATTTTCCCACTGTACTCATTTTAAATTGATTTTTATGAAAAAAGTGCAAGTAAAGACACAGGAATTTTTATCTTTTTGACAAGGATCTTGACCTTTTGTTCAGTTATTTTTTTCCTTTCGTGTATTTACAGGCAGTCTCATAATGAGTTTTCACTGAACTTTATTAATATTTACTAGGATTAGTGGACAATCCATGCTTTAGGGCACTGTCAGAAAATTGTTAGTTTCTCCTGTCCAGCACCACCGTAGAAAATATGAGTATATAAGTAAAAAAAAAAAAAAAACAGCTGAGGTTAAAAAAACCGAGAGGAGTCTAATGTAGCAAATCAGGATGGTGCGTATCTGTTCAATTCTTGGTGACTACATCCAATAATTCAGTTCTTTTTTAAAGAGAATAGTGGATCGCAAAAGTTCATTTATAATCAGTTTCATTAAGAACAAACTCAAAGCCAATGATGCTACATACTAAACCATTCATTGTAGAGGCTATTTCTTGTTTTCACCTGTTTGAATTTTACAGGGTCTGTAGAAAATATAGAACCCTTTTTATTTTATAGCCAGGAGCAATTTTTATGGTCGGTCAGGACATGACAAACAGATAATTTATTAACATTGCCCTTACCAAGTTGGTGTTTCCTTGATTGTACATAGACACCAAAGTTTCAGTAATTTCTTTGGGAAATTTTTTTTGGGAAAAAAATATTGATACTATTGAACTTATCACTGAAGTTGTATTAGACTTCAGAATAACAGATGGTCGTTTTGCCTGCAGTACATATAGAAATTTCCTAATTGCTTCATTGGTGGTCCCTTCTTAAATTTTTGCAGACAAATACCAATGTTTCATTCAAAAATAAAATTTGAAATACCATCTAAAACTGACAATACATATTTTGAATAGTATGATTTATGGATGACTGTCTAGATTTGCAACTTTTTTGGAAAATTAATTGCCTATTTCAGTATTTGGAAGTGAACATAGTATAATAGATTAGAATGGAGGGGCTAATTAAACAATGATGTTTTCAAATTTGATACACCATATTTGAAATATGGACATTGTTGACTCATTAGTAACAATAAATCAAATCTGGAGTTCAATAGAGCTCTTCTCTATATTTAATGCATAGCTATTGGCATTGAACTCAGAGTGAAAGTGTGAAAGTAAAGTAAAAGTCGAACAGTTTGAATGAATGTGTACTTGGAAATCCTAATACACAGTCCGATAAATATTGGCCGAGGAAAGAAGCAGAAAAAGTGTTATAACGGTGTTAATGCTCGGTTTGCCATCAACCCACGACCTTCAAAGTGAGCTTTATTCACATATAACCAAGATATGCATATTCATTTCAGAATCACATGTATTTTAACAGTATGCATTTGTTTTTTTCATAGAAAAATTAATCCTGGTCGGCAAAAGAAATACCGATCGATGCGAAGATCGAGCAGGTGTCGAACAAAACTGCACAAAAATAACTTAATCTTTCATTCTGCCTGAAGCCAACTAATCGTTATATACACCTATATATGTACCCATATACGTTAAACATAAGTTATTAATCGTAAAATAGATCTTTTCTAACTTCTGTACTCCTGCATCGGACCCAGTACCTCTGCATCGGATTCTGGTACCCCTGCATCGGATTTGCACACGCTCCTAGTGGTCCAGAATGGACCGGACTGCGCATGTCCGGATTGGTACGCCCAACATTGTGCCTGCTGCATGCAGACGGCAAACTGTTGGGATTATTGGAGCTGAATTTGCTGGAATGCATGTAAATCGTGCAAAGGTATACCTACGTTTACCTAGTGCAAAATAGCTGAGTTCATTTCAGCAGATTGAAATGCCATCTCTGAAGAGTGGATTTACATCATTAGGTAAGTAAAAACAACACAATGCCACTTAAACGTGCCTTACGCATTGTCTAGAATTTCATGACGACTGTCGCTCTGCACGGGTCCGTCTAATTACCGAATGCAACAGAAAGCGACCGAAAGGAAGCAAAAGGGACCGAAAGCAACAGAAAGCGACCGAAAGCAAGCTATTTTTAGATGCACGTACTTTCGGTAACGCGAGTCATTCCACTTGCCGACTTTTTGTTCACATGAACCTACAATTCCCTCTGTTGGTATCTCAATAGTACTTCCATGGTATCTCCCACTTTAAAAATGCACACGAACCAACATTTTGTAATTTTCAAACTCAAGCGTTAATAATAAAGTTTTATAAACATAAAGTCATAAACTCGTTCATAATGCTGAACTGGAAGTCAGCAACTACTGTGGTTGCTGAGATCGAGTGTGTGTGTTTCGAACTTCAACAAGCAATAGAAGTACTAGGAGTAGGAGTCAATAGCTGTTGTGGGATAATAATATGATCGAAGGTTCAATGTAACAATAGAGGGAATGTTAGGTTAATGTGCGTAAGTATTCATGAACATAATCGCCACTTTCATTCACTTGCGCGCATAGCAGGTATACTTACCCCTTCCGAGGAAAATAGGCCCCAATTATGTCTCGCCTCGGGCTTTCCTAGTAACATAGTTATGATAACTCTATATATAGTAGTAAGATTGCTTTACATTTCCGAATATCACAAAAAGTATAATACATGTATTTAGATGAAAAACAGAAGTTGACATACTGAAAGCAAAGTCCTCTAAACTCGATTGAAGCAGAGCTTACATGCATGTATCCCAGAGATGATCACAGTAGTTGAAGTCTCCCTCCCCCAACCCGCCCCTTGGGTCACTAATTCACACTCCAACAAGATAACAGCTTGACCCAGTGATGTCTTGCACATCTTACGCAGAACTCCAAATATGTTTTTTTTGCTTGTTTGTTTTTTGTTTTGTTTTTAAATTATAAAAGAAAATACTAAATTTTCATACTGAGTTTGATGAAACATTTGCCACACTCTTAAGTTAGAGTGTGGCAAATGTTTCATCAAACTCAGTGTTCAATTACCACATCTTGGACTAAATACCTCCATTCCAACAATTGGTACACAACAAGGAACTGTTAATTTGTGCAGCAACAAAACAAGGACCTGTCAATTTGTGCAACAACACAACAAGGAACTCTCATTATGCACATATGTATATATACAGCACACATCCCTAGTAGGACTTTCAATAGTCACAAATTTAAAATTTTCAATTAGTCCCACATTGTAATTTTGTACATAGACTCCTACATATATAGATTTCCAAATGTGTATTTATTTATATAAGCCAACAGGGGAATACAGTCAGTTCCCCACAGAAATATGAGGCACCGGACACACCAGGTTTTAATGCAGAGCTCTAACGCTCATGCTTTTTCCCCAAGTAGGTCCGATGCCTCACACGTGCAAAGCAGGTACTCGAAAAATTGCCCTTACCCTCCCCCCCTTTTTTCACAGCCCATTACCTGCATAACTACACAAGGCATAACAAGCAGCTATTCACAGTTGTGGAAGTAAGGTGACATTAATGTAAGTAATGCCCCCCCCCCCATCCCCCCTTCTTCTTCTTTTTTTTTTTTTTGTGGCTCACTAGGTGGGACTCCATCCCGACAGGTTCTCCAGTGCCATATGACACTGGACACCCAAGCCCAACCTATTTCTCTCCCACCCCTCCACATATTCCCCCTTCCTAGCTCACCCCCTTATTACAATCAGCTCACCCCACCCTTACTACCACCACCACCACATGTCTTACCCAGAAAGCCCCTCCCCTAATTTACATACCAGTATATATTCCCAGACTCCATCCTAGCTCACTCAGCTCCTGAGGAAGACTACCAAGTCGAAACCCGGGTAGAGCCAGCTAAGGATGGAGTCCCACCCTATGTAAGTCACTTCAAATTGTTTTAATGTTTATATTCCCACATTAGTACCACCTCAAGTTCACCACATTACACTTGTACTTTGTCTTGTATTGTAATTTCCCTTCCCATTAAGCTATTCACCCCCCTTTTTCAAAAGGTTTTTCACCCAGCTTCAGACCTGCTTTGACGTGCACTTTAAAATTGCTCAGAAGCATTTTAAGATCAACTCAGTCTCACTTTATATACACATGTAATAAAACACATAGTACTTTTGATTCATACTTGTCTTCATTGCATTTATTCAGTAATTTTGATTCATACTCGTTCTTCATTGCATTTATTCAGTCAATTTTGTTTGCTAGTTAAGGTTTGCCTATGGAGCACCTATATTAGACACATAGTTACTTTAGTTAAGGCTCTTTTGCAACTTTGATATATACAAATAGTCCAGCAATCCAACATGCTTAAACCATGCCAGACCAGGAACTCAACCCTAGGTCGTCTCTCCCTTTTCCCAGGGGACACAGGAGACTTTCCCATATTTTCTATGGGTAACCCCCCAACCAACCCAGATGCTTCTCAAGACGCTGAGGTTTTCAACATCTCAGTCCTCTTTAATCAGGAAGCATCCGAGAAATCAGAACAGGCTGCCACGAATGCAGAATCCACAGCAATAGACCCCCTGCATACAGATACTGCCCACCCTGTGCCCCATTCAGCACAGAGAACAAAGAATGTGGGCCAGAATAAACAAACTAGCACCAGCCAAACAGACTCCCCTGACACACACTCTCTCCCCCCACCACACAGTGAAAAGCACACCCCAGAGCCAGAACATAGGGATACAGGCACAACACACAAGCCCCATTTCACCCCCCAGGACTTAGACAGACCCATTCTCACAACTTATGAGAAAAAATACAGGGCTCTCCTCCAATCTAGCTTTAAAATTAAACAACTTAACCACCACCTTGCCAACTTAAAGGGAAATGACACATCCCAAACCTCCCCACTGAAACCCCATTTCAAATTAGGGGCAATTGAGCCCACAGAGGACCTCAACGACAAGGTTAGCCAGATCCTAGAATCTGCGGGCCACCAAATAGCTGCCCTCCTTAGTTCACACTACAGCGAGAGGCTAGATAGACACATGCATGTCAGATCCCACCTTCTAGAGCAGCTGGAAACAGACAACAGCCTAGAAGCATGGGGGACCATTGACAAAGCCCAAAAAGTGGCTAACCGTTATGCCAGTAGGCTAACAAAAAAAACACAGCCAGACACACAGGACCCTCCCACCCCCAACCACCTTAACAAGGCCAACACAGACACTGTACTCCCCATCCAAACAACCACCCAATCCACCACCTGGGAATGCACAACATACCCAGGCAGTCCAACCCCACACACTTGATGCATCGACTACAGCCCCACCCTCATCCCACAACAGGAGACCATCACCACAGTCAGCTACACACCCACACACAACACCAAAACATATACCCCCCTTACTGGACCTTCCAGTTAGAACCACCACAAAAACTACCACAAGCACGCATACTACAACACAAAACATCCCCTCCCTACTAGACCTACAAGTCAGACCAACCAGGGAGCTTCGCTCAATGCTGAACTCCCAGTCAACCAAACCAGCCAACCACACACACAGACAGGCCCCTCACGGTCCTACATCCAACTACACACACACGCAAGCAGACAACACACCCTTAACACACAAACCAAGCCACACTGGACATACTCCACCACAATGTCCAAGTCAGCCTGCATACAAAAATAAAGGCAGGCTAAACCCCCACAAAACCACAGCAAGCCATAAACTCAGACAAACCCAACCAGCCACACAGGGCCCACAAGAGGCTCATGGATCGCAAGCCAGACCACCCCTACTCCCTATTCCATACCAACTCCCACACCCCCACACCCGACCCCTCCACCCTATCCATATCAACAAGCCAGACCGATCACCACCTGTAACCCACTTACAAAACCACCCTGCCTCTAACCCCTTGCCACACAGGATCTCAAACCCTACCCATCGTTTGAGCCCCACACCAAACACCTCTACTCTGGCACAACATCCCCAGTCAGCTACTCCTTTCCGCAATAGAAACCCCACCCCCACCCCTGTTACAACACCACACCCCTGTACCACCAATCCACAGAGCTATACCCCACATGGACATATCAAACCTAACCCATCCACCCTCAACACAACACAATCAACAGCTACACCCCACTTTCGTAGGCCCCCTCCACCACTGACACCTGCACATGTACAAGGTGCACCCCACTCTAGGCACAACTTTAACATACAACACAACCCACCACCACAGCCTGGTCCAAAAAACGGCCAACCATGCCCCCCTGGGCCCAAACAAGGGCAGATTCCACCCCACCAAGCAACGCGACCCATAAACATGCACAGCCCCCCCTATGCAACCCCCCAGCAGAACCCAATGTATCCCCCCATACAACACAATTTGAGGACAGCACTCCTCCATTCCCTGACGCAGGCCATAGAAATACTAAAACAAGGCGTCTGATCCCTGGTTCCAAACCAAAGAAGAGACGTTACACAGCCTCACTAAAACACACAGACAAGTTTAATTTCAAAGACTTAGTTATCAACCTTTCCCAATACAAGCCTACCAAATCTGAACATGATCTTCTCAACAAGGGCCTCTCTTTCGCACCCACCCCCAAAATTCCCAGTCCAGCTATGATTGATGAAGCAGTCTCCGTTTTCATCAGACTCCTAGATTTACAATACTACTTTCATAAAGAGTCCCACAATCAGAGACCTCCCCCATGGTTCAAACACAAATCCAACTGGCTCCGTCCCTTCTCCTGTAAAGAAATACAGCACTTCCAAACAGACCTCACCAAGATCCTTCATAACCGCCTACAAAATAGCTCACATCCAAACCTGCCCAAAAACCAGTTTCAAGCTATCAAGACACTCCAAAACAACCCCAACATAGTTATTAAACCAGCAGACAAAGGCTCAGGCATAGTCATTCAAAACAAGGAAGACTATATCACAGAAGCACACAGACAGCTGCACGACCCAGTGTACTATCAGGAAATAGATACAGACCCCTCTGAACAACACAAAGCAGAAATAGATAATTACCTTAGCTCCCTCCTAAATAAAAAATTAATTACTCCAGACACTTTTAAATACCTCACATCCTTCCTACCTCGCACGCCTATCTTTTATGACCTACCCAAACTACACAAACCAGGCCCACAGAAACCAGGGAGACCCATTGTCTCAAATTGTGATGGCCCCACCAGCAGAATCAATGAACTGGTTGATTTCCATTTAGGACAAATTGTTCAATTTGTACCGGACCTCCTCAAAGACACAACCACCTTTCTTAATAAACTTTCCAATTTCCAGCCTCCAGACCATGGCTTTTTACTTTGCACTATGGACATTTCTTCATTATATACAAACATCCCACACACAGAAGGCATAGAACTGGTCACTGAATTTTATTCAGATCACTCAAAACACATACCCAACAACACTAATCAACCCCCCCTCCCCCCTGCAGTTCTCTCGGATCTCATAAAGCTCATCCTCACTGAAAATAACTTCACATTCAATGGTAAACAGTACCTACAGACCTGTGGCACGGCCATGGGAGCGAAATTTGCTGTCAACTATGCGAACATTTATGTCCATAAGTTGTTACAAAAAACTATGGCAGACATTCCTGGCCCTAAACCCCTTTTCCTCCATAGATACATTGATGACCTCTTTTTCATCTGGCCACACAATTCAGACATGCTACAAAAGTTCCATTCCCTTCTCAACCTATCCCACAAGTCCATCAAATTTGAATTAAATTTTTCCTCTTCGGAAATCCCGTTCCTAGACACGCTAGTTTACATTCAACATGGAAAATTACAAACCAAATTATACAAAAAACCTACTGACCGCCAACAATTCCTCCATAAATCCTCATGCCATCCCCCCCATACCAAAAATGCCCTCCCCTACAGCCAAGCCCTCCGCTACCGTCGCATCATCACCGACCCACACATATTCGAACAAGAGCTCAGTTCCTCAGAAACAGCATTCTGTCAACGAGGCTATTCCCAGGCTGACATCAGACCACAGTTTGACAAAGCCAAGAAACTTCCCAGAGAGCAGACCTTAACACAGAAAGGCAAAAAGACTACTATCCCCAAACCAGTCTTAGTCCTCCCTTACCACCCAAACCTCAAGCATCTCCATAAAAATCTCAAGGATCTTTGGGAAAAGCACTTCCTCTCTAATCCACTCCTGTCCCCCCTCTATAGAGATTACCCAATGATAGCTTATAGAAGACCAAAAAACCTTAAAGAATTTTTGGTCAAAGCAACACTCACCCCCACAAAATCCCAAACCACCCCCAATGGTGCTCCAGAAACACTTAACCCACCCCCAGGAGTTCACCCCTGTGAGAGATACCCCCTTTGCCATACCTGCAAATATTTGCAGAGAGGCGACACATTCCAGGGCTACCATTCCCCAAGAACCTTTCGTATCCAAAAACACCTGTCCTGTAGGTCCTCACATGTCATCTACCTCATCAATTGTATCAAATGCCAAATCCAATATGTAGGCCAAACAGCACAACCCCTAGCCAACAGACTGTCCCAACACCTTTCCACCATCCGTAATAAGCATCATACATCAATTGGGCAACACTTCAACCTGCCTGGACACAACATCATAGAAGACCTTAGAATTCTCCCAATAGAACAGGTCATTACAACACCACACATCAAGTCAATAGACAACAACATTCTTAAAATTAGAGAAAGCTCCTGGATCAAAACTCTAGGCACCCTTACCCCTAAAGGCCTGAACCAGATAGCCTAAAGTAGCACCCACTGCACAGACCCCCATCCCCCATTCTCAGGGTTTGACGGCTCTAGTGATACATGGATATTCAGTTTCCCCCACTTGGGGACACCTGCACATATACATGTAGAACAACGTACCACGCCATAGACCAAATCTGCCTTCTAAATGAAATTAATCACTATTCAACACTATACGCAACGGGAAATACTATCAATGTTCCTTTTCCTAAAAAAAGTATATTCAAACATTCGCTTGTGTATGAAGGTGCTTGCATTTTTAATAGCCTGCCGGACATTTTAAAAAACTGTAAAAATGTGTGTGATTTTAAATGTCAGTATAAAGCTCATTTTTTTTAATGTGGTATTTTAGTACCTGTGTTTCTCAACTCCTTTTAGTTTTCTAGTTTGTAGATTTGTTTAGAAATTTTGCCTAGTCATATTAACCCTTTTAAGCTGTTAGTAAGTTTTAGTTTTGTTTCCTTTCACATTAAATTTTTAGTTAAGTTATTCATCTAGATGTATGCTGGGCCCCTTGGAAGAACAGAGCTGTGCTCTGAAAGGGTCACCCAGTGTAAACATATTCTTAAATGAAATAAATAAATAAATAAATAAATAAATAAATAAATAAATAAATGAATTTGGGGCCGGGTCAGCATTACTTGGTGGGAGAGGGGTGGGGGCACTTGGGATGTCCAAATATTGAATTATGTTTTTACAGGATTTAATCACCTTCAAATTGGTGGGGGGGGGGGGGGGGAGGGTGATGGTCTTACCATAGGAAAGCTCTCCATACACCAAAAACACACCCAAAATACACCTTGGGTTGAAGAAATGCAGCAAGGTCAAGATATTTTTGAAAAAATGCAGATAGTTAGGGTAATCAAAACTAAGTTTGTTCTCTCATTATGTCATTTTTGTGTTATTGTCTGCTTAGCGGACTCTCTGCCACATCTGTATTTTGTTGGTGGTGCCATCCCAAATGTCAAAGGCCCTGGGTCTGCTACGCAAGAAATTTCTGCCGGATAAATATTTATCTGTATGGTTGAAGTTTCACAAAAAAGTCTGAAGAAACTATCTTCTTCTTCTTCTTCTTCCTCCTCCTCCTCCGACTCCGATGAATCCGAATCCGAATCCGAATTTGGACCAGCCTGAAACTCAGCTAAGCAGGCGATTTTGTGAAACAAATTTACCAGCGACATAAGTTAGGAAAATATACCATATATTTTTTGCTCCAGTCTTGATGTAAGAAAAGAAAGCCACAGGAATAATAAAAACAAAGAGGTTTGCTTATAAATACTTTTGATAATGTTTCTTTTATGAAGTTATGCAAAGTAAATAGACCGTCCCCATGAACAACCAAATTTTCCTAATTAAAAACAATATTTCTTGTGATAGGTGTGTGTGTGTGTGTGTAAGAATTATATTCAGTATCATCATTAGCATTTGAAAACATTTTACTTGTCATCGCTCAAGAAGCAAATTGATTGCAATTGGTAACATAGAGATAATAAAATAAAAAGTAAAACATTCATAATCAAACGCATTTCAGAGGATATTTACACTCACTGACTACTGTATTTAATAGAATGTCCGCCCACTTTGCGCTCGGCATGCCCACAGCCCCACAGGGCGCAAAGTTGCGACAAGATACAAGATACAAATCTTTATTTAATCTCGGCGTTGACAACAAGTAACATTAGCTATACAGCTATTATGACCGAGCAGTAGTGTATAAAAAATATAAAAAGTTCATCAGAACACAAATGAAGAGACAAGTTAAAAATATGACATCAGTGTGACCTGGAAAATGTTGGGTTTCTTGTAAAACCTGAAGAGATATAATTTCTTCAGAGAAAAGGGTAGCTTAATGATTTGTAACATAAAGGTTTGACTTACAGTAATAACATGAGCACTTCGGCCCTTGCCAAGTTTTAATCAGTCTTTTAAAAGTGTTAATATTTGTTGCAGTTTTAAATTCCACTGGTAAACTATTCCAAATTTTTGTCCCCTGGTATGTGAAGGACTTAACACCAGCCCTTTTTGTTTTGGGACATTTAATGGGCAGTTTAAGTGGAATAGGATTTCCTTCATCCATTTGTTGGTCATCAGTGATAAATAGTTTGGTAGTGAAGGAGGGGCTTATTTGACAGATGGCCTTAAATACCTCAACAGCAAGTTGACGTAGTCTGGAAAGTTCCAGACTAGGCATTTTAGCCATTTCCAGTAAAGCCTCATCATCATTGTTAAAATCATTGAATACAAAGCGTAATGCCCGTTCCTGCAACTTTTCTAGTTTTTTTGTATTTCCTTCACTTATAGTGAAGTGCCAAACTAGCGGGCAATAGTTGAAGTGACACATGATGAAACATCTATAAATACAAAGTTTGGTGTTTTGGTCTAGGTACCGAGCTAGACGCTTGAGGGCATTTAACTGTCTACTGGCCCTGTTACATAACTCAGAAATGTGTTTGTTAAAGACAAGTTTTTGGTCTAGCCAGACACCTAGAAGTTTAACATATTTCTCACATTTTATACTATGGCCATTCAATTCAAAATTGGTTTTATCATGCTGGCGATAGCTAATTACCATAGCCTGAAACTTATCGGCATTCGCCTGCATCTGGTTGACATTAAACCAATCGATGGCCAAGTTTGCTTCTTGAGTGAGAATAGTAGTAAGTTGTTCAATTGTAGGCTTGCTGGTATATATGGTGTTGTCATCAGCAAAATTAACGAGGGAAGCAGAATTTATGGAAAAATATAAATCATTTATAAAAAGGTTGAAAAGGGCGGGCCCAAGAATCGAGCCTGGGGGAACGCCCTTTTTCACAAGTGACCAATCACTAAAGGAGTTTCCAATCCGGACTCTCTGTTTACGCGATCTCAAATAGTTTGCCAGTAGTGTGACACTATTTCTCTCCATTCCATATGCATGGAGTTTGGCTATTAAGAGGTCATGTGGTAAGCAATCAAAAGCTTTGCTAAGATCCATTAGTATAGTACCAATATACTCCTTGTTTTCCAAAGACCTTTTCCAGTCTTCAACAAGTCTTAGCAAAGCTGTTTGGCAGCTGTAGTGCTTTCTAAAGGCAGCAACATATTCTGATAGGACTTGGTCTA
Organism: Hermodice carunculata; assembly: GCA_964020975.1. Taxonomy (NCBI): domain Eukaryota; kingdom Metazoa; phylum Annelida; class Polychaeta; order Eunicida; family Amphinomidae; genus Hermodice; species Hermodice carunculata. The sequence goes on along the minus strand of CAXHWN010000252.1, from coordinate 63 downwards.
AAAATTGGTCCAGTTGTTTGAGAATGTTCTTTTCAAAACTTTAGAGATCGAAGTCAATATGCT